>JASCQY010000089.1:8049731-8063166 GCA_030264315.1 Sardinella tawilis | reverse complement strand
GTCCGAGATGTAATGTTCGATCAGACGTGACGTCGTCCCCCATAACAATAGAGTTCTATAGAATACTCCGACATCCTTCATTGCTGTGAACGCACGGTAAGCAAATGCACCGAAAAAAATGAAACGGGTCAGAACAGACAACTTCCAGCTCGTACAGTGTGGCCCTTTGCCGTCCATTTATTTTGGAAGTGTTCTGAGCTAGCTGCAGGAGGTGCGCTGGACATTGAGTAAACAGCTGCCTTTTCCCATAGTGCTCTGCAAAAAATAAAAGACCAAGTGAGGCTGAAAGCACAAGAGTAAGAAGTCAGTCTTTGTCCAGTCTAAGTAATGATTATGACCTCGTGCAATATTACGGCTGTCATGCCTGCTCAAGTAGTCGTATATAAATTACACGTGGGTGCTCCCAGTGCACAGCGTTTCATATATTTTTCATGGTAGTCCAGCAGAAATCCTATACACCTGGACCTGTATTTTTGTGTGTGTGTGTGTGTGTGTGCGTGTGTGTGGGGTGTGTGTTTGTGTGTTCGGAGGGAAGGCGGCTTTGACGGAGTGTTGGCCCCCTCTGAGCTGGGCTCTCCCACTCACGTTCACAGGCTTTCTGTCTGGCGGGGATCAGATGACTGGGGCACACTGCATGCCTCTAGCCCCTTTACAAGCCCCGGGTCATGGGAACTTCCTTGTAATGGGGGTGCCTTTTCTCTTTCTCCTTTTCTTGCTTGCTCTTTCTCTTTCTCTCTCTTTCTCTCTCTTTCTCTGTCTCTCTCTTTCTCTCTCTTTTTTCTCTCTTTCTTTTTGAACTAAAAGCACATACAGTATGTGCACACGTGTATTTGTGTGGTGTCCATTTATGAGCAAGTATTTGACGTGTGGTATCCATTGTGGTATGCATTCACATATATATGTTACAGTGTGCGCATATGTGTATGTTCCAGTGGTCATCATTGTGTGTGTGTGTGTGTGTGTGTGTGTGTGGAGGATGGTGGTAGGGCATGTTCATGTCTGTTATGGCTCCAAGTAAGCAAAGCACTGCGCAGTCCTTGTGTCGTCCAGGCCACCTGGACACCTTCCAGGGCACCTCTGCGGGAAAAAGCTTGTGGCCTTTGGCCCAGTTTAAACTGTAAACCAGTTTTAATGAAGGCGACATGAGAGACAGGGGGCCTCTGGATGGCCTCACGTGCGCCACAGATGAATGAAGCCCTTAACAAAGCCAGCGTCCTCACACAAACATATCACAAAACATCACACGCACCACACAGTACAGTATCTCACCCAAGTCACCTACACTCTTGTCAATACATGTTGTTTGGGTTTTGTCAGCGTAAAGTGCCAATGGTTTTGGGGGGTGTGGGGTGAGGGTGAGGGACATTCACCAACCATATTCATCAAGCATTCTTTCGAAGAAATTTGTCCCCGATAATGCGGTTTCACCAGCATTCACCAATATTTGTGCATTTGTGTAAAATTTTTTGGAGGACCTAACTGAGACAAATTGATGTAATAATACTGAGGAATTTAAACTATTGATGAACGAGTCCCCAATAACTGTGTGAGGGGCCCAGCACTTCAGATGGACACGTGTCTCTGCACACTGATGGGAATGGAAGTCACTCCTCCGCTCTCCAGGTCATTCCATAAGGAGTCAGTGCAGCACTCTAGTGGAGCGTAAGGCATGAGCCACAAAGAGAAAGACAGAGAGGGAGAGTGAGTGAGTGTGTGCTGTGAGGGGTGAAGAATAAAACTGTAGAATGTGACCTCTCTCATTTTTGTTCCATTTCCCTAATGTCCGCTTCATAGGTGAAAAGAGAGAGACAGAGAAAGAGAGGGAGAGAGAGAGAGAAAAGGAAGATGGTTCATGTGTAGGAATAGCATTCCTCTCTGGCACAAGCGGGGTTGTTGGAACAGTGCACAGCTCTCCCAGCAGCGAGTGGGAGAGGGGAGAGCTATTTTACTTGGCACCGTGGCCGAGGATGGGCCCCTTTCTTGGCCGCCGTCACAGCGGATTGGTCTCTGCACATTCGCCTGGGCTTTTGTGAACCTCTCTATCCAAACCTATGCATAGTTACACTAGTCTAGGCAAACATTTTTTTGTCTTTTCAGGAGAGCTTTTTTAAAATCATTTTTTTTTTCGCATTTCTTTTTTGTCCTAATCTTTTTATGATGCTTGCATGTCATGGAGTCATTGTGTTGTATAAACAACTCTTAACCATCAGTTTGAACTGCAATGGTCTTAGTGACTGAATATTTAGAAGCCTACAATTTACTTTGACCTAAACATACACACAATGATCTGAGTGAAAATCTTGTATTATTTATACCTTGTTTATTTTTACATTTCATTTCACTTCTTTCTTTGCCATATCTTACTTATGTGAGCAGAGCTGAGTGTGAGCATGGAGTGGAGTGAGTTTAGTCGGAGTGCAGAGCAGTTATTTATCTGAAGGCCAGAGTGTTCGCTTCATCTCGCTCCAATATCGCTCTCACCGTGAATCTGGGGCATGCCCAAATTCTCCCAGAATTTATCTGTGCATTCTACCGTTATCAAGACCATTAACACTTAAAGAAAATCAACATTATTAACATGTAGACTAAACCCCGTTTTCGTGATATAATTTTTCCAAATATAGCGTATGGGCATCTGAAGGTAGTCACCGCTATTTCATTGTTCTTCTTTTAGAAATTGTCTTTCGATCCTGTGAGGGCAAATTTGGTCTTTGCATTTATCCCAATCTCTCCCAATTAGTGAAACCCACACAGTGAGCACACAGGGAGCACACGGGAGCAGTGAGGGTTTAGGTGTCTTGCTCAAGGACACTTCAGCTACGGTCTACGGGTCTACTGGGCAGTGATTGAACTGACCCAAAGTCCTAACCAGTAGGCCATGGCTGCCCCTACCTGCCCCCTTTATTCATGGAGAAAAGGTCTGTTAGTAGCCCTCCATGCATCCACCTAATCAAGTTGCACACCATGCGCAGTTTATCCGTGAGCGGAATGGACCGGAGCGTGAGCATGGACCCGAGCGAGTGGAATTTCGTCTAAGCGTGGAGCGTAATGGCCTGGTGCGAATTTACGCGAATGAGCGGGCGGAGCAAGCAGCTCTCTGAGCGAGGCCCAGGAATTGTCAGCGCTCCACTCGACTCCACTCACATGCTCTAGTAATCTAGAGGAGATCTTGTAGCTATCTGGGAAGATGAGAGCAAACAGCCATTGGTGTTCAACTTGAGACTGAAGACAGCAGCAATGAGAGGGCTGGCTTCCCCCATAGATTGTAAAATGTTTTGCCAGTGTTGGCATCGGTTTTCCACAGATGGCAAAGCTTGTGTGTGTGTGTATGGTTGGGTGTACAGTACATGCGTAATAATGAGTGGTGTTCTCTTGGTGGAACGATTCGGATTGGTTCTGGGTTCGTCTAGGGAGTCCGGGGGAAAATGTCTGTACTGAAGGACATACACAAATTTCTTTCTCCTTTTTTCATTCATACTCTCATCTCATCTCTTTTTCCTCTCATCACTCTATGGTCATGGGCTACTGCATTTCAGCTCTCTCATATCAAGAACATACAAGGACAAAGAATTTTAATGACCTGGACCACATTCAGGCGTCTCTCTCGCTCTCTCTCTCTCTCTCTCTCTATCTCTCTCTCTCTCTCTCTCTCTCTCTCTCTCTCTCTCTCGTCCTCCCTCCCCTTGTCCTCTCTCCCCTGGTATCTCTCAGGCTCTCGCACATGCAGATAGATCTTCATCCCTCCCTCTCTCCGTCTCTCTTCTTCTCTGGTTGTGCCGGAAGCAGCTCAGATAGCAGGCCCTGTGCTTTTGATTGACTTTCGATTGAACTGTCGGCCATGATAAGGCCAAAACTCATGCAAAGCGGTTGGTTGCTCAGATCTTTTCACTGACTAAACAAAAGCCACATAGATAATGATGTTGACTCTACTCCTGAGACAGGTTGTTCTTTTAACTTTTGTCAAACAGGCACACACACACACACACACACACACACACACACAGATGTATGCACCCAAATCCATGCTTATTCAGTTGTTCTGCCATGACTGAATTAATTTTGTGACTGTTGAATATAGCCCCTATAGTCACAAACTGAATTATAGTCATCTGAAGCTCTTTTTGTGTTATTGCGTGAAAAACGAAACCTTTCTTTTATATGAAAATGTACTACATAGGTAGACGCCTTGATCAAATGCTGTCTCCACAAAAATCGGATTCCTGTCATTCTAGCAGAACAATACTATCATGCCCACTGAAATATTGGCATCACCTTGGTACTGCACCATATAGTCAGCATACTATAAAGCATTTTACAGTAAACGGACGCAATGAAGAGGATTCAGCTGCAATCAATGTAATGCACAATGTCTGCAGTGAAACCTGAAACTTCTGTTGAACAGTTGAATCCAATTTTCTTTTGCGCCCATGCACATCAAAAGACACACTGTACACAAACACACGCAACACAAAAACACACACACATACACACACATTTTACTGTTTTTCATCTATTGAGTAGTGACACTTAATTTTGACTAATCAAAATAAAGATTATTTTACTCAGTAATTGGTTCAGTAATTCTCAGCAGAAAAATATTAAGTTATATTGACCTATAATTGCAGTGTCAATAGCTAAAAGTGGCAAAAAGCACCATCACTGTTTGCTGTATGTTGTTGACATACAGTAGGATATGACTGCACATGCATTCAAACCCGCATGGACACTGGAGTGACCCACTGCATTTGGTCACGTGAAGCAAATGCAAGGTCAAATAAGGAGAAAAAAATACTGCTAAATGTGGCTTGTGCAATCTCCGGTTGCATGTTCACTGCGAAACATATACTGTAGCTGCTATGGCAGAGCGTGACCTCACCCTGTCACCGTTATAAGCTATATGGTGTGAAAGGTTGCTGACAGTGCCGCGTGCTGTTGTTTGGGCGAAACCTGAGGCAGTCTGAAAATATGCACAATAAATATCTTAAATCTGCCCAAGTGCGTATAACTCACTGAGGTGTCGAGGGAGGATGAAATATCTGTAGAAGCTGTGGAACTTGGAAGAGTTCAAGGGATGACCTTCTGGATATATTGTATGGGAGGGAATGTTCTTTATAAACATGGGGAACTGACAAATGTACCAGAGACCCTTGTTAAAGAGACCAGTACGGGAGCACTCAAGTGTTTTGGGGTGGAAGGAAAAAAAGGAGGTATACGTAGCCCTGCAACAATAGTGTCTTGTGTCAATGTGGGAAGAACCCAAATGTATTCAGGTGACCTACATAGTTTAATGTGATCCATGGCCTCGCCTTCTCATCTGTCTGTAACTGAAAGCGTGGTTTCACTAAGCCACCCGCCTTCGAGCATGCACCACATATGTTACATAGATAAGAGCTGTGTGCCTGAGGTACCCTGGGCCCTTTTTTTCCACTGGCTCACTTAAGTAGTCTTCTGCTCCTGCCCTTGCAAGTGCCTGCTTTCTAAGCTTACTCTTGACTCTATGAATTGTGTTTGCAAACATGTACTCTAATGGCATCACCTGATCATGCAAGCTTATCAATCCAAGAGAACTATTTACATGAGTATTACCAGAGAGGGTAAAAGCGGAGCGAGAAAAAAAGTAAAAGCGAGTAAAATCCCATGTTGTATATTAGCAAGGGGGAGGGATCCCCCTTTATGCAGACCAAAGTCGAGCTCTCATAATTATGCTAATACAAAAGATTGGTTAAAAGTTTGTATTGTGACGTGCTGACTTATGCAGACAGGAACTATTCACGTTCGCTCCCATTGTAACGTATTATGTTGCTCTATCTTGGTCAATATTTCATTATCTGGTATTACTGTTTTCACCTGGAAATGGGTGAAAATTTGACTGGAGTTGAAATGCAGTTTTCTGTACATCTTTCTACTCAGTTGGATGTGGCAAATTGGCATGTGCATACTTGACAAAAGAATCAACTAAAGTTCAGTTTGTGTGGCAAGTGTTGCAGATACGACCATAACTGATCAATACCAGATAGCAGAGGCTGATTCGTTGAGAATGCGATGAGAACTGAGAGCTATTTCCCATTGCCTGTCTCGCTTTGTGGGAGCATGTCATCAAGCCTCCATGTTTATCAGAGCTGCCCTTTCCTGTTCCACCTGACGTACCTGATAGAACTGCAGTCTGCTCTCATATTGGCCTCGTTCCTGAATGTCACCAGATTTGTCCTCTATAAAATGTAACCTTTTCAGGCATACAGACAGGGGGGAGGGGGAAGCACAAGTGGCAAAGATTCTAAATGGCACAAAGGCACAAGGGAATAATTGGATATTTGTATGAGATATGCAGTGTGTCCGTCGTAGAAAAGCAGAGTCTAACTGGCTACTTCTCAGTGTCTTGAACCACAGGTCATGTTGAAACGAGGGTGAGTAAAGTAGAGTAGTAGACTTGATACCATGTAGAAGACTTTTGTTGCGCTTTGTGAACTGGAGTTGTGAATTGGTATGAATAAATCTGCATTTAAAAAATCCTTAGTCAAGCCCAGAGTCCTCAGATGGAGAATGCACTGTCTGCCTGCCTGCCTGCCTGCCTGTGTCAGCCGCAGACTTCCTTTAGCCTGAAAGCTAAACACCCGCCACACCGCACCCGTTACACCAAGCTCGTAAAAAGCCTCACGAGACTGAGGACGTACACATGAGCCATATGACCCTAACCGCAAGCCCAGGGTCAAGGTATGATTGTATGCTTAGTATGGTGTCGACTAGCCAATAAAAGTGCAAAAGCCAAACAAGTGCTTGTAACCAGGTGGCGGGCCGGTTATTCTACAGATGTCTATTTTTACAGCTTGCAAATGGATGTAAATATAGATCTCTGTCCTCCATGCTGATTTATTTTTGTCATGCATATCATGACTGGCAAGAAAAAAAAAAAGTCAGGAAAGAATTTTGAAAGTCATCAGTGGAAGCGCGAGGGCGAGGTGTCATTCTCGGGTGAAGTATATTTTGGGCAAGAGCCCATGTCATGTACGAGATAGCTCTGCTGTCTGTTTGCAGCCATCAGGTTCTTGCGTAAATTTGCACAGTGCCTTCTTGGACCTGCCTTGTGAATATTGATAGGTAGTCGTTTGGTTAGCCTTATCGCTTGCCAAGGCACCTCAGTTAGCTTTAGGATTAAGCCTAAGCTTTTTACGGGTAAGCCAGTCACATGAAAGACTGCAACAGAGCGTCTGTGGTGCAGAGACTCCATACCACGGTGTCTTAATCTTCACTGACCACCATCCCACTAAGTTTTCATCATTTGTTTGGAGGTACTTTTACTTTACTTACTCTCCGGTTTTGGCTCCTCTCAAGTTTCAACCCCTTTTGTGGATTTCTTGGTGCTCGAGAAGACACTGGCATTAGATTCATGTGACCAATGAGAAGTCCTTGTGCGGGTGTCTTCATTTCATGGATTTCCACCATAATGGGATTCCGGGTGCCTCTACGGTCAACTCTCCAGATTGTCCCATGGTGGTTCCTTCTCTGTTAGGCTCCTGTGTGATATTAAAAGGAGGTTGTTTGTGCCAGAACCTGATCGATTGGAGACACATAGACAAGGTGCTGTAGCTGTAGAAGAGGTAAGTCATAATTAAGCTATTAAGTATTGTCTGAAGTTTGGATTGAAAGTCAGCCAATTCTGACTTCAATTATCTTGCAACTATGTTATTTCGCTGAAAGCACAATAGAATGCATGCAGGATATTTGACTTTTTGTGTGTGTGGAAGTGAAGGGAAATTGTCCTACGTTTTTCACAACAATGACAAATCCATATCTGCACAGTCAACTACTAAATAGCAAAGCTGTTTCCATCATTGTCAACTTGTGTCAGCTTGCAAGACTAATGGAAAAAAGAGAGAAAGAGAGAGAGAGAGAGAGAGAGAGAGAGAGAGAGAGAGAGAGAAACCCATTGGGCTAAACCTATTGGCTATAACTGCTTGCTTGAGACGTTCTTTGTTAATTATTTTGCAAGGCAAAACGAAATGCAGAGAATGGTACATTTATTTGTGGTGTCATATGAAACTGCCTTGAGACCCAAAATGTGACCTGCGGGTCAGTAGTTTGAGACCCCTGTGCTGGAGGCTCTGGTAGTTGCATATGTTCCCATGTCTGAGTGTGGAAAGCTTGGAGGTGTCGGGTTCAGCTCTCGCTGTCCCAGTGTGGGGAGACGGGAACACACACACACACACACACACACACACACACACACACACACACACACACACACACACAGTGTTCCATTGGACGTCCATATACTGTGAGTTATGTTTAGCCATGGGTCACCTTGTCTGCTCTCTTCAAATGCTGAAGCCCTGTAATCAGTTCAGGCAGGCAACATGCTAGTTGATAGAAGCAATAAAGTGGTAAGAGGACACACCAGCAGCACTGGCGAAGCGCTGCAACAGGTGAAAGGCCGGTCATCCTAGCGCCTGGCTGCCCTCCAGAATCCAGGGCCATACCCCCAGAAATTGTCTGTCCCTCCGTGTAACCCAGTAAGCACTCACGCCTTGGGTTTTGGGCCAAGCTGGCAATGGACTTGGCCGGGCAATTTGGAGTTGGACACCCAGAGGGTGTCAATGGCCCACAGAGAGTGGTTGACGCTTTAATATTGTACCAAGGGGGCACCACAGTTTTTGCAGCAGTGATTTTTTTTTTTTTTGGAACTGATAGTAGTCACTTGGTTTGTTTATGGATTGGGCACAGAGCAGTCTACTCGTGTGTCTGTGAGTACCAGGAGATGTGGGAACAGAAGATGGGTGTGCAAGAGAACATGTTTGTTTTACTTTCTGCTTAAGTTGGCAGTCTCTAGTCTCTGCAAACGCTACAAGTGGTGCTCTCCTCTCCTCAGCTGGCTAAAAAAAGGTCATAGCGACGGAGCGCGAGACTTTGCGGCGTAAGATCTGGGGTCTGTAGGGCTGTGGGCTGCGGACTGCTGTTTGGCTGGCCATCTGCTAAGAAGATTTCATTACCTGCTTGAAGACCACGTGAGGCCTGAACCCTGACACTAATTTGAGAGAGATTAATTTTTCAGATGGGCATTTAAGCCCATGTTGAGAAATGGGCAATAGTGATCGGGGGGGGGGGGGGGCTGTATTTTCTGTATCGAGCTGTTTTAAGACTGGTTGACATTTAAAGTGCTCTCTTGCTGTGAAAACTCTGGAAAGCAGAGCATAAGTGGAGCGAAAAATTGTCATCTAGGTTTCCTTCTCCCTTGGATTTTTCTTGAACTTCATTCTAATGAGAGACATCTCTCCGGGAATCCATTTCCTGATTTGTGCACTCATTAACAGCTTTTTTATGAGGTGGTTGGGGATGATTGATGATAGAAGTTTGTTAAAGGGAGACTGCATTAATGTGACTAATTAGAGAGGAGGAAGAGGAGAAGAATAGTCTTTGGGAGGTATTTTGGAGATCCAAGACCAAAATCCAAGACCAGTAATTACCGGGCCCTCCTGTGATCCGCACCCTTGCAAGGCAGTTTTGTTTGGCAACAGGAGCCGCCTCAACCCACTCATGGTGAAGGAAGCATGATACTGTGTGTGGGGCACGGCTGCATTTGGTAACAGATTGGACGAAGTGAAGGGGTTATGCGGTGAGGGTGAAAACGTGATGCTTGTGTGCTCAGGCAGTCCATAGCGTCTGCCAAAGACCGGGTCGGGGTAAGAATGCGACATCACTACCGTGGTTGGCCACAGTTACGTGCCACAAAAGTTTGGTCTGAGACTGGGGTTGAACAAAGGTTGATTTTATGCATGGTGCTGGGGAGGTGGTGTGGGATTTATTGACTTTTCCATGTTCCTTGTATTTCACTTATTTCACGCTTATCAAGTTTATTACCATAAACATGATTTTATCTAGACAGAAGAAAAATGAGACTCTTCCTGCTTAGCTGCCAGTTGTTTTTGTACACCAACATGCATCGTTCTGTTCATTTTTTTCCCTTCCAGGTTCCTTACTTTCAGATTTATCTCTCTTTTTTTTTTTTTTTTTTTATTCTGCTGCTGTAGTTTCATGTATCAACACTCGGATTTGTCCTGGTTAGTTCAAACAGAGAGCTCTTGACCAAGCCAGACCTCATGGTATGTAGCCAGTGTTTACCGTGTCCCCATTCTCCCGTGTTGTGATAACTTTATTTCCCCTTGCTCTGTTTATGACAGAGAATTGGCCAACGTGGAATTTAACAGAGGAATCATGGATTCTATTATTCTGTCCCTTTGTTACCAAAAAACTGGCTTTCTCTTGTCGAATAATCTTTTAACGTTCCTGTGAGCCTCTGACAACTGCCAGGGTATTGTGGTTGCATTTAGCCTTTTAAGTCTCTGCGTATGTGTACTAGGAGGGTGATTCTGAGAAACTTCCTGCGCTGGTTTCTGTTAAGTGGTGTGTTTCATGATCTTTGTGTCCCACTTTAGATATTGTTTTGCTTGTCTAGCCCCTTGAACTATTGAGCACTAACAGGGAAAGGGTGCTTCTTTTCTGGGTAACCACTCTGACATCCTGTCATGACTGGCCTCCAAAGGAGAGAAAACAAAGGCAGTTCTTTCTGTAAGACTGCAACCAATCTCTCCAACCTCATTCTGCAAAATGAAAGGAAAAGAAATGGCAAAAACCACATTTTTCTTTTAACTGTAGAACTTGAGAGACAAGGGTGACAGTGGCATGTAGATCTTGCATTCCATACTTCTGTGGGTATGATATCAGGGTTTTGCTGTTTTCTTTTTACCATTTTCTTTTATTTTTTTAAGCAGAGCAAAGGATTTTAAACATGCACTGGAATTCACTCCTGCGTCTCCTCCTCTCCTTCGTTCAAACTTTTCTTCTTCTTCTCTCAAACACTCACTCATTCGCTCTAGCTCTCTCTTGTGTCTTGTGCACAACAGCTGCTGTGGGATGGGGTTGTCATGACGAGAGCCCCCTGTGGAGTCTACCATGGCTTCCTGTCCTTAACAGGAGGGGGGAGATGTCTGTTTTCCAGGGAAGGAGGAAGTTGTTCACACCCACTCGAAGGGGAAGGAGGAGGAGGTGTGGGGGGGGTGCTGTTGGTGGTGGTTTGCTGTGCCTTCCCTGAAGCACTCAATGCCATGATACATCCAGCAGAAGCCAGAGTTGAGCAACTATTAGAAGAGATGCTGACTTTACTCTTCTCCCACCAAAATGGACTCTTCCTTCCACAAGCATGTCGTGTTCTTCTGTCCACATGTGCCACAGTTTCAGGTGGTTGATGACTCCAACAAGGCAGCTTCTTCATACTCATCCAGTAGCGCATGCTTTGCTGTGAATTCCTCTGTTCCTTTTTCTGATTGTTGTCAATAGGCGTTAGTCATTGAACGAATACCCTCACTCTCATCTTGTGGTTTATTTCATAGTGTTGACTCAGCATGAATGGGTCGTCTGTGTGCCCAAGCCAGTCTGATTGACCTTTAAATAACCTTCCTTTTTCCTCTCCGTACCTGTCACCTGTCACTAACAATGTCACCACCATAATCATCTCCCAAGACGCAACAACACAAACCATATAAACACATATGTTCAATATACAACACACACACACACACACACACACACACATACACACACTCACTCACACACACACACACACACACACAAATTCACTGAGATAGAGTTTCTGCTAGTCACTTCTTCTCAGCCACCTGCCAGTCACTCCAATCTGCTTTACATGAAAGCGATGTGATAGCAGGGGCGCGTGGACCGCAGGCAGCGACTCATCTCACACCCGCGGCCCTGGCGGAAGCTGACACGGGCCGGGGGGGGAGGGAGATTACCGCAGCTGATTGTGGCTAAGGCTTCAAGAGCCGGACCACAGCTGGGCAAATATGGAAAGGGATGGAGTCGGGTGTTTTGAGGAGGGGGAGGGAGGGGGTAGAGGGTCGGTAAAAGGACATCGCGGACCGAAAAGATGAAGGTGGGGGAGGCGGGAGTGAACAAGTCAGCGGGTCAGGCGGGGTCAGCCACTGGCAGGTTAGAGTGGGCCACGGCATGTCATTTGCATTAGAGCCCTGACCTATTCCAGCCACTGAGGCGCAAACAGCTGCCGTGGGAGTGCAGAGCTATGTGCGTAGGAAGGGACACACACACACACACACACACGCGCACCGCACACATATAGGCCATAAACATAGAGGGTATTTCTTTTCTTTTGTTTCTTTTGCGCTCTCTGTCTGTCTATCTTTCGCCCTTCTTCTCCCTCTTATTCCAACTCATTCTCTCCTTCCCTGTTTGATTTTTTGTAGATGCTGTGTTTATTGCCATTATCTCTCCCCACGTCTCATTGTAACACCGCCCCCCCCCCCCAGCCCTCTTTCTAACTGGCTTTTCTTCTCCAGATGCACTTCATTTTGTCTAAATGTCTTGCTTTCACTTGCCGTAATTATTCTCAGGCACCCTTTTAACACAAGAGCAGCTTGGCTGTGCCATCTGAAGGGGAAGAGAAAAGAGCAACCTCTTTATTATGCATTAATGACTAGCCTATCATCTCTGTCCGTCTGTTGTATCAATATTGTGAGCCGACTTGCAACGACTTTGTACTCCCTCTCCCTGATGTGGTGCAGCGTCGCCTGGCATTCTATTGAGCGTGCTCGCTGAATCGGTTTCAGGAAGCTGCACATTAGATTAGAATTGTCACGGTACAAATACAGCTTGACTGAAGACATGCATAGAGACACACACACACACACACACACAAAAGGATTCAGATATGGACATGCATACACTGACTCACAGATGTGCTTTCTTTCTATCTCTCTCCCCCTTACAAATACACACACACACACACACAAACACAGGCACGTACGCTTGAATGCTAGTCATTTCTGGTCGCACGCTTGGCATTCGGAGTCATTTAGAGAGGAGATTTTTCATCTGCCGGTAATTCGCCTAATGAGGACAGTGTGACATTTTGGAAATTAATGTGAATATCTGCGCCGAAGAATAGAGGCACAGTGAGACCCAACAAGGGAAGCCTGTGGCTCCGACGTCTGCTCTGCCAAGATAAAACGAGGGCCCTCCACTGTCGCCGCGGTGGCTCAGGCGTTTTGAGAAAGGAAACATTGTACCTTGGAGATATGCATTCGGATGCTGAACATACTGTATAAGCCCGCCTTTGTTGTGGCAATCAGGAGCATGAGCCAATGGTATGTCTATTTCTGGTCACTTTAATGTCCAATCAGGGCTACATTGGTTGTCCAGTCGGGGCTATGTTGGTCGTTAGAAGTAATGGTTGTTCATTCCATACATTGAATTCTACGTCTTTACGTTAATTTAACAGTTAGCCTAAGAATTTTAAAAGTTAGAGGTAATTTAATTGATGTTAATTGATGAAGGATTATTTCTGGTCACTTTAATGTCCAATCAGGGCTACATTGGTTGTCCAGTCGGGGCTATGTTGGTCGTTAGAAGTAAT
>JASCQY010000089.1:7968000-7978283 GCA_030264315.1 Sardinella tawilis | reverse complement strand
GTGTGTGTGTGTGTGTGTGTGTGTGTGTGTGTGTGTGTGTGTGTGTGTGTGTGTGTGTGTATGTGTGTGTCTGTGTCCTTGTGTGTGTTCCTGTCTGTGTGTGTATTCCTAGGAATGCAGTGCTTAATGCATGTAAGGCACTTGCTCCCTGGGGCTGATCATGAGGGCACAAGAGGTCCTCAGGGATGTCCACTCAGTGCCGGACACCTGTCAGTGGATTGGCAATGGTGTGGTGGGGGATGTCAGAGTGCATTTGTGTGTTTGTGTGTATGGATGCATTTGTGTGTATGGATGCATTTGGGTGTCTGTGTGTATGGATGCATTTGGGTGTCTGTGTGTATGGATGCATTTGTGTGTTTGTGTGTATGGATGCATTTGTGTGTTTGTGTGTATGGATGCATTTGGGTGTCTGTGTGTATGGATGCATTTGTGTGTTTGTGTGTTTTGTGCACACACAGGCTCTGTGTGTGGATATATTTTGATGTTGCATGTCCTATCTCTGTGGGCGAACACGTGCATGCTCAGATCTGTCTCTCAAGTCTGTCTCTCTGCGCAGTGTGTGATGTATACAACTTCGCAAAATTAGTACACTTACTATTGTCAGTGCCCTAGACAAAACCCTTAATCAAGGCAGAACAAGTATGCAAAGTGCAAAGGATATAGCTGAGCATTGATGTGTAGTCTACATGTAGGTAGATGATAGCCTGGCTAACACCAGCCTAAATATCAAGTGAGATTTAGTCTGGGGACCACCTATACATTTTCTCGTACAGGATTTCAGGTATCGTTTGTCCAAAAGTTCGCGCATCGTCTTGCCATCTCTCCCCGTTGTATGATTGGTTCCCAAATTCATGCGAAAATTTCGGCCATGGTCTCCAGGCTGCCATGCAGTTCGGAACAAGCGTGCAAGGCAGCATGGGTATTCCTAGGCTAGGTAGATGAGGCCATCATAATGTAGCTGCTTGCTGTGCAAGTTCAACAGGCTACTAACAAGTCCTCTGAATGGTTGTTCTTTCAACCCAGATGTTCAGTTAAGAGAAGCCTTGATGAGAAGAGGGAAAATAAAACTGTAAACAGAAAGGGGCAAAACTGAAAAGTTCTAAAAGTAATCTTTCAGGACATTGTCATCGCAGGCCTCAAATGTTGTGTAATGAAAGGATTTATGTTTGCATTCGCAATCACTAGACGTACCACAATGCAGTCCACCCATTGCATTGCTTCTGTACTTAAAGAGGCTCAGTAGGGTGTGTTTAGCTGAAAAGGACTGCTTGCTTTAATCTGTTGGTTTAATGTCACCACGACTAAAAATATTATAGTTTTACAAAGTGTGTGTGTGTGTGTGTGTGACGTATGTATGTGTATATATGCATGTCACAATCCAGCCTGGGCTATTCAGACCTTTCCAATGAAGTCACTTCAGAGCCACACCACTGTCACGGCAACAACAGTAAATTCAATTAAAATCAATTTGACTTATCTTATCAGTTCTGATAAGAGGGGTGGAATAAAATGTGTGCACATACATACTTACCAGAGCCAGATATCCTGAAGAGTGTGTGAGTGTATCTGTGTGTGTGTGTGTGTGTGTGTGTGTGTGTGTGTGTGTATTTCTGAGTGTTTCTCTGTGTTTGTTACTATAGTTTTTCTCTCCAAATCAAATTGCAAACACACGTCATAAGCTCAGCTCTTTCCTGGCCTCCTCGCTGTACTTTGTTACCCAAAAGTCACTCTTGTGTCATGCAGTCATGGGGTCAGTTGTTCAGTCCGGCCTTTTACACAGTATAGTCACAATCTATGCTCCGAGCTCTCAGAGGAAAATCACCACACACAGCCACACACACACACACACACACACACACACACTCATACACACACTCTCAAATGCATGGATGTGCACGATTCCACTGCCCCCATTGTCCATTCCTGCTTGTCTGTTGGACTTAAAGGGCTTGGAATAGAATTTTCTTTCCAGCCGCTCGCCTCCACATGTATTAAGTATGCAGCATTAAGAATGTATGGATATTAAGGATTCCGCAGTCATCCCACAGCGCTTACTGACCCAAGTCTTTCCTCTCTCCAAATTGGAGCACTTTCCAGGAATATTTACTCAGATATATTAACTTAAACAGCCTTTGCGATGCTAGTGGAAGCCAAATCATGCCATTACCCAGGCAGAGCATACAAAGCAGTGTTTGCAGCGGCAGAGCTGGCTGCCCCTGACAGTGTGCGGGGGTCCTCGCAGAGTACATAAGTCTGTCCTCCATCCCTGCTGCTGCGCAGTATGTGGCCCCAGCAGTCAATGGGATATCTGCCCGTGCCTACAGTGCTGACAGCCTGACCTCCTGGCAAGACCGCAAGCCCCCCTCCAGGAGGGGCAGAGAGCATCAGTGGATGAGAGAGAGACAGAGAGAGAGAGAGAGAGAGAGAGAGATAGAGAGAGTATGTATGTGTCGCTGCGTATTCATCGAGAGGCAGAGAGAGGCAACGAGGCGAGCCCGTAACAGGGTTAAGGAGTGGCCTCTTGTGGTGGATGTGTGTGAGTGTGTTAGCACAATGTCAGTGGGTAAGCGCAACCTAGGAGATGAGAAAAGAGAAAACACGTGAGCAAGAAAGACAGAGAGAGAGAATCAGAACCTCAATGTTCTGTATAGTCATGTGACTCAACAAATTGATGCCGCAAACTCTCTTTACCTCTCTGACTCATAAAAAGATGCTCATAGAATGTCTCCTTATTCCTCTTTCCCTCTGTCCCATTCATTTCACCCTCTCTCTCTCTCTCTCTCTCTCTGCCTCCTCTGTCTATCTGTCTATCTCTCTCTCTCTGCCTCCCTCCCCCTCCTTTTCTCCTCCTCTCTGTGAAGATGTGAAGGCTGTGACACCTGGGCTCTGCCAGCACAGATTTAGAGCAGAGTTAAAATAAGGTTCACAAATTAATACTGATCCCGAGCAGTAAATCAGTGGAAAACATGGAGAAGAGAGGAAGAGTCCAATGAGTGGAAGGCGCAGATTAAAAGGAAGGAAATATACAAGCGCTCCCCCCAAGGGAACAGTTAATAATAACTTTTTAATCTGCTCTAAATTACAATAATTTCATTACTGATCCTGTGATTACCACTTCTGATATTACAACAACTTATTACTATAATAATTGCAGTAGACTATTTATTCATGCTCCTGTTTAAGTAGCCAAGGAAAAAGAGATTAAAAATCCTACTTTGGTCATGAATTTCAGTTCCACAATAAGAGCAAAAAAGGGAAAGTATTTAATTTCATTTTGAAGTTAATTAAATATATTACAAAAAAAGCATAATCTTCATGAAGATACTTCTGTGTTCAGCAAAACGATTCACAATTATTCAAATGAAATGTATTGGAAAACATTTTCCTAGTTATAATTAAGATTTGACACAATGTAGTCCGACAGGACGAACAGCACTGAAGTCCAGAAGAAACATATTTTCCATAATAGCCAGTGGACAATGCATTGTCCTGCTCATTAGATGTCTACTTTCCTGAATAAGATAAACTTGACTTCTACAACAATACATCTTTTACTGTACGTTTGATTTGTTACTGTTTTGTGGCTTCCACGGCTAAAAAAAATCTTGACACAATTTGAACAATTTGATCTCTACTGGAATCATATGAAGATGTTAATCTGATGCAGAAAACCTGTTGACATTAACAGCAGTCATTATATTTTTGCAGTGGTCATTATACAGACATAACTGACCTCTGAACGTTGGGAAGGCCCATCCAAAGTCAATGACATCCTGCAGCATTCTGGAAAGCTGCATAATAATCCATGGAATTCATTGACATTTCAAATCGAAACCTGTCTGTCTCTTCCAAGATACTAAAAGTGTGCCATGACTGGAACACAGTGATCCAAAACATATATCCTGATCAATGCAAAAAAGGTTAACAGAACACTGAATCAAGTTCCACCATGGCCATCTCAGCCCCATGATCTGAATTCCATAGAAAACCAGTCAGAGAGCTAAAAAGGGGAATGCGTTGGAGATGATCCAGGGATATAGTCTCTAATGCCTTCCTTTATATTCTGTAACTTTGTGGAATCACAATTTGAGTCTTTATGAAGTACAAAATATACTGTATGGGTGCCAATAACTGTGCCAATAACTTTTTAATGCCTCTTTAGACTCAACTTAAAAAGAGGCACCAATGAGTACAGTATTGAGGACACCATACTGTACCTCTGGTGTTGTATTTACCATCAATATGACTATCAGTAATGAAACGAATACCTAGAAGAGAAAGAAGGAAGAGTACTTGTAATACTAGCTGTAGTAACCGCAGCAGCAGTAGGACAAATTCATACATCTATTTTGGGTTAACACTGCTAACACCTACATGCTAAGCCATCTGAAGAGCGCCAACTCAGGATTACGGCTATCAAGTGTCTTGCATTAGTGTTCCTCTCACCAACCCTTCAGTAACAGAGCAGGATAGCTACTAACCCACAGAATCACGTTTCACCAGTATGCACAAATAATGTCTGTCTGTTTTAATAATAATAATAATAATAATAATAATAATAATAATAATAATAAAGAGGCTCAGTGTACCGTAATTTCTCTGTAGTTTTCCTAAACCACTGTCCTGCAGTTTGTGCTGCACATGGTACTATGGCTTATATTGGGAATATTACTGTAGTCGGAGCAATGCTGTGTTCTCAGTGGTTTTGTCATAGAGAACATTACCCCAGCGCTGTCCTTGTAAGCAGCTTTAATTATCCTAACCAGCTTTTTGAAAAAAATGCTGAGTGTAGTCTGAGGTTTATTATTAGATGTTTTGGGTTAAAAATATCGTGTGTGTGAGTGTGTGTCTGTCTGTGTGTGTGCTTGGGTATGAGAGAGAGAGAGAGTGTGTGTGTATATGTTACACACATAGTGAAACATAGCCAACTATAGTCAACTCTCTCCTTCTACCAGCCTAAAAAAACAGACTCCCACGTGTGGGTAGACACACACACACACACACACACACACACACATAAATAAAAAGCCTACAGAGTCCCATACACAAACATGTTCAAGCATTCATCCAGAAACACACACACACACAACACACACAACACAACACAAATGGACAAGGGTCTTTTTTGCCAACCAATCAAAGCAGAGAGGCAGGATTAAGCGAGGGACACAGAGTGACAGAGAGAGAGGTAGAGAGAGATAGACACCAACAGGACAGAGATTCTTAGAAAATCTACCAGTGCAAAAGACGGGAGTAGTCAAAAAGGGATTTAAGCCGAGAGGGCACGAGAGAGAGAGAGTGGAAGAGAGAGGAACAGACACAGTGGGTGACAGAAAGAGGGGAGGGCAGGAGAGAGGCAGAGAGAGAGGGGAAGAGAGAGAGAGAGCTCTTATGCAAGAGGGAGCAGGCTCTGCTAAACCCAGTTAGTGTGTTTACTGCGCACTCGGTAGATGCACGAGTGACTGAGTCAGGCTTTGGAGGAGCTGCTACCTTTGACCATGCACATCCTGCATTCCCAATGCATCATCAGGTCAGGAAAAAAGCTCCTCTCTTTTCTCTCTCTCTCTCTATCTCTCCCTCTCTCTCTCTCTCTCTCTCTCTCTCTCTGTCCCTCTCTCTCTCCGTCTGTCTGTCTGTCTGTCTGTCTGTTAGACCAACCTCATCTGACAGGCTTCTATTCGTTTCTAGTTTTGTCTCACCCCCACTTCTCACCCCCACTCTCCCTGCTGTGTCTGTCGTCTCTGTCTTTGACTCGCTAAAATGGGGACTTTAAAAGCTGGCAAAACCTCAGATGTTACGATTTTTTCGTGAGCTTCCCGAAACAACGGCAGATTGTCAGTCCGGGGTCTTTGATGTAGAGCTCTTCGTTTTGGTGCGCGAGGGGAAAAAAATTACTACACATTCCGCATCACTCTCCTTTGATCACACTATCGCATTGGTGTCAAATCCCTATCAATTATGTATGTGTACGCAGTTGTGGCAAGTGGTATTGTTTTTGGTGTTTTCGCCTGAATGGGAGCATTATTTCCACGTGAGAGGAAGATTCAACAAGACGACCCTCCACCCCCACCCACTCACCTCTGCACTTCCCCCTACGCCTAGTTTTAACTTGTTTTGGATTTGCAAAACAAAATGTCCGCACTGGTCCTGGGCACCAGTCGCTCTCTCTCGAAAACCCTCAGCAAAAACTGTGCGGGGCACTTGGACTGTCTGTCACGGCGCTAGAGCTCCTCCACTCCTGCCTAATGGCAAAGTCATGTAGACCCTTCCATTTGGTCCAGTAATAATTGATGCTTTTTTCCAAGAAATGCGGCTGCTGCTACTGCTGCTCCTGCTCCTTCTCCTGCTGCTGCTGCTGCTGCTGCCACTTAGTGTTTTCTTTCCCAACATTTCTTTATTTATATTTACATCGTTTATGCATTTTTTATTATTATTATTTTAATGTGCTGTGGTGGTGATATGTATCTGGCACGTACTGTATGCATAATGTTCTTTTTGTTAGCTGCCCTGTCTGTGTCTTCTTTGCCTGCCATCTTTTTATAGCGCTGGTCATGGGTGCACAGCGATGTCTGCCCCGGGGCCGACTACCCCAGCAGCAGGGTCGCCACGGCAGCAGACGCACGAGGAGGAGAGGCCACAGTTAGCCGGGCCTCTAATCTCTTAATCTGGCTGGCTTTGGCCGTGATGCAAACCCTCTCTTTCATTACTCAGGGGGGCCTCGGCGCTGATTACCTGAACCCGGGGTGAAAGTCGATGGCCGTCTGCTACGCTGCCAGACCAAAAAATAAAAAAGAGAGGGCAAGAGATAAAGAGGATGTGTTTTGGGCAGGCGTTCTGTCATCAGTCTCTTTGGTTGCCCTTGGACAGTGTGCGATGTTCCCTAGGGAGGCAGCGTGTGGATGATTTGAGAATCTGGGGATTTGAGCACGTGTTTGTGTTTGTGTGTGTGCACGCTTGTGTATGTGTGTGTTTCTAGGCGCACATGCACGCGTACGCATGTGTGCACATCTGCCTCTCTTGGGGCCGTGCCCTGGCAATGGCGTGGGCCTCTGTGGCTGTCAGCTTGATTGGCAGCTTCATCATTTAGGCCCCAAGCGTCATGGGAACCAGTGCAAAGATGGGGTCTGCTGATGAAAGTGACATGTACCTCTGGCTGGCCACACACACACACACACATACACAGACACACACACACAATGCAGACGGAGGCTGACGCAATTGGGGGGCGTTGTCATAACACCAGGCCCTGCCCTCTATGTTGCAGCGAAAGGTCTCAGCAGCCCCGGCTAATTTTGGGAGCCGCTCACAGATTCTCTATGATGCTGTCTCAGAAGAGGGGGGGAAAAAAAACCCTCTGCCAAGCACTGCACATCCATCCTCATGCATCTGATAAGAGGACGAATGTCCTGAATTAGTCGCAGTCAGAAAGTGAGAATGTCTCTGGGAGAAAAATGAAGAAAGCCTTTGGTCCTTGTCTGCAACAAGACTCTGCTGTTCTCCTTGTCACTAGTAAACAAAAGTAACTTTATTCCTGTGTTCCCTCTCTACCCTCTCTTCTCCCCCCCTTCTTCTCTGGCCTAGCACAGATCACATGAATCTGATTTGGAGATCATTGCAAAGCCTTTATCAAATCCTTGCTGTGACTCAATAAGGGCAATTGAAGCTCAATTTGTCAGCCTGCTTGAGGGGGTGTGTGGTGGCAACGTGTGTGTGTGTGGGGGGGGGGGGGCAAAGTTGGGTTGGTGGGTTGGTTGTGGGATGGCCTAAGGAAAAACAAAGATTCCCAAAAGTTTTTTTTTTGTTTTCCTTTTGGTCTCATGGATGCGCCTGCGCTCTTCCCAAGGCTCCCCCTGCAGGCCACAGTCTTCCGACACAGCTGCCTCCTCTTTAAATTTTATTGCTCCTGTCACTTGCGAGGCCATAAAGTGACCTATAAAATGCATTTTTTCCCCTCATGTTCCTGTTCATCATGTGATTGTCTCTTTTGGCTCTGCAATGTGCTGAAAGCCTGCTGACTTTCCCTGTGGTTCTTTTCATACGACTGTGCTTTGGAGTGTGTCAGTGGTGGTGTAGCATGTGGCCTTTGAAGCCTTACCAGGAGACTGAATAGAGAATGGGCTCGAGTAGAGCAGGCTTGTAGGCTTTTTAAGAGGCAAACAGCAGTTAGCGTCACAGTTAGCGTCAGAATTAGCATCTGAGGCAAAGTAGAGGAGGCTTTTCAGGGTGAGCATGGCCCACTGAGGGGGAGTTAGCACTAGCGGCAGCACAGAATAGACTTGCACGGGGCTTTCTGGGGTGAGCAGCAGACTGCAGGGAGTTAGTTAGCGTTAGCGGCAGAGCAGAGAGGAGGCGTTATTAGGGCAGGCTGGGTTACGTAAGAAGCCACGGTTCCCAGAGGAGCCGTCTGCTGGCAGAGAGGCCTTTTCAGAAGCTGGCAAAGAGGAGAGGAGAGGAGAGAAGAGGGGAGGAGCGGGGGGAGAGAGTGAGCACCCAGACTGTGCTGCCATGCTGGAAATAAAGGAGCTTCTCTCTCTTTCTCTCTTTCTTATTCCTTCCCCTTTTTTTTCCATCTTCTGTTTTTCTCATCTCTTTGTCCTTCGTGATCCCTTTCACTGTAGTTTAGCTTTAGTCTCAGTTTATCTCTCTCTCTCTCCCATTCTCCCCTGTCTTTTTCATTTACCCAATTCTCCCAAGTTCTCTTCTCCACCCCTCACCCACCCCTTTCTCTTTCACTTTACTCTCGCTCTCCCACTTGCTTGTGTTTCTTTCTCTCACTTTCTCCCTCTCCCTCCCTCCCTCCCTCCCTCTCTCTCTCTCTCTCTCTCTCTATTTCTCTCTCTCACTGTTCCTTTCCGACTCTTGTTTGCTTGTTTCCTGTGCCTTTGCAAAATGGAAGTGACAAGGTTGTCATGTTGGCGGGGCCTCGCGCTAAGTGCCGAGGCAGCGGCAGTGCCTGTGCAGAACCCTCAGTTTTAACTCGGCACCGTGCGGCGGCGGTTGCTCAGCCCGGAGATGGCAAGCACCCCCACACACACCACCACCGCCACCAGCACCACCACCACCACCACCCCCCCATGCCTTGTGCACAAACATTCAGAGCACTACTCTGCTTAAAATCATACACTAACGTCAACACTCATCTTGTCCCTCTCTTTCTCTCTCTCTCTCTCTCTCTCTCTCTCTCTCTCTTTTTCTCTGTGTCTTTATGCAGGTGGCTCGATGGCCCGAAAAGGAAGAGAAAGAATAGTCAATGTTCGGTGAAGAGCATGTCTGGTAAGATACCTTGTGTGTATAAGTATGTGTGTGTGTGAGTGTAGGGGGATATTTGTGTATGTGTGTGCTTGTACGAGTGTGTGTGTGGAAGATGTTTGTGCCTGTATGGGTGGTGTGTGTGTGTCTCGGTGCGTGCGTGCATGCGCGTGTGTGTGTGTGTGGTGAGCATGTGTGTGTGGTAAGTGTGGTGAGTGTGTGTAGGCCTGTCCCATCCATAAGCATAAGTATGTGTGAGTGGATTAGATGCAAATGAGAGCTGGCCCGTGTGATAGCGCTGCGCTGCGCACCCAGGCAGCCCTGCTCAGCTCCGATAGCACACTCAGGTGATTCCCATGGCACTCTCCCCAGCCCACACCGAAAGCAAAGGGCCTCGCCCTGCTGGAGCGATAGGCCCACCACTATCTGCAGCGTCAGGTTACCCCCGTCCCCATCCTCATCCAGCTCCCGCACTCCCCGTCTCTCTCTCTCTTTCTCTCTCTCTCTCGCTCTGCCCCTTACTCACTCACATGCTCTCACACACACAGATTCACAGAGACATGAGACTCTCTTGCTCTCTGTCTCTCTCTCTCTTTTTTCTCTTTTTTCTCTCTCTCTCTCTTTCTCGCTCTCTCTCTTCCTCTCTCTTTCTCTTTATTTCTTTCCTGATTCTACTGTCTGTCCGTGTCTGTCTGCCCGCCTTGTCTATACTTGACATCTCTGTCCAAAAAGAGAGGGAGAGGGAGAAAGAAAGGGGTGATGTGTGTGTGTGTGTGAGTGAGATAGAGACAGAGAGAGAGAGAGAGAGAGAGAGATAAAGAGTGAGAGAGAGAGAATGGGGAAAGAGTGCTGCAGCAGATACTACATGTCACCTGTGCTGCTTTGTACATTAGCCACAGCAGGCACCCTCGGGCTTTCTTTTCTATTGCCTCAGAATGTGTGGGGTTCTGATTGAGGTTATGAATGGCATCTTCTCTGGAGCCAAAGAAAGCACCTGTGATTGTCATGTTTGCGCAGAGCAGCTGGGGGATACA
>JASCQY010000089.1:7960500-7963000 GCA_030264315.1 Sardinella tawilis | reverse complement strand
GGCGTCGTGTCTCCTCGGTCCCCCTCTTGTTTTATGCGGCGCCTCGCCTGTCTTATCAGCACCCCTCATTGTTACCCCCGCTGTGTTCACATTCATGTCGGCCTCTTTAGAACCCCAGCCTCCCTTGTCTCTTTATAAAAAAACCAGCGTCATATAGCCTTTGGTCTCATAAAAATGTCATCTCTTTGTCTGGATGTCTCTCTCTCTCTCTCTCTCTCTCTCTCTCTCTCTCTCTCTCTCTTTCTCTCCTATTCTCTCCATCCCTGCTTTTTTTGCTCCCGTCAAACTGCAGTGTCTGCGTCTCCTGTCAGACTCCGACCGAGAAGGGCCTTCCATTAGCGTGTTGCGCCGGCTTCAATTGCTAAATCAATCAGTGGCAAATTTCATACAAAAATGAAATGAATGAGTGTTGACGACGGGCGAGATACTCATCCACTTTTCCCAAGTGATTTGGGCCTCCCATTTGTTGGTACATAAATCAATAGCCGGGACGCGCGCGCAAACTGCAATCTCCTCTGACTGTGCGGAGGCTTCTCTTAAAGTTGTAGGGGTTTTTACATTGTTCAGATTTGGGTGACAAGCCTTAATGCTTGTGGTAATCCCTCCTGTCTTTCGCTCAGCAGCGTTCGGTTCAGTTCAGACTCAACGAGTCGGTTCAAAGAAGCTTCATCTGCTCAGACTGTTCACATAAAGCATGATCAAAGCAACAAGTCAGTTGTGCAGTGAGTGGCTCTAGTCAACTGTAAATGGTTGTGGTGGTTACACAAACCACAAGCACACATAGGCACTCTTTCTTTCTCTCTCTCTCTCTCTTCTCATCTTTTCCAGGTTTAGCTGGTTTAGGACGGCTGGTGGTTTAACTGGTCACATGGCATGGTTTTATTGGTGTTTTGATAGCGTTTAAATAAAGTTGTCTGTTTCTCTCCCTCTCTTCAGTGGTGCTGGACGAGGCCAAGCGTGTGGCCAAGCGGCGCCTGATCGAGGAGAACCGCGAGCGGCGGAAGAAGGAGGAGATAGTGAAGACGCTGCAGAACCGGCCCGAGCCCACCAGCTCCGAGTGGGAGCTCATCCGCATGGTGACGGAGGCCCACCGCCACACCAACGCCCAGGGCTCGCACTGGAAGCAGAAGCGCAAGTTCCTGGTGAGCAGCGCCGCCCTCCAGTCATTCACCCAAGTAGTGCACCTTGGTAGTGCACACTCACAAGTGCGCCCTAATAATGCACACTTAAGATGGACCTATAATAATATATAATAATACTCTAAGTTGAATTTATATAGCGCATTTTTCAAACCCAAGGTCACTTTAGATAGTACAGTAGAAATAACAACGTAGGAAAATGCAACAAACAAGCAGACAAAGAATGAGTACAGTACAAACAACGAGAGCAAAGAAAATGCAGTAAACAAGCAAACAAAACAAAACAGGTGAATGACGCAGCAGAGAGGAGCTGAGTGTACAGAGCTACAGTATGTGTTGGACGTGGAGGAAAAGTTGGTCATTAAACAGAAGGGTCTTGAGATGAGCTTTGAAGAGGAAAAGAGCTGAACAGTCACCCTCACAAATGCAGCGTCTCAATGCAGCCTCTCAGTGCACACTAGTAGGGCACGCTCACCATGCTCCCTCGCTAATATAGCCTATCAATGCACCCTAGTAGTGCACGCTCACCATGGTCACTTGCAAATGCAGCCTCTTAATATGACCCTTCAGTGCACCCTAGTAATGCACACTCTCAATGGACCGTCACAAATGCAGCGTCTCAGTGCACCCTTGCAAATGTCACCTCTTCATGTGCCCTTGCAATGTGACCTCCCAATGCACCCTTGCAATGCGCCCTCTCAATGCAACGCCTCGATGCACCCTGGCATTCTATTAGGAGGAGTCTGACTTTTCATGCGCGTTTTCCACTCTCTTTCTCACAGAGTGAGCCTGTGAGCTCATTTTGACGTAGTTACTCTCATCCCCCCCTGCTCTTCTCTCCTATGTGTTTAGAGGAGTAATCTCTCTTCATCCTCTCAGTCTCTTGTTCTCTCGTTCATATTCTCTTCCTTTATTCTCGGCATGCTTTCCATTAGGGCCGTCTCTATTCTATGGCTCTGCTTTCCATTGCTTTTGCCTGGGCCTCATAAGGAGACGTGTTGCTCAGCCTCTTCAACATCGAATCAGTCTATTACTGTGCTGAGTGGTCTGCCACCAGCTCCTAATCTCAGAAAGCTAGAAATGAATTCAAATCCCTCTGTCTGTCTATCGCTTGCTTTCACACCGTCTGTGCTCTCACATACAGGTACACAGATAGACACGCGCTCGCGCGCGCACACACACACACACACACACACACACACACGCACTCCTGGTAATCTGATTTGTGACAGAAAAGGCTTTAAATCCTCCCCTCAGTCTCAGAATATCAACACCCTGTATGTGTGTGTGTGTGTTACTCTCCCTCTCTGTCTCACAATGTGTGTATTTGTGTGTGTCTTCTATCTCACATTGTGTGTGTG
>JASCQY010000089.1:7937162-7950754 GCA_030264315.1 Sardinella tawilis | reverse complement strand
GAAGAGGAGGAGGAAGAAAGAGACGAGAGGACGAGAAGAAGGGAGACGGACGTCCATGTCGGAATCGGGGAAAAAACACAGATCGGTTCAGACGGGAGCGGAGGAGCAGCGGAAAGGAACCGGAGGTCTGGACACACGAGCACTGGAAGGACTCGTCGAGCGTCACTTTCTCTCCCTTTTTTCCCCTGCCTTGCCCCGCCCCGCCACTGCCACCACCGCCCACCCTATCCTCGGTGGAAAACTTTTTGCTTGTTTGATCGTTTGTATTGATCTCTTTTTTTTTGGGGGGGGGGGGTGTCTTTTGAGAAGAAGAGAAAAAACACACCGTTTCGTCTTGACATCCACACGTTTGAAAACAGACAACACCAGCAGCAGCATTGGGGAGGGGAGCATTGGGGTGGGGGTAGGAGGGGGGTCACCTGCGGCGATGCTTCTACGTTGTGTACTTTGAATTTTTTGTTTTGTTTTTTGTTTTGTTTTTTTGTATGTGCCGTTATGGTTTTGCTTTGGGGAGGGTGTTTTAAGTGCGGATGCTTAGCCTCCATCACCTAAACCCCCAACCACCACTCCCCTACCCCACCCCCGCCCCGGCCTGTAAGCCACCACACACACACACAAACACACACACACACACACATGCCTCACTGCTCAGATAATATACAGTGTGCTGGCCCTTCTGTCTCTGCTCTTTGTCCTGAACCGACAGTTTACCTTTCCTGCCGCCATTACACCTCAAGCGTAGGGGAATACACTCTCGCTCACTCACACACACACACACACACACATACATACACACTCACATGTGAACATAAAACCTCTTATTTGTGTACAAACTTCTCAGACCGTTATTGGAGGCTGGCCTTCCTCTCTGAGTGACAGGAATAAACATCAGCGCCAGCATTGTTAATCTTTTTGTTTTGTTTTGTTTTGTTTTATTTTTGTTTGTTTTTTTGAAGGGCGTAGCTTCTCAACTATCGCAGCTGCAAACAGATTTTCTTTATGCCCTATAGAGGATAACCAACAAGATCAGTAACTGGTCACTTGTATTTCATTGTATATATAAATATATATGTATGTATATCTCTCAGCATTACTGTCGTCAGGGCTGCGTTGTTTTTTAGGATCCAGGAATTTTTCACAAAAGCTGCTGGCAACGCTTTTTCAAGGCAGCAACCACCAATACACTCAAGCGGGAATTCTCCCTCCTCTTTTTTTTGGTTTGTTTAATTTGACTTCCTTGTCGTTTTTTTTTTTTTTGGTAGCTTTTCTTTTGTTTTTTCTTTTTTTTGGCCGAAGTGTTTTGCTCTGTTTTTGTTTTGAAAGTTGAAAATGACAGACAGACCTCATTTCACTCGTCTCTCTCTCTGTGTTATTGAGAAGCCTGAGCCTCACACACATATACACACACACACACACACACACACACACACACTTGAGCAGGAGAAGGATTCTCAACCAAACCCTGGTGCTATGTTGAATCCCTATTGCTTTTTTTTCTTCGATGGGAGAGGTGCTTCAGTATAGGCCTGTACGGGGGTCTTTGAAGGGGGCGAGGACAGAGGCGGAAGGGCGACAATGTCATTCCTCCATCTCACCTCCACCACATGGACAACCCCCAACACCACCCTCCCTCAACCCCTGACTGCCTCTCAGTTCTGGGGCTACATTTGATTGATTTGTTTTCTTTTCCAATAAGAACTACCTGAGGCACACATATACAAATACAAGAACACACACATACATACACG
The DNA here is from genome assembly GCA_030264315.1 of Sardinella tawilis. Lineage (NCBI taxonomy): Eukaryota > Metazoa > Chordata > Actinopteri > Clupeiformes > Clupeidae > Sardinella > Sardinella tawilis. Next base: position 7,949,006 of record JASCQY010000089.1, on the reverse strand, counting down.
TGTGCACATAGATGAAAAAAAAAAATCAGTGCAACCTCATTACCTTTGTATGTGGTTTTGCCATGTCATTGCCTGGGCTTACTCTGCCAAGCCGCAGACCTCTCTGGAATGACAATTGAGCCCCTCTTTCTCAGGAAAGCCTCTGTAGGGGAGATTTAGAGAGAGAGAAAGACATAGAGAGAGAGAGACAGAGAGAGAGAGAGAGATGGATAGTAAGCAAGAGTGTGTAAAGGGACTGAAAGGGGAGACTGAAAGCGAGACCAACTTTAAAAGAGCTGGTGAATGGGTCCAGTGCCCAGCTTCTTCTAAAGAATCCAGTCTTTGACCACACAAACACAACACACAAACACACACACACACACACACACACAGAGAACTCTCACACAATCGAAACCTCGTCAGAACGCAGACTATCTGAATAGCACTGATTAGCATCAGGATAGGGTAGCCATGGCCGCCATCCTCAATACACTCATGTAGGCACACAAAACACATGCTCAAACACACAAACACACACACACACACACACACACCTCAGAGAGAGACAAAAAAAAACTCAAATGCCTCATTTTAACTGTATGCACTGCAGTGGTAAAAGTGCACCCTGCCGTCCAGGGTTCTGTGAGTTTTTTAATCCTGATCCTCCACACTCTGCAGTCACTGCCGCCATGGTAACACAAAAACATACACATACACCCACACGCACACACACACACATACACACATGAATACACACACACACATACACATTCACACTCAGACACACAGAACAACCATTGGCGGTTGGTGCTGCAGTAATGGCCATCATATTTACCTCAACGTGGGCACACCTCCGGCTGTGGCTCATAGACTGCCTCTGTGCTAACAGGCTCTACCTCACCTCTGAACACAGGGCAGCTACCCACAGCCCCTTCCCACACACACACACGTACACACTCACACACACTAACACTTACACACACACTCGCAAACAAACACACTCAGTTACCCTCAGTGTTGTGTTCACACACATCCCTCAGCCCTCTCTCACAGATCTGTTGATGTACCACTGCAGACAGGAGGGCCGGCTCAACACCCCACCCACCCCACCACACACCCACACACACACCTCCAACCCCTCAATCTCCAACCCCTCCCCTCCCCTCTTCACCCCTTTCCACCCGACTTGCTAGCAACCTATCCCCTATCCCCATACCGTCTTTCCTCATGGTGGGGCTGGGTTAGGATGTTTGATGAGGGGGCGTGGGACACTGGGGACTGGGGTGTTCCATCATTTCTTCCTATCGATCTTTACCTTTTCATTATCTTTCTGTCTTCTTTTGTGGGACCAAGTGTTTCTTTCTTTTCTGTTTCTGTTCATTTTGTTGTTTTGTTTTGTTTTGTTTTGTTTTGTTTTGAATTTTTGAAAAATTTTGAGTCCCCTCTCGGCTGAAGGATCCCTGCAGTGCGGGAGGAAACCATGTGACACTCTCCACCCATGAAGAGGGCAACGCTGGGGTGAACTTTGAACTTCTTTTTTTCTCTTTTTTTTTCTCTTTTTTTGAGAAAAAAAAAACAAACTTCTAAAAAGAAAAAAAAAAACAAAACAAAACAAAAAAAAAATCATGCGAGATGGAGAAAAAAAAAATTAAACCCCAAACCTGCAGCGGCCAGGCCTGAAGCTGATGGGTATAGCACTGTTTTTGAGGAGAAAACGTTAAAAGCATCCTATTGCAGTTGATTCTTTATTTTTCCTTTGAAGTCATTTTTCTAACACCAAGCAGCAAATTTTGTGAACGGAGAAAGAGAGGGAGAGTGGGAGCGAGTGAGAAGAAACAGGAGGTGGAGAGGAGGACAGGTGGAAGGATGGAAGGATGAATAGAGGGATGCGTGGATGAGAGTGGGGCAAGGTGAAAAAAGGGGGCGGGGGGCAGGTGAATGAACGTCGCAGACAGAGTGAAAGCATTTGCCCTCCCACCCTCTCACCGTGTCCCAGCCACACCTGTGCTCATCCACACCGCACGCGCATCAGAGTTTTTGCACTAAAGCAGTGGTCTCGACCTTCGACCTTCGACCCCCACCCGACCTCACCCCCACCTCACCCAACCTCCACCACACCCCACCCCACGCCTCCCTCCCCCTCTGGGCTCCCACAGAGGCACCCTTGTGGCCGGCACCCTGTTGGAGACAGAGGAAGAGAAGAAAAAGAGAGAGACACTACACACACACACACACCAGCCCATCTAATTAATAATACTCCTTCTGTTAAACAGAAGAGCGACCCTACCTAAACACACACACATGCACACGCTAATGAGTGTGGTGTGTGGATAACCTGATCGCAGTATTAAAATAAACACACACACACACACATACACACACACACACGCACGCATACTAACTGTTTGACCTGGCTCTCTTAATCCCCATCCCTCCCCACCTCCTATAGTCACAGACTAAATAGTGAGTCCACGCCTACTCAAAGACCTCGGAGGCACGAACACCAAAAGAGATCCACACGGCCAAGGGCCGCCGCCATGGCTCTCCTCCCAATGCAGCAGAGAGAGAGAGAGCAGCATGCACACACACACACGGGCACATCTATGTGTGTGTGTGTGTGTGTGTGTGTGCTCGCATGTTTCACCGACGAACAGTTGTCCACACAGTGGAGGAAAGAGGGAAAAGAGGGCTCAGCGTGGAGGAAAAAAAGCCTTGGTTACAGCTCTACAGAAGAAGCAAAAAGAGAGAGAGAGAGAGAGAAAGAAAGAGAAAATTCTTTTTGCCCCTGGAAAAAGGAGTCTATCTCCCACCACAACCCTCTGCTCTCTCTCTCTCTCTCACCTTGTCCAGCAGGCTTTTGGCTCCTGAAAGGAGAGCGGCCTGATTTCTCCCGTACAAGATGAGTGTGGAGAGGAGTGTGGTGCTCCACTGATGTGGGTATGTGATACTCACATCGGGAGGGAATCATAACAAAGACACAGGACAGGCTGAGAGACAAAGAAAGACAGATCTGGCAATAGTCGTGTCCTTTAGTCTGGAGAGTTGATCAGATTTTGTGTGTGTGTGTGTGTGTTTGCGTGCGTGCGTGTGTGTAACAACAGAGGTTATAATGCTGCTTTATCCTCTGTGTCTAACTTAATTTGAAAGAAAGAGAGAAAGTATCTATCGATGATATAATCAAAATCACAAATCCCAGAAAGAAACATGTTGAAATTTGAAAGACTCCAGAACAAAACAAAAAAAAAGATGAGAGCATTTTTTAAAGAAAAAAAAGAATCTCAATGTTTTTGTTGGTATGTTTTTTTTGTTTGTTTTGTTTTTGTTTTTTTATGCTTAAAACTGCTCTGTATAGAAGAGAGAAAAGAACAGAGATAGTCACCTTCTTGACCATGCGTGCAGTGTAATCTAGACAAAAAAATCTTCACCTTTTTCTCACATCACCTCTAGTTTATATTGACAAAGCCAACTGCTCTCTTGTCTGTGTAGCTGTCCTATTGTCCGTCCTTATCAAGAGGAATTTACAAACAAAACAAAACACAGGAATATTTTCCTTTTTTAAAAAATATTTTTTGTTTCCTTTTTTTAAAATCAAAGACTGAATAAACACATACATACACATACAGGAAAACGTAATGCAACAGAAAACTGAAAATATGAAAGAAAAAAAAAACGAACTGAAACAAAAAAAAATCTTCTCATACCTCACACAACACAAAACTCTAATGAATCTGGGTGCGAGTGCAGAACTGCTGGCACTTTGTTCTAAGTGTCAAACACATGCATGTATAGAGATGTACATTGAGATATATGTGCTTGGTGCGCGAACGCATGTACAGACATTACAGAAACACTCCCCTCCTCACCACCATCTCCCAGACTCTCACCACCACCACCACCACCCAACCTCCCTGATCCCCTACCCCCTTCCCCTTCAGCCTCCGGCTCCCCCTCCATCACCTTAATGGCAGCATCTGCCCGTGGAGGTTAGGTGCACACAAGGCTTCTAGCTGAAAGACTCTGGCAGCAACTTCAGGAGTCGAAGGGACTCCTGTCACATGGTATTGTCTGAGATCTTTTGATCGAACCCAGTTTATGTGTGTGCGTGTGTATGTGTGTATATACATATTTGTGTGTGTGTGACTGTGATATCTGGACTGGGGAGAGGAGAGGAGTCTTTTTGTAGTCGTGGAGCGCCTCATGGTATTGAATGTAGCTGACAGGACTGGGCCTGAACTGAGCCAGGCAAAACCAGAACCTGAAACTCACTTCAGGTCACCAGCAGAGTGGACAGTGCTGTCAAAAAAAAAATGATGTTACACACAACAAACTGAGAATATTGCCCATCTGCAAGGTGCAATACGATGTTCAATTTTTGTTGTTTCTTTTTGTACCTTTTGGTTTGTTCTTTTTGTTGTTTTTTTCTTTTTGATTTTTTTTTTGGCCATAACCAAGGATGTAAATACAAAAAAAAAAAAGAAAAGAAAGAAAAAAAAGATTGAATCAGTATATGTAATTCATATGCAACACACACATACTGGATTTTGAGGCCGGGATACGAGACTTCGTATCGGCAAACTTCCACCATCTTGTAAAGTTTTGAGAAAAAAAAATGCATATGTAGCTATGTTAATGCTTCATACATCTGTACGTGTCCTTGTGTGCACTTGCAAAACGCGCATGTCGATCCATTTTATGGAAAAGTGCCCCATGAAGTTAATGATCCAATCCTGTGCCTCCTATTCTTCGAAAAGAGATGATTCTAACCAATGACTGTAAAGAACAGTTTACCGTCATTGACTAACACACCCACACACACACACGATCTCTCACACACACGCACACACACACACACATACACACACATACCCCTCTCCAAACAGTATAACTGCCCATTCAGTGGGCCTATGGCCTGGAGGCAGCCAGTGTCGTCAGTATAATGGGCCTTCAGGGGAAAGAGGGGAGGATGAATGGATGGATGGATGTCAGTAGAAAGGAGAGGGCATAGTATGACTGGAGTCTGGAGAAACGTGTAGGTCCTCCGAGACTCATCCGATCAGGAGCCCCACACGACAGACAGATGCCCTGTCCCCCTGCCTTGCTACTGCCAATCACGTCTTTAATCTGGGAAAACACACACACACACACACACGGACAGACAGATATGGTCACACTCACTTGCACGTGTGCAGACAAAAACACCTTTCCGATCTTTATTAAGCTACTCTCAGTAATTCACTCGGAGCAAGGAGAATATTCTGATCTCTTCATTTCTCAGTTATATCTTGGCTTTGTTTGTTTGTTTGTTTGTTTTCCCTTCATGCCAAATGTAGAGGAAATTTTGTTTTTGTTTTTTTCAAACACTCAACCGAAAAACAGAAACAATGCCAGTAGCAAGCGGTCTATGCAATGCCCTTCCACCTCTTCCCAGTCCCCTCCCTCTATATGGTGAGGGTGAGGCCCAACATGGCATAAATATATAGCCTACACTAAGCATCCCTCTAACTAAGCTTCAGCTCCAACAGAGCTTTGGTCCACTGTCCTAGTAAGTGTCCTGGGAGAGATTGGCTGTCATGCAAATCAAGCTGTGGTTCGGGACTTCGTCTCAAGCGAAACGGCACAGCGAGAGGTTGAAGGGCACTGTTTCAAAGAGCAGATATGGGAGTGTGTGTTGGGGGGAGGAGGGGGTTGGGGGTGGGTGGGTTGGTGTGTGATACCATGTAAAGACATGGATGGACAGGACACCTCTTGTTTCTCTGTAGTTGCACACGACGATGTGTTTGAGTGATGTCATCTGCTGTGTTAGGAGAGCTCGCAAAAGCAAGTGTGTGCTGGGTGTGTTGGCACTGGGTGAACGGGGGGGAGGGGGGTGTTAAATCATGGGCCACGCTCTTGAGGTTTTGGGTGGATAAATGCTTCATGATGACGGTGGATGCAACCTTATGATTTAGCGATGAGAGGACTAGTCTACACCATAGAGTCTTTCTGAAAGACGCTCTTCGCTCCTAGAGCTCACTTGTAAATACTGAGTCCGACAGAGGCTAAGTGAATGTAATCCTTTTTCGGTGAGTGATGGGTATAGGCTGCAATTGGAGAGCTGCATGTGCAATGACTGTAGACTCTGTTTGTTGAGGCCATCAGAGATCTGCTATGACAGAAGCACTGTTAAGACAGTCAGCCAATAATTCTTAGGCTGAGATGTCAAGGATGCAGACGTTTTCCCTTCCAAACCCCAATATTTGTGGTTGTTTATAAAGGTACTGAAAGCCCATTGACATCCTCCTGGGTGTCTATAGTTTTATTTGGTCAATGTTTTGGTCACGTAAATTAGTGTGGAACTGTTCTAAATTTTCCCATTGCACTTATACGGAGTAACCGTCCCCTCTTTTTTTATGAACCTAATAGAGAGCAATAGCAAAATGTCACAAGAGTATTTCTTGAAGTGCAATACATCAAGTGTAAGTTTAGCATGTCAGCTTTAAAAGCACATTAGTGGCATCCTGGTCACCTGACCAAAACGTTTGGGAATGTATTACCCAAGGTAGTTCCCAGTCTCCTGTACCTGAATGAAATGTAAAGATAGAGATTTAATAGTATTGAAAAAGACTTGCACCCCTGACTCAGATCCACCCCAACCACTCGTGCGCTCGCTTCTTTGGCCCTCAGTGCTGCCATCGCCCCTCACACCTGATTTTGACTCGAGACTGGAATAGAAAGCTATTTGAAGGATTCTCTCAGGTAACAAAATAAGGTGATTTTTTTAAAAAAAATAATAATAATAAATTATGATATACCTTAGCTACCACCATTGTTATCCCATCTTTTTTTGCTGGCAAATTGGAAATCAGCATCTTCCCTCTGTGCTCCCTTCCTTCCACCCTCTGTCTGTCTCTTTCTCTGTTTGATCTGGTTGGGAAGGCAGATGCTCTACATGTATATGGCTACATTGACTCCAATATATTGGAGGCACCTGAGAACCAAGTTCCATTGTCCCTATTTGAATACCCATTTTGGTTCTTAGAACCGTTTGCATGAGATTACAGCTTCAGTAGTTCTACACTGAAGGGAGCTGTTAAATAGATAAGAACCTAAGCCATTCTTGGGGATGAGAGACAACACGGTACCAATACCCATGACCTTGTGCCAAGAAACCTTTTTGAGAAGGGACAAATATGTAGGATCCTATGAAAAGTTTTGTTTTGATCAAGGTTCTCAGTTCTCTTCTGTCAGTGAGCCATGCCCCAAAGCCAACCTAAGAGAGGACAGGGAAAGGGAAGTGCTACATGTGTGTGTGTGAGTGTGTGTCTGTGTGGCAGACTTGGAGTCTGGTTGAGTGAGCCCTGTGATCTCGGCTTCAGAGAGGTTGATGTGGCTGAGAACATGTAGGATTCTTCCTTGTTTTGTATTCCCTCTAGATCTGTGCTCCGTGCGTTAGTGAAAATGCTAAATGTTATTATGCACACACACACACACACACACACACACAGATCTACACACACACACACACATTACAAAACTACACTGTGCTCACAAGCACGCAAAGTAAGCATGTGTTAACCATATGAACAAACAAGACCGTGGCTGTTTTTTATGGATATGCACCAACAGGAGTCACCCTGTAATTTCCCAAGCGATATTAATGCCAAGCTCCAATTTTTTGGGAATCTGCTTGTATGATTGCCATACAAGGTGTTTGTCATTTTCCTGTCAGTAGAAATGTTCTCATTTGTTTGTTTCTCTAATGTTTCAGAAATCTTTCACAGCCAATTTTTTTCTTTCGTTCAATATGCATAAAAGTTGTCGATGCAAGGCTTAAAATGGCTGGAAAGTAACAAGCTGTTTTGTGCATGTGTGCAGTGTGCCTTTGTATATGTGCTTCTATGTGTGTGTGTGTGTGTGCGTGTGTGTGTGTGGTTGTGTTTGTGTTTGATTGTTTGGCTGGATCTGGATTCCTTCTTACCAATGTTCAACATAAGCACCTTTTGAGGCCACGTGAAGAGACACTCGAAGCTATTTGTTTGTTTTGTTTTGTTTTTAAGAGAGCTTTTTGATCGATCCCACAGGCAACCCTTTTTGAGAATGTAGCTGATTGTTTTCCATATATTACAGAAGTAGGCTGGAGGTGTACAGGGAGCTTGGTTATGTCACAGACTTGCACAGGTAAATGGAGTGCTCAAGCTTTAATGACAAAAAAAAAAAACGATGTTGCTATGACTTTTAGTATGCAAACGGAAATGACAGCTAACGGAGTGGTGCTAAATTGTTCTCTCTGTCTCCCTCTTTGTCATGTGAAATGGCAGCCTTATCGATTGTGGCCGGTGTTGACCCAGTGTGCTTCAGTCCTGCAGTATTTATTGATTACTTTATTTGTGTGGAACCCAAAGCTTTTTTTGGGGGGGGGGGACGGGGGGGGGACGGAAGTGCGCCAAAGGCCTATGGCTCGTAGCTAGTGAAAGTAATACCATAGAGAAAGTCACTGGTAAGCTTGTGCCAAAAAAAGGCACCTTAGTTCAAGGCTGCAGTAATCTTGCGAGATAGTCGACTCATGTGTGCACATGGGTTCATTTATGCACTTATGTGTCTGAAGAGATATTAGCTTAAAGAATTGTAGTGTAGACCTATTGATCTATTTAAAACTTCTTTAGCTGTGTACGTCTGGGGGAGTTTGTCAGTAGAGGATTGAAAACGTTCTAGACAACCTTTCCTTCCCGACTCATTTAACTGTTGTCAATGGCAATACGGTGTCGCCTAGTGAGACTAGCACTGTGGCTAAGTATTTCAGCCCCTAAAAATGTTTTATCGGTTCCCATGATCACACTGACTAGTAGTAGTGTAGTAGTGGTCGTGGAAATGATGACTAGTCATCTGTATGTCATTCATAGCCTCCTCAATCACCCGCCATCCCACCCCAAGTAGACTGAAATCTCCCCATGTCTTGCTTGCGACCCTTATCAAAAAAAAAAGAGCACTTGTCGTCTTTGAAGGGGTGGTTTGTTAGAACAGTAATGCTTTGCGAATCCCTTGTGGTGTGTTCAGTTGGACATTTCTACATTTCTACTCTCGAGATATTTTTGTACAGTTGCCAGGGGAGCAGGAGAGGATAAGCCTTGACAGCGAGGAATGTACGTATATTAGGAGAAAAAAAATCTATTTAGAGAATCAGGCGAGGGATTACCAGAGGGCGATGATATTTTTGATGACCCAAGGGGGGCTGGGATTAGTAATCTACGTATACGGTGTAGTGTTATATGATGAAACGAAAGCTATATCTATGACTACATATGCAATGTTTGTAAGCTTGATGACGGGTGTGTTAGGTAGAGCTTGCTCAGGTTTGATCTAGAGGCCTCAAAAGGTGCTTTCTTTCCTTTTTTTTCTCTCCGTGTCCCAACGTTTGTCGAGACCCTGTCTGTATAAGCTTTCAGTTTAGGCGCCGCTTCGACATGTACCCTTCTAGCATACTGCAGCTTCACATCCTCCTCGTGAGGAACAAACGACTCAAATAAATGCCTGTTGGTGAGGCAATATTGGAAAAATAGCTTAAAAAAAAGGATCAAATGGATCTTTTTTTCTGAGGGAACAGTGCAGCTTTCCTCTACCGTTCAACCTGCTGCAGTATGGGAATGACAGAAGGGTCCGTGTCAGGCTACTCTGTTTAATACACCACCACACACACACACTCTCTCTCTTACAAACACACAAACAGATACCTACATAGTCTAGCTCTTAACCAAACACTGTCTCCACTGCTCAGTCCTCCTCAGACTTTAAGGACCACTCTCACTCTGTGTGTGTCTCTCGTGTTGTCCCTGTCTTTGCTGTTGTCTGAAATCTCCACTGTTCTAAGGCATGAGCCGTGTTTAGGCATCCCTCATGTCCACGACTCAAGCATTTCTCGAGGGAAAAAAAAAATGAATGGCCTTTTCTGAAAGACAACCAGATTGAAACCAAATCAGATCCATGGTGCATTAGTCCATGGATATGTGATTTTTTCGAAGAGGCTCCCGTGATTCGTTTGTGTTTTTATTTGTCTCCAGTAATGTGTCACCTGATGGTGTATTTTTATGGGATTTTTTTTTTTACTGTCCTTTTTTTATGTTGTAGGACGCTGTTCAAACTGTTCCGTAAGCAACCAGTGTAGTGCGATTGTGGTTTCAGGTGTGGATAATAAAAAAAAAACAACCAGCAATCGACAGGACAAAAAAAAATACAAAAACCCTACAATAACGCTGTAATTATTACTACTTCAACTAATACTACTACTATTCAGATTTTTTAAGACGCTTACTTTTTTGTATCACTTTTCAGTCTGAGTTCCTTGCGTCACTGTGATCACTGAGGCTGCTGGGAAATTTTACAAAGAGGGGCGTGTGCTTCACCAACACTCAGGGGTCATGACCTCTCTCACACTGCGGAGGGTGTCGGGTCAGGGAGCAGGTCCCCTGGAGGAGACCGCGGAGAGTCAACATCCTCTAGAAATGACCCTCCTGGCGTTTTTAGCCTGCTGTAAAAGACCACAGATGAGATGGGGCCCCGTGGCCCTCCCCCTGTACAGAACCTCCTCTGAGTAGACAGAGCCTTGGGGATTGTAGTCAGCTCTTTGACTGTGACTTCTTTTGGAATTGGAAATGGGAAGGGGGGTGACGCGGGGAAGAGAATGAGCTAAGAGGAAAAGGAATGTGTCATAAAAGTACTGTGCAGCCAAAACCGACGACCGAAAGGTTTCAGAATACAGAAATACTACTTCTCTCTCCTGTTAGGTATTCCTGTCGGTCTGTGTGACGAGCAACGTCTGAGCGAGAGATTAATCCTTTGTCTTGTGCTATGGCCGCCCGGGAACCTCTGTTGCATGTTGCGGTTGAGCTTGCGACAGCCTGCCTGGTGCAGATCTAAGACTGATCTGTCTTGTCGGGGGCTAGCTGGCTGTTTGAGTTATGGGGGGGGGGTCTTCTTTTTTCAAAAAGTAGTGTGTATGGTGCCGCTGTCGTCAGACGACAAAAGGCCTCTGGTTTGAGCATCTCTGCACAGGAGGGAAATCGTGACACCTCTCTCAGGCTCTCAAGGTTGCACATGGCCTCAGGCAGGGGCACACGCAGGCTCTCTCCCACTCGAGTCCTCGCCATGAGGACAGGACGTGTCACGGAACAGTATTCAGGATCCATTCCCACAAAGCACAGGCATTCTGATCAAGGACAACACAAACACACACTTTCCCTCTATCTCTCTCACACATACACACACACACACTCACAAAAGAAGGCTGTATGCAAGCTCTGGGCAAAACTACGTTCTCAGACACCAACTCACACACACACAAACATCCAGTTGAAAAAAAAAAAAGTTCCACACAACACCTCCGAATATCTACTGTGATCTCCTCTCACACCACCCACTCCACCTGGCCTCCATCACACCTACCACCACCCAAACACTACCCTCCCCTCTCTCCTACCCCCAGCATCACCCTTATTCCCCTGCCCCCCTCCCTCCCCCTCTCCCTACCCAAGAGCCTCCAGTGGGTGGTGTGATGTCAGGTTTCTGCTTCTGACAGGTCCAGACAATCAGCGTGTTTGTAAATGTCAATGTGTGATTTTCAAATCTTTGTTTATGGTCAGGATTTTAAAGGAAGATATTTTTATGGTAATTGTCGCTGGTCTATTTTACTATATATTTATGTAATAAATATGTGACTAAATTTACATCTCTCGGACTCTGGTCTTGTGTGTTTCTTAAGCAGTGTCTTTACCACCCTCATTCTTAACCCAAACTAACTTAAAATGATGTGGACTTTTCTCCATCTCTCTCTCTCTCTCTCTCTCTCTCTCTCTCTCTCTCTCTCTCTCTCTCTCTCTCTCTCTCTCTCTCTCT
>JASCQY010000089.1:7863649-7876523 GCA_030264315.1 Sardinella tawilis | reverse complement strand
TGTGTGTGTGTGTGTGTGTGTGTGTGTGTGTGTGTGTGTGTGTGTGTGTGTGTGTGTGTGTGTGTGTATGCACGTGCACGTGCACGCGCGCGCGCGTGTGTGTGTGTGTGTCAGACTATGTACAGTAAGTGTGAATGTGGATCCCATCAACGTAAGTGTGCATCCTGAACTATACTCCAGTTCATATGCTGTAGTTCATCCTTACACACACACACACACACACACACACACACACACACACACACACACACGCACACACACACACCATTCCATCCTCAGCTTTAAGGTCCAGGTCCAAAGACATCACTGACAAAACTAGCCCCTCTGCATCAAAAGTCGGCGATCAGTCCTAGCGAATCTATCCCCGCACAGGTTAACTGATGGATAGCGGCATCCTGATCTCTGCTCTTTGTGATTTAGATTTAGCCTTTAGACTGGGCTTTATGTGAGTGAATGTCAGTCTGTCACACAGTCTGCCTATTGAGCCAAACAATGGCGGATCAATACGGGCACCCAAAGGTTCTCCTCCACCCTTTCTCCACATACTGACATTCACTTAAGAATGGACTTCACATGGTCTATGGGCTGGGTTGCGACACTTCAGATATGTCACGTACGCATGCAGGCACACACATGCTAACACACACACACGCTAGCACACACACAAGCGCACACACACAAATCCAAGGAAACTGCGAATGTATCTTAGTTGAAGTTCTAAGGTGTACTTTATGACCGTCTTGAGTCAATCAATAAATAGTCGTAAAAATGTGTTATTCTAATCAAGCAAAGGAGGTCTTAAACTGGATATCTCACTCACTCTCTTTTTCTTTCTTTTCTATCTCTACCTGTCCTCTCTCTCCCTCTCAATCTCCCTCTCCCTCTCCCCCCCTCCCCTCATCCTGTTCCTAGAGTTCTCCACAGGACATCCACGGCCAGCACTGATGTGCGCTGCTTCGCCGAGGTGTTCTGGAATTCATCACCTGCCCCTGACACCGTTTGATGAGCCGCTGCGTAAGGTCAAGCCAGAAGTGCTTGGCGAGTGAAGGAGCGAGAAAGACAGACAGCAGACAGCGAGGTTTGGGGTGGGGAGGTGGGGGGGGGGTAGGGGGGTGTTGGTGGTTTGACGGAGGGTTAAGGAGGATTCCAGGATGAGTTCTTTTTTTTCCCCCCTTTGAACTTCAATCATGTGACGCTGACTTTTCAGGTCTGTCTTTTATGAAGTGGAACTTTGACAAGCTGGTAAGTGTGTACTCCGCCTTTGCCAGAGCTCTGGTGCGGCATTTCATTTAATCTGACCGTGCTTCTGGAGTTATGCTGGGCTTTTTTTTTCACAGTCACGCAGCTAAATACATGGATGTTGTTTGATTGATTGAGAACTTGATATAGCCGTGTTTTGCATATGCCATTCCCAGAGGCAATTATCCAGCACTCGCTGTGCTTTTCCGTCCAAATTTGAGAGAGAAAAAGTTGGACTCCGATCAGTTCTCTGGTGAACCTCAGAATGATTACTGTCTCAGTTGTTTCAAGGGCCACATAGGGTGAAGTCAACATCCAGCACAGGCACAGACACTCACTTACTCACTCACTTGTACACACACACACACACACACACACACACACACACACACAAACACCAATCCACTTGCCTAGGCCAGCAAAGCACTGTGGACATACATACAGTATAGATAGATAGATAGATAGATAGATAGATAGATAGATAGATAGAGATACTTTATTTATCCTGAAGGAAATTAAGGATGAATGATGAATTCTACACAACACATAGCACCTACATGGAGGGTTAGTGAATTGTAACGCTAGGCTGCTTTGCACACTGTCTATTGACTGGAGTGTACTCAGTCAACAATGGTGTCTGACGGACTGTGTAAACACAATATAATAACTTGTCACTGAAAAGACTGAGTCACAGTGTTAATAACAGGCTCTGAACTCGTTGTGACCTTTTAAAATGGTTGCCCATCCCAAAGTCATTCCAGAAGGGACCTCATATTATTGTGCTTGCTTTGGAATGTTGGTAGCAACCACTATGGAAGTTGAGGGGAAAAAAAAAAAAAAACGCCTAAAATAAGAGCCATCCAAAGGAGTCGACTCCAACACAAACAAAATGTGCACTCCTCCCTTTTGTGTCCCGAAACTCGACGTCAGGCCAGCTAATAATGTCAGCAGGAAGAACCCAGAGAACCAACCAACCATTCCCACACTGCTCCTGAAATCAGTCATGTCTCCCTTTACTGATAAGTTGCCATATCCGCCCATTAACAAAGTTGCCCCCATTTCATAGGAACTACAGCATTTACACAGAGCTGAGCCACCACAGCCAACTAATATACACATCGCAACAACCGCTACAGTAGGCGCTATAGCCATGCCTCCTTGACTGATGAGTTGCATATCCACCCATCGACAAAGTCCCCCCTTTTCCACACCAAGAACCATTGACAATAAAGCGAGCCACAGCCAACCGTACAGAACCACAACCAAGGCGCTTAGTAGTCGTTATGCAAACCCAGTCGAGTGGTGGCTGCAGGTGCAACTTTGACACATGGTGTTGTCTTACTCTACTCGCCTTTTCCATGGGGGCTGCGAGATCAATTGTGCACCTCCCACTGCATCGGTGTGCCAACCTTGGGAATGGGCAGGGTGTGTGTGTGTGGGGAGGGGGGGGGGGTGAGGCCATCTTGACCCAGTGGGACTGAACACACTAGTGCCCAGTGTTCACCCGTTTGGGCTTGTGGCCAGGTGGGACCAGGCTTCGCAGCCTGCCGACGGCCAAGCCAAACCTGTTGGCATGGTAACAGCCGCATGATAGATGAGGTGGGATGTGCCTCCCTATAGAAAATCAAAACCCTCAAATGTTCAAATCAGCGAGTAGCACTGAAAGCCATTGGCTGTGTTGAGTGAAGTTAAGTCAACCAACCATCTAAGCTGAAATGAATTAATTCAAAAAAGCAGGTCACTGCACTGTGAAATAATATCCATAGTAATTGAGATTGTTGACTAAATATTAGTCTAAACAATCAGATTAATTGAAATAATTGGCCGAGCTTTCACGGGGGATGCGCTCATGAGGAAGCAAAGGAAATGAAAGTGTAGGAGCAGAATGACCCATAATCTCCACTTGTTTGTGCAGCGCCGTCCTAACTCCGAAAGGGCAGTTTTATTGTTTTATTTTTTTTTTAATCCCTCTCTCTCTCTCTCTCTCTCTCTCTCTCTCTCTGGCTCAAGTTGGCTACTCCGCTGGCCTGACTCCCACAATGCATTGCGTGCGGCCCCCAAAAACACACAGACACAGAGAGCGTAAATGCCAGTGCCAATGACATCAGCGGGGGCTACTTTAAGAGGCAGGGACCCAGCCCAGTGTTTGCACTCCGGACAGACACTTTTTTTTCTTCGTTTGGCTTTCCTCAAGCACCAGACCTTACATGACGCACTGTACCAGGAGAGAGGAAATAAGAGACTCTCAATTCACTTCTTTTAAAAACGTCCTCCTTCCGTTTCCTGTGCCCCCCCCCCTTCTCTCTCTCTCTCTCTCTCTCTCTCTTGCTCTCTCGCTGAGCGTGCTCAGATAAATCACAGTGATTTTCTTACATGCTGTTCTGTCCCCATTCGCCGTACAGTAATTCTATTACCTCCATTTAAGTTTTCCTCCTCTCTGCCCTGAGGAATAGGATAAGGCCATTTTTTATGGGCGAGAGCACAGGCCAGTGTGTTTGGTCCTGCAGATCAAACAATATATCATTCAGGCCGGTTTCAACATGTCTCAAATGGAACACATGCAATGTGCCTCAGAAAAAACAGAAACATAGAAACAGAGGAGGAGGAGAAAAAAAAGCATTAGGATAGTCTGAGAGTCAGTGCCTCCAGCTTATAGCTCTCTTGAGGCTGACTGGAACACAGGCGTGTGTGTGTGTGTGTGTGTGTGTGTGTGTGTGTGTATGGGCAGTCAGTTAGCTTTCAGGAACGTCTTGTCAAGGGGCTTTGAAATGCAAGTCAGCACAAGACTGGAAGTGCGTCTGTGAGTGCACGGAGACATGTTTCCTTTTTCTCTCAGGAAAACTCAATGACTACTTTTTCTTCTTTTTTTCTTTTCTTTTCTTTCTTTTTTTCTTTTTTTTTTTTTTTGAAAGTCAAACAGATCCTGGGCGGAGTCAGAAGGTCCCAGTCTTAAAAGTAAAAACCTAATGACAAGACTGGACAAGCTCCTTCATTGAGGACTTTCCTGTTGTCTCAGCCCCCTCTTCCTCTCCTTCAAACTCTGGGATGCCTCGAGCATTTTTTTTTCTTCTTTTTTTTTTACAATATGGTGAATCACACTGCCATCCATCACCTGATTATATACCCTAAACGCAAACTGAGCAGAACAAAGGACTGCATTCATCAAGGGCACAACTAATTCTTTTCTTCCTCTCTGATAGGCCCTCCATCCACCATGCCATAAATACACACAAACACACACTTTTTATAAGTGTATATATATGGCTACAGATCTACTGGATCTACTGTTCCCACTATTTGCTATACTGCCTTATGGATTGCCTACCCCCTTGCCCAAAGACTTGCATTTCAAAGCCCCTTGACACCCTGCCACAAATACACAAAAACACACACTTTTTATGAGTATATATATATATATGGCTACAGATATATAAAGTATATACATACATGTGTATCTGTGTCTACTTCTCAGTTCTCACTATTTGCTATACTGCCTTATGGATTGCCTACCCCCTAGCCCAAAGACTTGCATTTCAAAGCCCCTTGACAAGACGTTCCTTAAAGCCAACTGACAACCCATACACACACACACACACACACACACACACAAACATACACACACGTATGGTAATCAAGCGCTGTGAGTTTCTCCTACTGTTGCCATTTTACGCTCATTGTCTTATAGTACGTCGCCTTTGGGGGCTGACGTGTGAAATTCGCAGGCCCGCGCCGCATGATAATGGGAGATAAGTCTGTACTTTGTGGAACGACCCCATAAACCTGTGTTTGCTTCCCATCAGGGGAGATGAGGCGCACAAGCGGTCACACTCTCTGCCGAGAGGCAAACACGGCCATGCGAAAAAGGGAGGACGCTGCGAAATGGGATGGCCTTAGGTTTCAACGGTGGTTGTCACCATGTAATTAAACCAAACTGCACTGGTGGCCCGTGGTGAGCTTCACGTCATACTTCGCCCGTCTGACTGTCTGCAAAGCGGAGTATCACGTTGTGAGCCGTGAGGCAACCAGTGACGCCAGTTTTCCAGGAAGGCGAATTGTCGGATTCCTCTGCATCCATTATGTCTGATGCCAATTATGGCTCCACTTCAACACTTCAAGATTGACCTTGAGCTGCCTCGCTACTGCGACGCACGTCCCCTTTGAAGTCCTTTGTCAAAGACACTCGAGGAACTCAAGGGCCGGGTGGATTGGGGGGGGGGGGTGGTTGGGGGTTAACAAAGTCTCAGCTATGCATCTGGATAGTCCTCATAAATCAACAGCATATGCATCTGCTTTCTCATCTGTCCAATTCAAATTCCACACCAAACCAAACTGAAGCTACTAACTCTTTATCTCCACCAAAGATCAGAGATCAGGCCAATACATATAGGCTATAGAAAAACATGGCACTGTATAACAGCTCCACTGCTCAGAGAGTGAAAAACAACAACTGCTTCACTTTGTTCCTGCATCACCATACATAGTTCAGGCAGGCAGCTCACTCTGGTAGGCTTGTAACCCTTGTGTGTGCTCTCAGCTCCAAATACGGAGCATTGTTTCTGCCGAGCCTCATTTCACCACCTCAGCCGTCCAGAGTACCAGTCCCTTCAGGGTGCCTGTGTGTGTGTGTGTGTGTGTGTGTGTGTGTGTGTGCATGTGTGTGTGTGTGTGTGTGTGTGTGTGTTTTTGTGTGTGCCTGTGTATGTGCGTGCATGTGTGTGTGCCTGTGTACGTGTGTGTGTGCGTGTGTGTGTGTGTGTGTGCGAGCGAGTTTGTGTGTGCATGCCTGTGTGTGTGTTGGCTGGACACACCTATGCCAACATGGCCAAAACAGGATACATCATGCAACTTAATTTGTCATATTGAACAAATAACTACTCTTCAGCTGGAACAAATGCTACCTTATAAATGTCAACAGCGGCGCGTGAGGTTTTTAAGGCCAGTGTCATTGCCAATCCAGTGAAAAGCTGAACCAGGCATACTCTAGTGTTATAAACATCATATTAGATATCAAATTGACACAGCAAATAAATTCCATGTTCATGATTATTCTGCAGTACCAGAAATTATTCACCAACTGCAATAATGATCAACAATAAGAGGACACTTATGCGTCTTGCAAGATCATTACAATGCAGACGTTCCGGAGCTTCAATTAATTAACTTGCGTTCTGTTTTGTATAAACCTACAGTTGATCCACTTGACCTTCATTTGCGACCGCTAGAGGGATTAAACATAGAGCGAGAAAGATACCAAAGGCAAATGAGCCTCACCTTCTGTGAGCCACGTCTCCTGAAGTTGGCTTAAATCCTGAAAGAGGTCTGGAAGGGAGAAAAAGAGAGAAAAATGGACCGATGAATGACACTTTAACGCGTTTTGCATCTTGTTGAAGCTATCCAACCTTGTGTGTTGGGCCTACTGTATGCTGTAGCTACACATTAGGCTAAGTTGTCTGTTATGCAAGTCATTGTAAAGTCAAACGGGTAATTGTTTTATAATTGAAGTGAGTAAAAAAATGAGAGTATTTCTCTGTGGTCCAAAGCCGCAGACCTGCGTGCGCAAGGGCATGCGTTTGAGACTTTACCTTCTGATTCCTGAGGGGGTAATTCGGTGTCCATGTATTTCCTTTTCGCGGCCATCAACAGTCTATTTAGAGGCCCATTTCCTTGCGACTTCTGAAAAAAAAAACAGAAGGTGATAGGAAACGTTTACTTTATAAAATGTTCAAAGAAAAAGGAGGTTAAAAAAAGGAAACAATGGAAAAGTGGAAAATATTCTGATGTGTAACAACGCATTTACAATATATCTAAATGAAAAATTATAGGATGAAGTGAACTTAAAAATTGACTATCAACACTTGCATAGACGCAGAGACCAATATTTAACCAAATTTGTAACGTAAAACCAATTTTGTCAGAAATAATCATACTGACTCTCTCAACACTGTCAAGGATGTACAAATATTGACAACACTCTGACATTGTTAATAAATATTTTGCAGATGTGTATTAGACGTCTCTACTGAATTATATATTGCTATACATAAACGAGGCTATGAAAAAAATGGTAGTATAGGCATAAATGTTGTGAGGACAGAGTTTGTCTGTTAAAAAGAGTCAATCACAGAACAACAACAGCAAACACTTAAAATACGCGATAACCAACACGAGTGATCACAGTAACTCACAGTCACGTGTAACAGTTTATTTACGTACTTTAAATTCATCCGAGTGTGGTTCGCTGAGACAGGCATAAGGCTTTGTAGCGTTAAACCAAACTTAAAACAGTTTTCACCGTTAAGGCGATTGCTCCAAACATTTCACATGCAGCAGACACCGAGGCGCACCAAAGCATACAAGTAGGATACGAAGGCATTGCAAACCGTGAAAATACGTGTGTACTTATCCATACGTACATTAGCTAAAGTGTAAGGCACTTGCTGGTCCAAATATCCGTCCATTTTATAATCCATCCGTTAACCGTTTGTGGTCATTTAGGCTGTGTTGAATGAGATCCACGCAGCCTGCAAAGAGAGAGAGGGAGAGGGAACAGGACAGGGGCAGCGGTAGTTCTGAATGGAGCGGCGAGAAAGCTGCATACATAATGAGCTCCATTCACAAAAAAACGCAGAGAAGGAAATCAATGGCGAACGACCGTATAGCCTACAGCGCAACGCCGTCCCTCACCTCAGACTGCAGATAACTATACAGACAGATTGTTCTCTCTTTGCCCAGTGCATTCACTTTTCCCCGTTTCTTACCATTTTAACCCATAGGCTATGTTAGTACAGGTTAATAATAGTCCTTATAGTGTTATTAACATCCTGTACGCATTATTAGTGCCAACTGAAGTGTAATGGAACGAGAGCAAAGCGCAAGCTCAATTTCCTGTTTTGAGCTCTTCTGTAATGGTAGCCTAATAAAGTGAACCTCACGGACGGCTCCACGAGTTTGGACTACTTTTTGCATCCATTTCTAAACGTGAGAAACTTTGAGAGGACTTTTCATGCGCCTTTGTCCAAAATGATTTTATTTATTTATTTATTTATGTGTTGAAGAGGTCCATTTCAGTACCTACGTTTCTCAGGCAAAGCGTCTAAGGTTTTTATGTAGGCTGCTTTACAATATTTTGGCATGTATTTAAAACTTTAAAGTTCATGTAGGCTACACGACCATGGGATGCGCTTAAAACTGTGATCCTGTTGTAAACACAGTATTTTCACTGCAGACCTGAATGCTTGAAGGGCTGAACCCTCCTCTCACAGCCATGAGTGTTGATTTTGGTTAGATTTGCTTTCCTTGCTGTCGGATGTTCGTTCGGTCAAGGGGATATGTGATTGGTGGATTTTCTTTTTCAGGGTCTCAGATTTCTTTTTTTGCCCAAATGAATGACCCGACTTATGAATGAATCCTCAGCTCCCTCTTTAAACCAATCAAATAAGCGGACCTCTTCAAGCATAGCAACCATGGGTGGAGCTTTAAAATCACAGACCAATCAGAGTTTGAGACCCCAAGAGGGTTCCTACTAGATTTTCCAGTTGTTTTTCATTCACAAAAAGGACGGAGAAAGTTGGGGGAAAACTTCCATTCATAAAAACGTGCCCTGGCATGAATGTCCTGGGTTGTTTTTCCCCGGTCGTGAATTAACAACAGACAGTCTACCTCATAAAATTGTCATTCTTGCAACTTCTAGGCCGAGAGTTTTTACAAAAAAACAGTTGCCATGTAGGCAATGTTAAGTTTCTTTATCAGGTGAATTAGTCTATTTCATTGAATATCTGCTGCAAATAAAGTATAACCTCGATGAAGACACGTTCATAGACTTGATATGTATGGTTTTGGACCGAGTTCAAAGATATCACCAGTGGATAATACACACTAACTTTCACTTCGACTTGTTTCTCTGTTCTTCAAGTGACATCTCATTTGGCTTAGTTGTGGCGGACATTTTAGGGGACGCACTAGGCTATCGAAACCCATCGTCGTCTAGGCGAATTAAAAATGAATTCGTGAACTCAAAAACGTTCTTTCGCTTTAAATTATACTTATATCAAGTGTGTTCCAGGTCAGATTACATTGGATATTTCCATTTACAATAACTGGCTGAAGCTGAATTGTCTGGTAACTCTGAAACGAATGTGCAAAATGAGACGAAGCCTATGAATGCATTTCATTCAAGCCGTGTTTGTTTGCGCACAGGGGATAGGATAGAATAGCGATATGAGGACCTCATTTAGGACCTCATCTAGCCTAGTCTCTCTGTGGCATGGGCTACCTCCATATGTGTTTTATAGTTTTAAAGTGTTAACCACAATGGCATTCACATTTTTTTGGGCCTACTTCTGAAATCATTGCAGGTTGTAACACATATTTTGACTCAATGGGATGTCACATGGCACCCGTGTTCCCTGTTGTGATTGTAATTAGTGTATCTCCTCCAGTGTTTTGTGCCAAGCCATATGTACACTGGACAAGAAAGATGTGCCAGCAAAATCACAAATGCAACAGCATGCTTGTAAGAACAGTTCAGATTATTCTGACAGATTGTAGGCTACATTGTTTGCAAGCTACAGCTTCACTGTAAATGTAAATAAGGCCTACCAATATGGTACATTTACTGTATTTATAATAATAATAATAATAATAATAATAATAATAATAATAATAATAATAGGTCTGTAAATCACATTGTTTGTTACAACAATGCTTTAGTTGGCTTTAGTTCCTGGCTCGAATCTCTCAGCGGTCAAGGCTACAGTGGAAGACTACAGACTAACACCTGCATGCTATAAACTTCCGCAGCCTTTTTTGTCTCCCTAAGGTTTACGGCAGAGATCCATGTCAAGCTGTCTGAAGTCAATATTTTCACATTTACTGCAAGATACTCTATCTACTCTGGCTTTACTTAAATGTAAAACATAAAGAAAGGACACTGTCAAGAGAATAGATTGTTTTTCAAGATGTAGCCTATTCCAGAGTATTTTAAGCTTAGTTATGATCTTTGTTTATAGTATTTATCTTGTGATTTTGTTCAAATCAACATACAGATTACATTTTACTAATATATTATAAAAATCATTAAAGAATTGTATGTGCATACTGGCCTACAGTAAAAGTATAAAATATGTTTTTAAATAATTACAATTTGTTAGAATCTCTATTTTGTTTCACTTTATTATTTAAAATCAATGAAGTTATAAATTCATTTTCAATTCATGTTCATTTTCATGGTTGACGTGGGATCAATCATAGGCTATAATTAATCCCACTTTACCCATTAAACCTGGGATTGGAGGTAAAAATAGACACCCTGATTGCCTGCTTTTCAAACATGGTCACATGATTTCACAGAAAATTTCTGTGCCATTAAACAATTAGTCTATATTTATCAATCCTGTTTACTCATAAAATCCTTTTTTTATTTTTGGTGCTCAGAGACTACACAAACCCCTCTGGTGGTGGTGACTGAGACCCTACAGGGACAGTTGTTCACACTGTCTGTGTGTGTGTTGGTGGGAGGGGGGGGTGGCCTTTTTGGCATTCTAAACAAACAGGACATGCTTCCCTCCCAGGGCTGGGCGCTGTCTAAGATGCTGACCCCGAGCTTGTTTACAGTGGGCCGAGGTTGCGAGGAAGGGCAGCTCTCTCTCTCTCTCTCTCTCTGTCTCTCTCCCCCGTGCCATGTGAACTGGAAGGTGATTCCTAGTGAAAACAGGCATCGTGTGAAACTCGCAAGCAGACAGCGTGCACTGGGCGGGGTACAGTCGTTTCGTGTGAGTGTGTGTGCGAGTGTTTTTTTTTTTTTTTGGTCTTTCCTTTCCTCTCGTCTTCCTACGTACCACAGTTAAATACAGACACTAAAAATAAGGCCTTGAGCGTGTTTGAATGCCTGCTTGCTTTATCTAACATCCTCCTTAGGACTGGATGCCAAATTTGGATCAGGGGCTGCTCCATGGGATCCTTTGCTGAGGCTGCCATGCCCGTCCCCACCCTAGATTGTTTCCTCGCGACGTCCTCTCCAGGCCCTTGCTCCGTGCTCACCTGAGGGAGAGAGAGAGAGAGAGAGAAGAGACGAGGGGCTCCACAAAGTCCATTGTGTGAGCCAAGGCCAAGAACATACAGTCCAGTCCACACCACACACAAGCATTGGGGCACAGATCCATGGAAATGTCTGATGTCTTTATATAGACCTTTGACCAAAAATAACAGCAAAACAACAACAAAGATTAGCCAATATATATATAGCCAGGATTTTCCAATGCACTTTGAAACAGGATGGACCTGAAGGAGTTGCATCCTTTTGATGATTTGATCATGGAACTGTAAAAGGTCAATTGCTCAAAGGCTAAGTCAAATGCAGCAATGTGGTATTTGGTCTATTATTTATCCAGGTTTCATAATGCGGTCCGATTTGTTTATTGGCACCGTTGGCAGCGCGATGGGATTGGCCCACACGTTTGCTTTCATCTGATTTATTATCTTTCATCTCTCTGTGAAAATAGCAGACCTGAATAGCGAGCGCATTTTCTCAACACGTACCCAGAGAGTGAAAACATTTACCAGAGCAGCAGCACCCCTCCTCCTCCTCCTCCTCCTCCTCCTCGTTCGCCGGCGGCGGCCATAACTCATCCCTTCGGCGTGGTGGCAGACTGATGCGGAGTCAGATTTACAGTCGCTGGCCCTCAGCCTGAGTCACATTGTCTTTGCCTGTTGGCTGGCCCAGGCCAGGCCACATAAAAAAAAATAAAAATAATTCCCCACCAGCCCTGGTGGAATGCTAGACTCCGTGGGATGCCAAAGCTCAGACTTTGGCCTGGCTGCTCGTTTCGATGCTGAGCGTGCTGTACATACAGTGTGTGGCATTGCATATGCTCTGTGCGTCTTAGGTGTGTGTGTGTGTGTGTGTGTGTGTGTGTGTGTGTGTGTGTGTGTGTGTGTGTGTGTGTTAGTATAATGCACATTCATGTGTGTATGTGTGTGTGCATGTGCTCTGTGCGTCTTAGGTGTGTGTGTGTGTGTGTGTGTGTGTGTGTGTGGTGGTGTGTTGTGATAGCAGCGCTAACCTTTTGTTCATTCCCTGGCGGCATGTGGCTGTTGCCAGGATGCCAGCCTGCACAGGCCATGGGCAGGAAATGTCAGCGTTGGCACGCGGCGTGCCAACAGGAGCGAGGTCAGTCCAAGCGTGCCCCCTTCTCTCTCTTGCACCTGCAGCTCGGGGACCCTCTCCCTCCCGCTCCCCGCCGCCGAAACAGAGCCTGGCTTGTTTGTCAACAAGCCTTTCCCCTGGCGTTTCTCAGCGTCGCTCAGTGTTTCCCTGTGAGCCCTGTCCTGTGAGAGATCAATCAGGGTGCTGGCATAATGGCCCCATCTCGCTGCTCCTTCTCCTGGGAGGCTTTCTCTCTCTTCGAACCCCCCCCCCCCCGACACACACACACACACTCACCCCTTGGTGTCCAAGCAGCTGTGCCAGACTTCAGCTGAACCTACAGATACGGGCACAATGTAGACACCCACCCCACAACCCCACGACACCCCCCTCTACACATACACACACACACACACACACACACACACACACACACACACACACACACTCTTTCTCTCCAGACCCCCAACACCCAGTACCCCTTTTCAGTCT
>JASCQY010000089.1:7818988-7830191 GCA_030264315.1 Sardinella tawilis | reverse complement strand
AAGTAACCATAACTAGTCTCTTTCAAGTTATGGTAAAGATATATTGAAAGAGACAAGTAATCTTCACTTACCTTATTCAAGGCAATGAGTTTCCACGTATTTTTCAAGTAATCATTACAAATAATTTTTTACAATGAAAGAAAGAAAAGAAAAGAAAAGAAAGAAAAAGATGATGGTGTTCATGGTTTGAATATATGGCTTTGACAAAGGCTGGTTTTCCCTCAGGGTTTGGGCTGGTTGGTGAGATGGGGTGAATGGAGGGGAGTGGATAAAGTGGTGCTGATGAAGGGATGTCACACCTCTTATTAGCCCAGACAGGGTGGTGGGGAGGATAGGTAAGCGATTCTCTGCTGAGAGAGAGAGAGAGAGAGAGAGAGAGAGAGAGAGAGAGAGAGAGACATGTGTTGCCCTGTTAACACTTTCAGTCTCTGACAAGCCAGTTCCATGTGTGAAATATCATGGTCGGGGAGCAGGAGCACCAGCGGGGTGTTTAATATCATTCCCATCCATTGACAAGAGGAGGCCAAAACGCCTGTCAAAACAGATACTGTAGATCACGCTGGCCTGGATTAAGCACAAATTTGGCTCCCAAATTGGGCTCCCCTCATTCCAAATGCAATTCAGTCCAGACTTAATAGCAGCTGAGAGACCAGAGCCACCATTCTAGAGAGATCTGAAAAACACACACCCTTCGCTTTCTCGCAGTGATTCTTGATAGACTTATAATCACCATGAACAACTCATTAGAGCCTGTGCTTTCCCAGATATTACTAATGTGACCTAATGATAGGCTCAGAGCAGGTAATGCGATTTCTCATATTAACAAATGATTTCCTGTAGCCGGATGTCCCGAAATGATGTTTATATTATGCGTGATGACTTGGCCGCTAACTACTGTAAGCGAGCACAAGGCTTTTATTCATTGTGAGATTTATCAGTGGGGTGAGCACTCTAAACAAGTTTTACCAATTTGATCAAAGGGGAGCAGGTTGTTTGGCATGATGAAATAATGAAAAAATAATGAAAAATGGGTTAACCTTCTATGTAAGGTAAAACTGATAGAGGCTATCTCTCTCTGATTTCTGGTAAATGTTGGCAACTAAATTTTTTTTTTTTTTTTTTACTTTTAAGTTTTACTCACAGACAACCCATAATTGTCTTACAATCCATAGATATGCTATCAAAGACAAATTAGTTCATTATCTTGTGCAATATTTTTTGGAAAGAATTTCATAAATTTCTGGTTCAGATCCTTTCCAGGATTTGTTATGGAATTAATTAAGCCATGACCCAGTCATACGATTGTAATACAAGATTTTGAATGTTTTGAAGTAATGATTTATTCATGGACAACATCATACAGTACTAACGTAATTTAGGAAGTAGGTTTAACGGCTCAGAGCATCTGATTTATACGACCCTCAGTTTATCACACATGACACAAAGTATTACCCCTTATTGTGCTGAAACATAAAAACGGACATAAATTACATGAGGAGATGACTGGGAGTGTGTAAATACTGTGTTTATAAGTTTCCTTAGGAAAGAGAATGGGCTCTTTGTGTTGCTTTGATGTCACGGTGAAATGTTGCTCTGTAAACAATAACAGCATGCAGATGGGTCGTCCCCACTGGCCGGGGGGGCTGCAGGACACGCTTTAATTTCAACGGCCGCTTCTCACTTGTGACCTCCACACCTCCGGCTATCCATCAACCCCCCTCCCCCTCCCCCTCCCCCCAAGACCTGGCCAGGCCCTGCCCTGGTGATGGTAGGAGGAAGGGTGTCAAAGTAAAAGTCCTCCCTATGTGACCTCTACCATGTACCTGCAAAAGCTTTGCAACAATATGAGAACAAACATGATGGTCGCAAAATCTTATTTTGACAAACACTGGCAGATAATTAGGTGTGAAGTGTTTGACTTGTACATGTTAGAATATTATTACACCCTAATGTGTAGTTATAAATGTTTTGTTATCAGTTAATAAGCTTTTTTTTTAATAATTACTTGGGGTCAAATATAATTTCATAAAATGATGATGTTATTGTTAACAAAACATACCTAAAATTACAGCAGTAACATAATATTTCTGGCAGCCTTTACCTTCACAAGCATATTTCAGGTCATGGTTAATCATCGCTTTCAAAAGCAATCACATCTCCTTGCACTTAAAGGCCATTTACAGAGAATTCTTGTTGCATTTGTAACATCAATAGCTGCTCAACCAACCGCTGACAAATGTATTTTTGTGCCTCCCATTTATTTGACTGCCCACAAAAAGGTCATATTCTCAAAGCTTAAAGTAATGTGTTTTCGAACGAGTATCCCAAAGTGAGATCTGCTTTCATAATCACATGCTGGTTACAGGGTGATGGAGTTACCCTCGTTATGTTTGAGTTTCTGGAAGCTTCTGCCGGTCTCTTCAGTTCACTGTGACTGCCACGTCAAGGGATGCCAAAAGCTGAGGGATATCTCCCCCTCATTTGTTTCTACAGCGTTGTTGTTGTCTAGATCACTGGCAGAGGTTCATGACAGCTCTAAACATAACAAAAAAAAAAACTTTGAATGGGCATAAATTTTGTTGTCATGAAATTTCGTTGTCATGGCAAAACATATCTGATGCAAGTCTACCTTTCAGGTTTCAGGACAGGACGCAGGTTGCAGCTGTCACGAGGAAAGTTGACTTGACTAGACAGACAAGATCTACTGACAAAAGAGACCCCAGAGTATCAAAGTTCCCTGCAGGATTTCTCTGAGTCGGACGCTAAATCAACAAATTTATCATCCCTTCCATAAACACAATTTAATATCCCAGTCAAATGAAATCCAATATATAATTTGGGGTTAAGCTTGTATATTTTATAAAACGTCCGAGGTGTAAATGAACGGTGAGCTCCTGGAGCGCCATTTTTTTTTATTAGCGCAGCACTAATACCATCATTATGTTTTATATGTCGAGTTTATTTTTACAGCCATTACCTCTAATACAATAATAGGCCTCATAGCTGTGGAATGCATAGGAAGTAATGAAGGATGGGCTTGGAGCAGCTGTGGTCTGCTGGGGTCAGTGGTACAGTTAGACTTAACTCCTGCCGTGTGCGTGTGTGTGTGTGTATATATATGTGTGTGTGTGTGTGGAATGGTTCCCTGGCAGGTCCAGCGTGGAGGGCAGTAACCTCTCCACTCTTTGTTTGGCCAGCCCCAGGCCCCCCACCCCTCCCCCTTGCACATAGGTCCACCATTGTGAGTTCCCCTGGACTCCTGGATGCTTTACCGCTGTTTTCTTTGGGAAGCAGGAAATTGGATGACTGGCTACCTGCTACAACAACATCCTGTACTTGAGAAGTCGTCTCTGCGCCCATACCCACCTATTATTTCCTCCTCTCTCTCCCGAAAAGCCACGCCGCTGGTCAGTCTCCAGACTTCTGGTGCGGCTACAGGGGGGGCCCCCCCCTTGTAACGCGGGGATTGCCGGACCTCGATTCGAAAAAGAAAAAAAATATATATGGGGGAGGCTGAGATCAATTTTGGTACCCCCGGCCAGATGCTTCAGTCGAAAATACTTCTGGGGGCCAAGTCTATAACTAGCGCCAAATTTGCAGCTCCCGGCCATGCAGGGCTCAGGTACAGTCGGAGTAGTTTTGCACAAGGAGTCAGAAGCAGGGAGGATGGTGGGCTTTGAAACACACTGCACACTGTTACACATGCTGCTCACATTAAACATGGTCTTTTCGGAGCCAGCTGAACCGCATGTATGCATATCGTTAAAATGTGCCGTGCGATTTATAGGCAAATGGACACATGATTTATGAGCAAACGGATGAAATCTCTTCCTGCTTATCTTTATAGAGAGGTGCTATGTGTTCACCTGCCCCCAAGTCAGGCTTTGGTCAGCGAAGATGAGGTCAATCAATAGCTGTTCATCACAAGCAAAGACCATTAGTCACACTAACCCAGACAATGAAAGTAAATCTTGCCCCATAGACTACATTCAATATACCCTTGACACACCATTAGAGTGGCCTTTTAGAGAATTTAATTTAAATGAAAGATGAGAGTTTCAATTAGAATAAGGGTTTGGGGAGTATAATATATATATATATATATTTTATGTCCACATTTCTGGACAGTGTTGTCATGCTTTTTGGACCAAGCCGTACACAGAGGCCCAAAAACAAAGCCACTACTGCAAGCCAAGAAAGTGTAACTGTTTGCTCGTTCACCTCATAACTCAAAACATTTGAGGTTTGGGTGGACAAAAAAAATCACCATATAGATATTTCATTTCTTGACAATTTATTCTTTTTTTTTTCAGATTTCAATACGCAACATCTGTGTTTTATCAATTTCATCAAATGTAAAAAACGAAACAAAAAACAAAACAATAAAAAGAGGCAAAAAATATATGCGAAAAAATCATTGTTCAAAAGTAACACATAAAAGTATACTCTAAGAACCTGACAAACAAGAAGGAAAAGGGATGTTGAGGCATTCTTGTGTAGTAATACTGTTGGGATCCTGAGACAGCCTTTTTAGGGGTTTGAGCTGTTAGCAGGTGGTTGGTTGCAGTCCGACTTCATAACCAATGTCTGCGGTGGAAGCCTGTGAACCTCAACAACAGGGCTGCAGTGTCTTATCACAGAGTGGGTCGGAAAGCTCTTGGCATTGCTGCGTACAATGAGACGAGCTGACCGGGCGATGCCTTTGATGATGCTGACGAGGAGCACTGAAGACGTGACTCATGGTGCGATGCCTTGTTTGTTTGTTTGTTTTTCCCCAATAGTCTGTGTGCTAATCATAGTTCCAAGTTCCATAGATAAACTGATCGGAGAAAAAAAAAAAGGGGGGGGGGGCACTCTCAGATTGGATCACATGGGTGCAGGATGGGATGGGGGTGAGGGGGATGAGATTGGGGAGGTCTCTTAGACAGTTCCAAAAAACTCCAGCCAGAGCTTCCATGTGGGTCAGAGAAGGCGATCCAACACTGGGGACTAACAACAACAATAACAAACAAACAAACAAACAAACAAACAAACAACAAAACAAACAAACAAGAGTTCCTCATGGCCATGGTGGCATCCCAGTCAGTCAGCCAGTCAGTCCAACTTGCCAACGAGCACAGGAGCTCTGTGGCACTGTAAGGAGGGCGGGTGGGAGTGGGTGGTATAAAGCATCTTGGGTGGCCTCCGCTTCACTCCGAGCTGGGCGAGGCAGCCGAGTCAAGGTCATCGGCCTCAAGGTCATGGGGGGAGGCAGGCTGTCCCCCTTTCACTCTCTTCCACTTCATCCTCCTGTTCTGGAACCACACTTTCACCTAGAGAGAGAGAGAGAGAGAGAGAGAGAGAGAGATGGAAAGAGAGAAAGCCAGGAAGAGACTGATCATCACAACACTAGCAGCAAACAAAACCAAAAGGCAACTTGGAGGCCAGATTAGTGTCAACAGTACAATTTGCAGTATTTGTTTTGCACGTTGGCGTCTTCCTGTGATGCAATTTTACGTCTGAATCACTGTGTGATTAAAAATGGCGCAATTCGGGGGCAATAACTCTTGCGACCACCAGGGACGTCGATTGCGTGACCCTTGTGCATCCCACTCGGCATTCCCCATGGCAACAGGGGAACCGCAGACAATCTGTTCCCACACTATTTTTAAAAAAGCCCGTCCCCAGCTCCGAATCGGCCTGCCACTCATGTCGGCGCTTGGAGAGGCCGTCTGCCAAGATATGTAGGATGCATCGGAAAAACTGGAGACGGAGCAGCCGGGGGGACTGGGGAGGCGAGCGGGAAAGGGCCGGGATCTGGCGCGGGCCGAGGGTGCTGGGCCTGGGAAATGCATCTCGGACCAGACTAAGCTCTGTCACTGTGAAACCGTGGCTCAACGTAGCGAGGCTGGTACTGGTGAGGGGGGATAAGCCCTCGATCATGGTCATGTATTTACACACCCTGTTTAAATGGGATAAAAGAATCGTTTACGGTGATATTGTCAAAAATGTTTGTCACACCACACACAGGCGTTTGAGAATATGTACTGTATCCATATGGCCAATGAGCTGTCAAGCTTTTCCAAGCTTTTGCCAGTGAATTAAGCTGCATGTGGAAAGCTACTGCAAACTCATATTGTTTGTTTCCACTCTGTATGGATTAGAAAAGCAGCTTGATGTGTTTTACTTTTGAAATCCGTTCTTCGATTGGATCAGCATTCAATACTTCATAACTGAGCAAAAGAATGACATGAAAGGTATTTAAGATCTACATTATATTTACTTCCTGTGTTGGGGGAACCTTAAATATTAGATATAACAACCGGTCACAATTTATATGTCTATGACTATATAAAAGTTTTCTTCGACTGCCTCAGGTGTCTGGGATATTTCCGTGGCTGCCTTTTTATATATCTTTTTTCGTTTAACTGGTCAGACAATATCTTTTATCTTCCATTCCTTTAAGACGACCCATTCTTTCAAGAGCACCTGATTTTTCACTTTACTCTGTCTATTCACTCCTTTGAGAATCAATGTGGGAAACCCTTTATATTTTACATGTAGTTTATATTCTGGTCAGAGTGCATAATTTGGAAAGTCCTCTGAAGCTAACCTACAGATGTTCAGATTATGAATTCACAAACAAGCACACAAACGTAATATAGTAAAAGTTCTCGATATTTTTTCATTTTTTCATTGCAACATATTGTAAATTAACCACATACGTTTAGACAGACAATATATCATCTTTTCAGATCTTTTCAACTTTCTTGACCATGTGAATGCTCTCTGATGTTGTGGCTGCTGCTGTTACCTGTCTCTCAGTGAGGTCAAGGTTGACGGCGATCTCGTAGCGGCGCAGGCGCGTCAGGTAGTTGTGGTGGGTGAACTCGGCCTCCAGCTCCCTGAGCTGCTCTTTGGTGAACGCCGTACGCTCCTTCCTGGCCTTGCAGTTGGAGTCGGCCTTGAAGCTGGAGTCCTGGATGTCTGCGGGCCACAAGGGTGGAGACATAATGCTGATGAATGTGTTTGCTTTGGATTAATATGCAAGGCACGAAAATACGAATTTCATGGAAAGTGTCATGTCGCATTGATGCTTCTCATTGTATTAGCATTTTCATATTTTTTCCACCTTTTTTTTCCCCTCATTTTTCATGAAATGAAATTGGACCTCCCTCATAAGCTGAAGCACAACTATGAACAAAAGTTTGCGACATCAATCTCCGGCCCCCTTGCCACCACTCTCATCCAACACCTTCTAAGCTTCAGTTCCCAGACGTGTTACGTTTAAAAGTCTCCCCACATTTTTTTTTTTTTACAGTGTAACTGCTGTGGGTTTTTTTTGTGAGCCACGCAGGCCACACACACTTGCGCAAAGCTGTGGCCCGGATCTGAGGGTGCCCTGGCCCCCAGTGATACTTTGGGTCGGGGGGGTCAGGATCAGGGGGGTGGTGGGGGTGGGTTGGAGGTCCTGAAATGGGCCACAGAGGAGTTGAGTTAGCCAGGAATGCGGCGGAACATCGTTAAATCCGCTAACAAAAGAACAAAGGCCTCAGCCTGCTCCAGCTGAAGCATGTGTGTGTGTGTTTGTGTGTGTGTGTGTGTGTGTGTGTGTGTGTGTGTGTGTGTGTCTGGGAAGACTTCCTCCTCTCCCGGTGCTCTCAGAGGAGGAAGCAAGGCTCCCGCCACTGTAACTCAACCTGACAGCCCACAGATCAGAAATCAACTGGAGTTTGTCCTGTAACACCGTCAAATCTCCCTCTCCTTCAACCCCCCTAACCACACAACAGACACACACACACACACACAGACACAAACACATACGCACATACAAACTCACACAAACACACATACATTCACATGCATATCCACATGCGCGCGCACACACACACACACACACACACGCACAAACGTCATCTTTTCTGAGGTGGTTTCACTACGTGATCTTCACATTCTCCAATGTAGCTGCTTCAATCTTTTGAAAAATGCTTGACCATTTCAAAATTACAGGTCATTCTGTCTAAACACGCCAATTAATAGAGGGCCGTTTCAAGTGGAGCGAGAAAACTATCAATAGCGCCACAGACAGCTGATGCAATCCCTGTGAAATGTCTATAATTTGTCAAAGTGAGAATTTCTCGGCGGCTGCCGCCAGGACGCAAAGCCAGATGAAGAAATGGACGACGATCGCTGAGCCAGATGTGTGGTAAGGTCCAGACAGTTTTCATGAAACATAGAGGTATGTGAGTGTGTGTGTGTGTTTCCGCGTTTCAGCGCATGTGTGTGAGTGTGTGTTAGTGTGCCTCAGAAAGAGAGAGAGGTAAAGAGGAAGAGAGAAATGGAGAGAAACACAAAGAGAGAGAGAGAGAAAGAGCAAGAGAAGAGTACTTCTTCATTCACACTTAACGACCATTGGTCTGATTCCCATGAAATAGGGGATTAAAATGAGAGACAGAGAAGAAGAGGGAGTTAGAAAAATGGAGGGATGAAGGGAGAACAGAGAGAGGAAAGAATAGTGAAAATAATCACCATTAAACTCCCACTCATTTCAGCCTCTCTGAAAGAATGCTGTAAATGGCAAGGTGGTGGCAGGTTGAGGGTGAAACACCTGGCACTGCAGACCGTTTGCAAGTGTGTGTGTGTGTGCGCATGGGTTTATATGCGCTAAAGTCTGTGAGCGTGTGTATGTGTGTGTGTGTGTGTGTGTGTGTGTATGCAAGAAAGCGCACAGGCTTCCACAAAACAGGCCCCAATAAATATCTCCAGCAAAAGCCCGTAAACTTTAAGGGAGCAACTCCTGTGCCCAGCGGGGTGTCTGGAACACAAACAGCATTTGGCATGTTCCTCACGGGGTGCTAAAGTCATTTGTCTTAATTTACTCGCCAAAACCAGTCGGCTATTACGTCGCACCGTATGTAAATTAGCCACCACAAAAGCAAAACACAGATGCAGACGCCATCACCCTGCGTTATATCAAACACATGGCCTACAGCCTTCAAACCTTCTGGAAACCAGAGTTTGTCTGAAAGCAAACAGTGTTTTTTTTTTTTTTTTGTTAGTTTTATTTTGTTTTGCTTTGTTTATTTATTTTGTTCAATTGGCTTGAAGCATTTTATTTGCTTTGAATAAATACATATTCAATATAAAATTGAATGATAATGAAAATCGCATGATGCCTCTCTGTAATATTATCAACCTGCTGCTTTTATAAAAATAAACAAAAAAACGTTTGTTTTGCATAACCAAAAACAAAAGAAACCTTGAACGATTTTTTTCCCCCTCTTGAAATCCCTCAAACCAGAGAAATGACTTGGTCAACGCTGATAAATATCAAAACCACACTCAAACATTGAAAAAGACATCAGCTTTTTTTCCCCCTGGCCTTGCTTTTGTCATGTAAGGTTTGGACAACTGCGCTCCTTCGTATTGTGATGAAGTTCCCTTGGCAGCGGCCATCCTATCTGCTAACCATTATCCGTAATTGTCACGACAATAACTATTACGTGTTAGTCATACTCCCAGCTCCAGGTGAAAGCCCCGTGTGAGTGAACGCAGTTGGGCTCGATTAGACTGTCAGCACCCAACACGTTTTCACCCACTGCGCCCTCACCACTGTGTTTTTCTAAGACAAATATCTCCAGGGCATTTTCCCCCTCCCATGCGCATAAGTTATGCGTCTATCTGCTCCATATTCAGCTTGTTTGGGATCACGGCTGAAGGCCCTGGTCCTCTCCTCTCCTCTCCATGTCTGTATCAGCAGGTTTTCCAGCAGGAATAACACATTGATCTGCGGGGATTTGGTTACTGCTTAACATCAGGAAAATGTCAATGGATAAGAATGTGAGAGTGGGATCGCAGGCGAGCTCCATTACAGACTGGGGTCTGGCATGTTCTATCCCACAAGTGGGTGAGGGTTACAATAAGGTAACCCAAAGAAAGCAGGAAAATGAACCGTGCACAGACATATATAGGCATATATGTTTCCCTAATTAAGCATGAAGGTCTGTGTGTGTGTGTGTGTGTGTGTGTGTGTGTGTGTACCACTTAAATAACTTCTCATGAGAGGCATGGTTGTCTGGTCCTTTCTCTGAGACTCTAAAATTTAGATTTTGTTTCCCCAATCGAGCGAATATTGCCTTGCCTATTTGGATGTTGGAACACAAAGCCTACTCAAGTGCGATTGGGGAAATATATTTATCTTCAAGAAAAAAGTACCCCCCCACCCCCCGACCCCCAACCCCCCCCAAAAAAACCAGTGAGGAGAAAGCGAGCTCAGTTTCCATAGCATGGCGGAGGGCTGAAAATTAATGCTTGCACCAGATGTGCCACAATACCGAGGTTCACTTTTCCTGCGCTCCGAGCAGCATGAAATTGGGAGTACGCAAAGAGCATGGATCTATAGCTATTATAGTGATTTAATCATTTCCGGCCGCCATTAGAACAAACTACAGGGGTGGTTAGGCTGCAAGTCCGTTAGGGCACACAACTGTGTGAATATCGCATCCCCTGGGCTTAAAAAATTCAATGTGTGTTGAGGAGAGTGTAAAGATTGAAAAATTGTACAAGGTGTGCAGTATATCGACGTTCAACGCAAACTTAAGGTTTTGAAATTCACTTAAGGGCAGTTACGTACATTTTTACTGTTATTAAAATAAGGTTAGAATTTATACGCATATTTCAAAATCTAATCTAAAATTTACTGTATATTTAATTTAGTTTTTCAGGTAATTGTGGCGGCTTCAGAGAGAACTGTGTCAATGGACTTCAGAGATGAAGAAACCATTAAGAGATGAAATAAGATCAAATTCCGCTTCATTTTCTCAGTGTGTGAATAGGACACTACTCATCCTCCCCAATTCTCTTACTCACAGGTTACTAACCTATGGGTCACACATGGGTGCCAATGGACTTGCTTACTCGAAAAACTAAAAATATCAGTCCCAAACAACAAGTCCTTCGCTTGGCCTGGCGGCTCCCTGAAATCTCCTGAGTGGATTCAGAAGAAGAGATGAGCAACATTCTTTCGACACAATAGAGTTTGACTTAGTACTCAGTAAGTGGGGCAGGGGACACTGTGAGTAATCACACTTTACCTCATTTATTTGAGCCTTTTAAGAGCGTAAAAACAATAGCGGGAAACAACTGCAGCAGCTCTCTGTGTGTGTGTGTGTGTGTGTGTGTGTGTGTGTGTGTGTGTGTGTGTGTGTGTGTGTGTGTGTGTGTG
>JASCQY010000089.1:7775608-7787835 GCA_030264315.1 Sardinella tawilis | reverse complement strand
CTCCCCTGCTTTCAACACACACACACACACACACTCTCACACTCTCACACACTCTCTCAAACACACACTCACACACACACACACACACACACACAGACAGACGTGTAGGATCTGGGGGGAGGCGAATGTCCATGCACCACTCCAGTGTAAATGGCTTTGATTTCTTGAAGAGAGTTTAGGCACGGGCCCAAGCGCAGCAGAGGCCCCAAGATCACGAGCCAACATTGGACCACAACACAGAGCCGATTGCACAATGGACATTATACTTGGCCACTCTCAACTCCCCCTGGAGACAATGTGATTGATGAGCTCCCGTGTGTGTGTGTGTGTGTGTGAGTGTGTGTGTATGTGTGTGTGCACGCGTGTGCGTCATGATGTTATTGCCTGTCTCTGCATTTGTGTGTATGTGATGGCAAACACCCATATGAGAAAATGTGTGAGTATGTGAGAGCATATGTGTTGATGTTTGTTATGATGTTCTGCAATGTCTGATCTATGTGTCTATGATGAGATGTAACATTTTCTGTGTGTGTGTGTGTGTGTGTGTGTACAGTATGTGTGTGTATGTGTGTGTGTGTGTTTGCAAAAGAGTGTCCATACGAGGGTCATATGTGTACGTGCATGCATGCCTGTGTGCATTCAGTCTGTGTGTGTGTGTGTGTGTGTGTGTGTGTGTACGCCACCACTCTACAGTACCTCTGGGGCAAAGGCCTGGCCCAAAGCCCAGTGGGGGTTATTCCGTGATGTGTATCAGTAGGCTGGCGTTTGGCCTCTGAGCAATTATCGGTGTTCTGTAAATAGCAACCCACTGAGTCAGTACAAGGAAACAGTGCTGCCACAATCACCCTGATCGCTTGGTTCACTAATGGCTTCCTAAAAGCACTCAGATCAGGGCCCTTTTTTCCCCCCGTGATGTATGGCTGTTTCCGTTCTGGAGATCTGAGACGTGCCGATATGACCAATCACGAGAGCTGCGTTCGTTCGAGGCTTGGTTTCGTAAGCCCCGTTAACAGGACGCGTTCGCGAGTAGATCACAACAACATCGGCGTGGCTCCCGCTCACAAGTCGAACGGCCAGACTCCTTTTCCCCCCAGACGCCTCACGCCGTCCATCGATCTTCTCATTGTTGCAGGTTGCTTCATGACTCCTCTGGGTAGCGTGGACGAAGCTCCACTTTGGCTCTGGTTACCTTCCAAATGCTTTCATATGGTCTTCATGTAGAGAGTGGAGAAATACCTCACAGGCCTATTGGCGGCATTGTCCCATTCATTCCATTCATGACCAGGTTCATGTCCCTCGATAAGCTCTACTTATGAAGGAACATAATACAGAGAGACATGCAAAATATTGATTTATGGGTTGGTGTGCAGGTAGCCTACAGTACTCTGTGATCCTAGTTCTGTTTCAAAGGGATCTTTGCTTAAAGCAGAAAGAAAAAAACAATCACTTTGGAGTGGAATTTCAGAGCATTTATTGTATGCTATTAGGTCAGCCATAGTGTATCAGATCTCCACGTTTATCCGTTTAGTGTTGTTACAGCAGGCTTTTTAAAAATGAGCTTGGATGAACTCTCGTTGAAGCTCTTTGGCTTGGAATCCTCCTCCTTGCTTGAGATTGAGAAAGTGTTGTACACATTTTATGTGAATCTTGTAATGCCTGCCTGTTTTTCTTCTATTTGTTTCCATTGTTTCATTCAGCAAGGTCCATGTTGTTTTGCTTTGTGCTCTTGTGGTGTAGTGGTCTGGTGGCCTTGCTGTAGTCTTCACAGCAGCGTTGGCTTTGAAAGACCACTGGAGAAGGCAATGCACCTTTTTATTCAGGAACAGTCCAGACACAGACTATTCTAATCAGAAAATATGCTCACTTGAGGTTGACCGACAAGAGGTTATGGGTGCTTGGAAGTCAGTGATACACAGTAAACTTCCCCAGCCAACTTCTGCTCCCTTGAA
Source organism: Sardinella tawilis (assembly GCA_030264315.1). NCBI lineage: Eukaryota > Metazoa > Chordata > Actinopteri > Clupeiformes > Clupeidae > Sardinella > Sardinella tawilis. The sequence continues at coordinate 7,785,886 of JASCQY010000089.1, read as the reverse complement.
AGTATATCTCAAAATCAGGTGTGTGCCGAGAAACAATATCTGGTTACAAACGCTTTTTTTGATTTTAGAGAAAAACATATCTGGTCCAAATACCTCAAGCTCCATTTTCATTGCTGTTCTCACCTCTTCGATTTACCAAAGTATGCTTTACTTGGAAACGCGGCACATTTTAACGCGTTTGGAAATCTTTCATTTTTTAAAAATTTTGAAGAGTCTGCAGTGGCACAGTACATACTCTATACAGTAAGCTTTGTTTTCCTTATATTGCGTGTGTTTGTGTGTTCTTCTCTCTTCTCTAGTCCCCAAACTGTTTCCCAAAGCGTTTCACACTTGTGGTGTATTACAGTATAACACGTCTAAAGGTCTTGAGTGTATTGCGATAGCCTACAGTGCTCTATAGTGCTACAGTATCTAATGTTGATGTGCTTCATTTCACAACTTGTCAGATCTCCTCTTTGCTGCGTGTGTTTTGCAGTAGCCTTCTCAGTGATAGGCCCCCCTGGCTTCGATACGTGCTCCGACAAAGTACGGTCTCATTAGTTCGCCTGGTTACATGTGCACTGTGTTAGATTACGCTTTGGAGGTCCCTGCTGGTTACGTATGTACTGGACATGTGTGTGAGTGTGTCTCTAGTCTGTGTGTGTGTGTGTGTGTGTGTGTGTGTGCGTGTGTGTGTGTGTGTGCAGCAGTAGTCTGGAGTTCTGGTGGTCCTTGCTCCGGTGCGCTCGTGCGTGCCTGCGGTGGTCCGAGACCCTGCGTCTCTCTCTCTCTCTTAGGAGTTTTTTTGGCCAAGCTGCCAGGCTCTGGACGCAGTGTGGGAAAATGTCTCTGTGTTATTGTATGCGCAATGAATTGCTCATGACGCATTTGTTTATACTCGCACTCAAATAATGGGAACATTAAATATTTGGCCCAAATAATAATAATCCATTTCCTTGACCCAAAATGACTAATCATATGAAAATAAAATAGCAAACAGGCCGTCCAATTACTTTATTTCGTTGTCCTTGATAAAGATCAGTCCTAGCACACTCTCTTATTTGCAAACATTACCTCGGGTTTGTGTACTGACAATGGCTCCACTGGTCTCGGAGCTTGCCAACTTCAGACAATTACTCAGCCCTGAGGTATCCGGGTACTACTGGTGAGCCAGCAGGATTGGAGAGCAGTGGCAGTTTTCAGTTCCAATCAGGAGCTTGGGGATTTATGTTGAACGGGAGGTAAGAACAGACTCTTGCGATGGATGCTGTCAAAAACTGACTGTGTCCAAGCTGAGCAGAGTGCATGGTTGTCTCTCTCGCTTGAGAATTCTACATGTAAAACGGATGTGATTCACAGTGGAACATTATGTACTGTACCAGCATCTTTCACAGTGGAATATGTCCATAAGAGTCTGTTCGAGTGGAACAGGCATCAGGATGTTTGTTGTAGAGCCAGTGTCATTATTCTGACAGGGATGCCCTGAAATGTGCAGCGTAAGCAGCCTTGTGGTGCTTGTTAATGTGTGTGTGTATCTGTGTGTGTATGTGTGTATCTGTGTGTGTGTCTTTGTCCCAGTGTGTGAGTCAGTGCACGCTTGTCCGTGTGTGTGTGTGTGTGTGTGTGTGTGTGTCTCCTTTTAAAGTGTTGATCAGAAGCCCCACTGGAAACAGTCTCCGATCCTTTAAGACATAAATCTTCCATGCCATAGACATTTCCAGTGAAGTCACATACTGTCTGCTGCCCACATCGCTCTGCCCAAGAGATGCTATCGCCAGCTGATGACAATGCCATCCTTTCCCCTTTGCACGCCTTCTTCTTGGGTTGTTTTATAAACTTTGTGAGGCAGCCTGGGCTCAGTGCAAGATCTCACGCGGTTTAGAGGTGCAAGAGAGTAAACATCGCACGCACATGCGGTGACTTTCCCTCGCTCACTGCATAAACTGTGAAGACGCCTGAGCGTGATTGACAGGCGACAGAAGTCGGTTGGCATGTCGAGATCAAGGTCGTTGGCCACCATCTCTTGAATTCCCACACTTTTCCTGTTTATGTGTCGAGTCCTGTGTCTCTGGGCCATGTCTGCTGCAATGTGTTTATACATAGATGACTGGCAGGCAGTGTGTTTGTATGTATACGAGCATGTGTGTGTGCGTGTGTCTGAGTGAAAGATACAGAGATGGGAGAGAGCAAAGGAGGGTGAAAAAGAAAGAGAGAGAGAGAGAAAGAAAGAGAGAGAAAGGCAGAGAGAGAGAGGGAAAGAGAGAGAGAGGGAGGAGGGGGAAGTGTTGTGGAGCAGGGTTCTGTAATTGTAATTCCTGTGGTTTGCCTGGCAGGCTGGTGGTTGTCTGATCTGACAGCTGAACAGGACTGGTGAAGTCATAAGGCAGCAGGGACTGAGGAGCTTTGAGAGTAGTTGAGCCTCCAGCTGCTGGGCTTCCCTACATCCCACAATCCTCCCTGTCCCATTCTAACCAGTGTAATTTCTGTATTGTAGCCTACCTAGCTTTAAGTAACTTTCATGGAACCTTTCTCTTATGTCATCTCTCTCTGCAGAGTTTCATTTGAATTCAATTTGCATATGTGTACTGTACTGACAGGCAGGAGGTTGCTTTGGGAAAACTTTGGCAAAACTTCTGGCTTTGAGAAAACTAACATTAATTTCAGTTATGTAATGCCATCTCTATTTAATGTATTCTTCAGAATTTGCCATGACTACAGGTATAATTTAACATCATTATGTGTAACAGGTTGCTCAGACTGGCAGAGTCAGAATGTCATTTCAAGGGGGTGATTCAAACTTGCCTGACGCTGCACAACCTCACAGCAGCTGGAACTGTTAGCGTTGTATAAGACAAAATCACATCCCAGCCCACTTTTTTTTCTAATGGTGCATAGGCCATTCATTTGTGTATCATTTAAGCAAACATTATGGTCTACTTCAACCTATGTTCAAATGAAAACACTTGGAAAATGGAACAGGAAGGCTACCTTATTTTTAAACCTTCTCATTACTCTGACCAAGCTTAGGTGGTACTACTGTAGGCCTATGGCAATTTTACCATGTACAGTAGGCCTACACTGCATGCTGATTATGATACCTAAGCATTGCTTCACCATACTTATGAAGTCAAGTTGTTACCAATTGATATTCAGTGATATGGGCTTCACTAAGTCTGTGGTCCATGGCTATAATGTGTCTATATTTCCCACTCCATTTGGGCTGAGCTGTTTACTGTGGTAATGGCTACTTAATATTATTATGTTTTGGTTTTTACGCACAGGTGAATGTCACTCTCTCACTGCCAGCAATGAGCACGTTGGCTGTCATTAACTCTGGAATTAGAAAGAAAACCTAAAACAAACCTAATTTTCAGTGTAGGCTATGCGCAACTATTCTTGCAATGTCGTCATGCTCCAGGAGCAGCGGATGTGCTTGAAGTCACTTGCTCTTGTACTTGACCATTCTTCCTGTCCTACGTGCTACTAATTGTTGCTTGGCTATAATACTCAACCAGATGACAGGACCGTTGTATTTGTTGACAACGACGACAACAATAGCTTTCATCGTAAAAAAACGTCTTAATATCGACAAATAGCTGTGCTTTGTTGATCTGTTTGCTTGGTTTGTGCCATGTTGCCTTGTGGCCATAACACACAGCCGCGCACACGTCTATTGTTTCAGCTGGTTTAGTTGCTTGTTAGCTGCTGTTATGGTATGGCTGCTTTGGGATGAAGTCGACATAAAGGGATAAGGAGAAAAAGAGAAAGTTGGAATAAAGCCTTGATGAAAATATGAAAATGAAGGTATTGAATTACATGTACTTGACAGAATTTGTTCCTGATATTTTGGCTATAGGCCACTAAAGAAACTTTTAGTTGTGCTAATGGCTAATTATTTAGCTTGCTACTGTAGCTTGACATGTCCAAAAAGCAATAGTGTGGCAATGGCAGAAATTTTTGTAACTATAGAGGTGCAAGAAAGTAGCTAAAATTACTGTATATTTCATTTTTAAGCCATTTTAAGCCACAGTTGCTAGTTTACTGTAAGCTACCTGCAGGCTATGTTTTGTGCGGTCACCAGCATGGCCATCATAGCTTGTCAGACCAACATGATCAGCTTCCTAAGATGGTCACAGACCAGCAAAGACCAGCAAGAGCTGGTAAAAAAAAAGTTGCTAGAACCAGCCACCAGCCTAGGCTGTTTTTTTTCAGCAGGGTACCCAATTATATTCCTAAATTCTGACATTACACCTTTTTCACTCTTTAAGGTGAGCTGTGGAAAGATGTCCATGAAAGAAGTTGGAGATGCAGGTAAATATGAAACAACAAAAGGCAGGTGACTTGGCAGGGCACTTGGTAGGGCTTATTGACCTCATAGGAGATACTCATACATGGACATACATAAAATCTCCTGTCAGGTTTAATGAGTGGGCTATTCTGTTTCACTACAGTAGCTGCAATATTATGTTTCTGCTCAACACATCATTGCCCAGCTTTCAAGCTTTCAACACCATTAATCATTCTTCATCTGGAAAGTAGAGAACTGCTGAGATACAGAATTCATATTCATACTCGATTTACCACGTAGCGTTGTGTATGCGTTTAAATCTTATGTGCATGTATATAACTTAGTCTGCATTTCTGTGAGTGTGTGTGTGTGTGTGTGTGTACAGACTTGTAATACCTCTTGGAGATAAGTCTGCAACATCAACTTGATGACTTGTTTGTCTTTGCTTACTGTACGTTGCTTCAAATTATGCACTGTTTGTCTAGATCTTCACACTTCGTGATTATTTTATGTGTAGTATCCAAGTGTGTGGGAGCATGTGTATGCATGTGTGTATTTATTTGCCACAGTATGTGTGTGTGTGTGTGTGTGTGTGTGTGTGTGTGTTTGTGTGTGGGGTATGAGTGTGCTTACAAACTTGTGTCCTCTGCCAGTGTGCCCATTTCTGTGGGTACATTTGCATGTGTGTTTGTGTGTGAATTTGCTGTTTAACTTTCTAGCCTATGCATACAAAAACGTAAACTTTTTAGTAAGGTATATGGTGCATATATTAAGTGAGGTGTTTTTTTACATGACTGGGAACATTACTGGGACACCAGGTTCAAAAGTGATCATGTTTGAACAATCAAGAATTGGCAGTGTATTAATCTTATCTTAACTGGCCAAAGAATCTGTATAGTTTAGCTGCCTAAGCTTGCGTCCCCCCAGATGTCCTGACACCAACCAGGATCCACCTGGAATAGCTAGGAATACTGACCCATGTTTTATTTTAGGTGAATTATAACAGAAATGTCTTTCACATGACAGTCTCCATGGGACTGACTGCAGATATTCATCGAGGTAGTATTGCAGCCCAAGTGCACTCTACCACATTACACTCAGGACATATGAAAAAGAGAAAGAGAGCGAGAGAGAAAGAGAGAGCAATCTTAAGAATTGTCATACAGTCCAGCAGCAAGGTCGTTTTCACTTGTTTTTACTTTTCTTGGCCCATTTTGGATCAAGTCTCTTGCAGACTGATTTCCTCGGGTTAAAGATGGGGGTGATAAATACTATTAAGTGTGTGTTTTAAAATCCCATTAGGAAGCGTCACTACACAGGGCTTAGGTGAGGACGTTTTACAAGGGCCAGAGCCAATGAATCATGCTACCAGGGTCCCGTGCGATTCCCCAACTCGCAGCCTAATGCGGCGTAGATCTGGCGGTGATGTGGCGCTTAACCGTGGCGAATTCAACACCAGCTTGTTCCAGCGGACGCCAGTTCTAAGGGCCGGCCTGTGCACCAGATTGTCCTCAGCACCCTCGCAATCAGATGGGCCCTCTCTTGGAGAGGAAGCGGCATGTGTCAGAGATAATTAAGTCTGCACCAACATCTTTTGTCTGAGTCATCGCAGACTAATTTAAGGGCAAGGAGTGGTCACATTATTTGATTTTATTTGGCTGTTTCTTTTCTATGTTGATTTTCTTCGCCCTCAAAGCGGAGTCTTCTTTTTTTTCCTTCTCTTTTCTCTCCCCCTTTTTAAGAGGGTGTCAAATGCTTTTAAAAAAATTCCTTTTAACGTTATGGAACAGCAAGTGCAGCCCCGGGGTAACTGGTGTGCATATGGAATGTGTTATTTTAAAAGGTCTCAAACGGCAGACCACCTACACAATAAAGTATTCAGATATTTAAAAGCCAGTTATTAAGATTTGTTAAGCCCCGTTTCCTATTTTATTGTAATGATATCTTTCTTTGTGCTGTCTCTCTCTCTCTCTCAATTCCCTGAATGGGACGCAGGTATGAAAAAGCTGGGTGGGTCCCTTCCGCTTCATGACATATTTTTAAAGTATAGGCTGTGCTTTGTGTGAACTGGCATAAAAGAGGTGAAGGATAGCCTTTCATGCACTTCCTGTAGAGACTGTGTCAGGCCCCCCTCTTTGGAGAAACTCGATCTACTAGAGATTGGTTTTGAAGTGGCCATGCGATCATTGTCAAGTCACGCTTTCTCTGTGCTGTTGCAGCAACACAGCCATGGATATTTGACTCTCGCTCTCGACTCTGGCTTGCATTAAAACAAAACAAAACAAAATAAAAAAAAAACCCTCACAGCATCAGGTTCCTGATTATGGTGGAATGAGGATGGATGATTAGTCTTTTCATCATGGTAAACAGAAAAATATATCACCGCAATTATACGGATGTGTTACAATCACCACACTTGCTTTGATCTGGCTTGAGGGCTGTGTGTATAAATAGTCTTGTGTTTTTATCAAACTCTGCTAATTAAGGGCTTGCTTTATAGAACCTATTCAAAGCAAACGGGTGAATGCTGATGTCCCCAGAGGGTGCACATTTGCCGCAGTAGTAAAAAGGCATACGTTGTTTTGTCGCTTCCTCTTTTCAACACAGAGGCCTGGACTGGAAAGTCTGCTGTCTGACGGTCTTAAGCAACAGCTGTGGTCGTCAGAAGTGCGTCAGATGAACCTCAGTTTACAACTCGGTTGCAGGACGATCTAGTTCTTACTTTTGTGCATCTGCTTTGATTGCCTCCAAAGGGTGTTGTTTTCCCGTTTTTTTTTTCTTTTCTTTTAAACCCGAAGGCCAAAGTCAACATCTGATCCTGGCCCAAATCCATGCCAAATATCACATTCAGCAACATCACTTCTTCTGTTACCTTAAAACTGAATAGCCTTATTCTTTTGCTGGATTGTTTGGCCAAAGGCTATAAAAGATATAGGCTTAGTTTGGTGTTTTCCCTTTGTGACAATAACAGCCATATGCAGGAGGTGTGTGGGTTAAACTGTTCCAGTAGCAGTGCTTAAACTGTGCCATGTGGGGGTGGATTAAGCTACCTGTCCTCCATACAAGGTTATTGGGTTTTGGAGGGAAGAGATGGACATGTGAAGGACATTACCAGCAGCTTGTAAATTCTCTGTACTTGTACTGTACATGTAAGTGTATTGTATTTAGCCAATGCTTTTGTACAGAGTGATTTACAGATTACAGATTTAGTGGGTTTTGCGGTCTATTGTAAATGGCCTTACTCAAGGTACAGTACAGGTAACTCACGGTAGCGTTAAAGAACTTGGTAGAGATTAATTAAAGATCAGTGTTTGGTGTTCAGGACATGGGTTTGTGGCTTTTGTGTAAACTTTACAGTTTACAATGTATTTTTCTTTGGGGACTCATAGTGTGTTGTAGGATACATGTTATGTTGTCTCACAGGAAAAAATATTTATGTGACACTCGCAGATATTAATGTTTCATCAGGGGTTAGGCAACAGACATTTCAAGAGATTTGTACTGAATAAATCTTCCTTGACTTGTTCTGTTTGCCCCACATGCAATATTTGGTATTCATAAAACATGCCATTTTTGAAATAATATTGGCAAACAAACATTACAGGGCTTTACAAGACAAGCCCTCCCCAAAGTTTGATGATTTAAGAGGGTACATGCAGCAATGACACAAATAAAAAGCCCTTTTCCCACATCAAGATAAATATACACCATGTGTCCTCCCACTCTTTCGCGTGATACTCTATGTTATCTGGCGTTCTTTCAGTATTATGGATGCCTGAGTAGATCTCTGTGTTAGAAATTAAACTGAAATTGAATCGCATCTGGAGTGCTCACTCGACCCTGATCAGTGTCCTTCCTGAGCCATGTGTATCTAAGCAGCTTCTGGACTGGTGTGGAAGAGACGTCATGGAGACGGTACTGGGAAGAGACAGGAACAACATGTTCCCTTTCATCTATCTGGCTGTGTCCTTCCCAACCTGCTGCGTAGATCCGGGGCAGATCCTGATCCCGCTCATCGTGGATCTTTGGCCCTTGTGAACAGATGTGAAGATGGTTCTCCCCCCCACCCCATTTCCCGCCCTCTGTCCTGAACCATGTCGGATCTTTGCTTTATCAGAGGAGAATTCATCATTTTGTGGTTGTAGGGGGAGTCTGATCTGGACTCTAGCCTGCACTTTTGTTACCCACTCAAGGACGGCGGATGGAATTCATCAGTTTTCTGGTGTGCTACCTGGTCGTGTCTGTCGGGAACGTCAAAATAAATAAATAAATAACCTGCAAAAATGCATGAAGTTGTTTTGCTATTCAGAGTCAGGTCATGACAGATTCTTGCCGTCTGGACTGGGTCGTGTCAGTTTAGGTTGAGAAATTGCCCCCCCGTCCAAGTGCACTAGATGGGAAGCTCACCTGGAACATCCTCTCTTCTCTCAGGCGTGTCGTTTCCAACAGGACGTGCTCTCGAAGTGGGAGCGAGTCCAGCTGACTGATAAGGTGCCACGATGCTTTGGTGGCATCCGTGTGCCGTGCGCATTACTGCTGCGCCGGGCTGGTTGCCATGCGTGTTTCACACACCTCTCCAGGCTTAGACGCAGGTCATGTCTTAGGCTAGATGATGGAGCTGCAGTCGTAACTCTACTGTCAGGTGACTCCAGTGGGGGATGGGTTCAGACACAACAGAGAGTGTTTCTACATCTGTTTGAGGAGTGTATCTATGGCAACAGATTTGTTTGTTGTGGTGTGTACACATGTGGTGCATGCACATATACTGTATATATGTAGAGAGAGAGGGAGAACCTTGTGCCAAGCCCCATCTTGTATGGTTTGTAGGTGTTGTGGAAGACTTTCCAGTTGCTTGTATGCACCGTTGCAGCCAGGCCTATTGACGCATCATCTCAAGCTGACAGCTGTATTGTTAGGCCACCGAATAGATTAAGCCCATTCCGCCCAGCTGAACGATCAAAATGAAACAAGTAAATAAACACAGAGAAAGAGGGTGGGATAGGAAGAAGAAGAAGAAGAAGAAGACCTCGTCCCCGTCAATGGCTCGCACGTCCTGTTTGTGTCTATTTTTGTTTTCCCGCACTAAGGCGCATCACCTTAGGAGCTGCTATCCACAAACAACCTGTCATCCGACACACCTGGGCCTCCAGCCAGAGTAAAGCCATGCTGTTTGAGAAGGGGCGGAGGAACAATGGGGCCCGTTTTCGCCGAAAAATCATCCCTGTAGCTGGCTGTTCCTTTTCTATTCTGTCACCCGAAGTTTACAGTCTCCCATTGTTGGCCTCACAAAACAAGTGGTGCACAGCCCCTTCCTCTGCCTCGTTCTTGCCCATGCCGGTCATGTAGACCATTCAGCCTGCCTCGTCCATGCGACACAAGCACTTCCTCTTGCCATGGATCACTTTTCACGTTATTGATGTCTTGTTTTTGTGGCGGCTTTTTATTTGTGGAAGGTCAATGGCTGTTTTTTTTTTTTTTTCCTTCGGTACAGTACAGACAGTCCTTTATGCACTGTGTGTGTGTGTGTGTGTGTGTGTTTGTGTGTGTGTGTGTGTGCGTGCCTGTGTATGGGCCTGAATGTGTAAGTGAATTTACACTTGTGTGACCAGAGTGAGTCTGTCAGAGACACTGCATAAGGATCTTTTAAAGCTGTTTTTTGCGTGTGCATATTTGTGTGTGTTTTGGTTCATCTGCATGAGCGCTTGCGAACATGTGGTTTTATTCATAAATTTGTGTATAAGCAAATATGTGTGTGTGTGTGTATTTGTGTTTCAGTACACACGGCCATGAGTGTGGTTATGCAGACATTGTTTAATGTTATCCCCACAGGAGGGAACACCTTTGTCTGGGGCCATCAATCAGCCAGTGTCAGGGATCAGTCCTCCTGGCCACCTCCTCTCCACAAACAAACAGACTCCTCTGCCTCTCAGGGTGCACCGAAGGGCTCCTCCTGGGACTGAGACAGGTATGGGAAAACCAGAAAAGAGACTCTGTGTGTGTGTGTGTGTGTG
>JASCQY010000089.1:7721295-7743528 GCA_030264315.1 Sardinella tawilis | reverse complement strand
TGTGTGTGTGTGTGTGTGTGTGTGTGTGTGTGTGTGTGTGTGTGTGTGTGTGTGTGTGTGTGTGTGTGTTGCATGTTTGGTTTGACACAACATTTACATGGAGCGCACAAACACAGAGAAAGCAATCCCATATGAGTTTGCTGTAATTTCATTTACGTTAGGGGCACAGCTCAACTTGTTGGAATGTTGCTGATATTTTAAACTCATTCCATTTCAGCGGAAAGCCTGGTTCAGTTGTTTGCTTGTACATCTTAAGCTGTTTGGAAAGGTTGTTATCACTGTCATCATCATTTAGAGCGCGAGTACCCAAAAAACATTTGGTGGACGTCATCTACATGGCAATTTCAAGATGCCTGGCTTGATTAAAATGAATGTGTGTTAAGTGTGCACAATCATAACATAAAATTAGATTTTGCCAATAGCTGTGTGTGGTAGGTGCATACTGTAGGTGTGTGTGTGTGTGTGTGTGTGTGTGTGTGTGTGTGTGTGTGTGTGTGCGCGCGCGTGCGTGCAGACATACAAATCTGTCTCTGTATGTATACGTGATCTAGCATGCGGATGTGTATGCGAGAGGTGCTGTGAAAAATAACAAGCCAAATCATTTGCCAGCGCACAAAAATAAGCAGGCTCGGATTCAGCACAACCTTTACTGGCCACAGGTGGGAGTCATTCTCCAAAGCCGCACGGTATTTAAACAGCAATTCTGAAATACCCTGAAGAAATTCCCCCTTTAGAAAAAGATTCTGGCATTTCAGACCATTCCCAAACAGACTGTTGCAATTAAATGGTTGTGGAAGAGGCAGACCTTGACTAATTGTATAAAAGAGGGGAAATGCCACAAAAGAAGAGCTAAAAAACATGATATCCGTTAAGTGCATCACTTGAGCTTGCGTGAAGATGAAAACCACAGGCACACAAGGCCCCCTCTCTCAAATTCAAATCAGACATTACACTGCAGGCTCTCTTCCCACCTCAGTTTGCTTAACTTTGCTGTCTTACTTGTGCGAGGGCAAAACCAAGGGATGGAAAGGTTTACAGTTTGCGTGTCTGTTGAGTCCTGCGCGCTTGAAAACAACTACTTGTGGCTTTCAACACAGTCGTCATAATATCAACATCCAGTGCAGAGAAGCCCTGGCAGACTTCACTGTGTTGGCATCACGCAAGACAGGGGCCCATTTAGAAAATAGCTTGTTATTGGCAAGGCGAATGCTCTAGATGAGGAAGGAGGCAGATGAGTTCGCTGCCTTTAGCCATCAGATTTCCAATGATGTTGAAAAGAGAGGAAAAGGTTCGCTGTAGCACAGACGGGTTATCTGGCCACCCACAGGCAGGTTTACTTTTCTTTCTCATGTGTTTGTTCTCTCTCTCTTTTTTTTGCTACGATTTGGACAAATCAAAGTTAGGCTATGTTTGACAGTTTTGAATTGTTCATCTAAAACATTCTCTGAAATATTGTATATTTACATGTCCTCAAAATGTCTTGAGTCAATTTTTGTGGGGTGATGCTGCTGAACGCTTCCCCACCGCGCGCTGGACTGCCTTAATTTGGCCCATGTATAAACTGTCGGCTAAAACAAACATTTTATTAATGCCCTTGAAGGTTATAATAGGTCAAGATCTCAGCTATAGGTCATGATTCACGACAATTTAGGCTGCGCGCTTCATTTCTACACACAGTTCATTCTGAAATTACAAACTGAACTGATAATTTAAAAAAAACACACTTGACACAGCGCACAAATAATTTCGTGGAACTGTATCGTTTAAGTGAGAAACGTTTAAGAGAGTAGTAAAGACGGTAAAATATTCAATTTGGTGAATATTACAGATGAGTTATGCGAAGAAATAAAGTTTGGCTTAAAGGCAAAGGTAAATTGTCTCAGTTCTTACCATAAGTAGGTGAGTTAGCAGACGATATCCGCCCGGCGTTTTTTGGACGGTTCATCGTATTATTGTTGATTGTTTGTGTTTGACGCTCCACCACCGGCGGCGTTTCATCGGGGTATTCTGGTATTCTTTCTGTAGCGTCGTTTTTTAAAGCCCCCCATTCCCGTGCAGCGGTACAACATCCCTGCAGCAGCAGCAGCAGCACCGCACCGGAGTAGCCCATAACCAGAGACACCTGCATGCTTTATCGGTCGATGCCCGAACGGAGAGACTCTATCGGATATGTTGTAGGACAACTTGAACAATTCCGCCCATGTGTGAGGCGTTCACTCCGTTTAAGTACTTCAGGTTTGGGGAAAAAAAAAACTGACAATTAACTTACTCAGAGTGGGAGGGATTCACTCTAGCCAATTCATTCAGAAACTGACAGGGAGAGAGGTTGAGGTGGGGGTGGTGGGGGTGCTGCTCTCCCATCGAGAGGTGTGAGCAATTTTAGAAAACCCTCTCTGACAGCAGCTCCGTGGCGCTATTGAATTGCGCTTGATAAAGATTTCTTAATAACTTTGTTAAAGTTGTGACATATTCCAAATAGCAACGTTATTAACATATCATACAAGGGTTGTTTTTGTCTCTGGTTCTTTTCTTTTTTTTTCTTTTATGAAAAATCAGTTATCTGCCAGTACATTTGCCGGTAGCTGGATAAGAGTAGACTTAATTCAGCAATGAAGCAAAGAGGTTTTTGATAGTCTAGTAGGGTAAGATTTGGAGGATTGTGATTGTCATTTTCCAGCAACTTTCACAAGAGCAACCTCTGTTGTACAAATACTGCCCTCTTGAGGGAAAGAAAACAACCATGCACTGAAGTAGACTTGCAGTCTTGCATTTGGTGAGGTCACATGAATGACTAAGAACACCCCACACCTGCAGATGTTTCTGAGCGCTTCCAAGCTAATTTGTATTCTTGTCTAATTTGACAACAAAATCGTTTCGCTGTTCTTAATGTAGGGGTTATTAATCTGACAATCCGTATCCTTGGAGCTGCGGGGAAAACACACAGTATAGGCAGTTTGTGCAGGGCCCTCGCTTGCTATTAACAGGTGTAACAAGCTCACATGTAAAGCCATCATTAAAAGCTTTTATTGATTCATTCCCAGTCATTCATTTTCCTCAAATGATTATTGGTTATATATTGGTATTTTACCATTTGGCTTTGCTACCATTCATATCACAATTCTTAACATTGGCACATACAGTAAGCTTAGACAGACAATGAGAGAGTGCATTTTCACCGAAAACAAAAATGCAGCCTGACATCGTCAGCTCCTGTCATCACGCGGGATAGTAACGCTCACGCTGTCCGCCACAGGCCTGGCCTGATTGCAGCCTCTCACTCTCTCCCTGTCATTCGCAGCCGTATTTAGGTACCTTGGCTTTCGGCAGAGAACCCATCCAGGCATGTTTTATCATGATAACAGCTTGAGCATAAATAACGGCGCTTAGATGCGATCCAGACTCCATGAGAGGCTCTTGGTGTGGGAGAGGCTATTTTTCTTGCACCAGAGAGCTTGAACAGCATCCGTGCCACATAAACAAAGCAGTCCGCCTCTCCAAACTGACGGGGGAAAACGTATTTATGATAAATCCAGACCAACAGTAATCTGGCTGGTCGTGCAGGTTCACATAGTGGAGCTCATTTAACTTGATGGAACCCACATTTAAAATCCGCCTGCCTGCTTGTTTGTGTTCTGAGCCTCAGCAGAGCGAGTGGGGAGACCTGGGCTACTTTTTCTGAACAGTCTCATGGCTTTTGCACTTGGCACTGTGGTGCCTAAATAGAACAATGCAGCGCTCTGTCACAGACACATGGTTTTGTCCCATTCAATCGTACACACACACACACACACACACACACATATACACACAAACGATTTTTCCTGTAAGTTACTTTGTGTGGTATTCTTTTTCAAAGGACATAATAGAATGACACAACAGCTAATTAGTGTCATGAATAAAAGCAGGCCCTATTCCAGCCTGCATGCACTGTGGACAAACATGTAATCTCAGTGAGCTCAGCCCTCTTTGTGACAATGTAAGGCTTCAGAATCGTCTGCCAATGGCAGAAAATAGCTATCTTAACTGTGATTTATATAGGGCTTACCCGTCTTTGATCTCTGCCTTTCCCAGCATGCAGATGGGAAAGCACTGGTGATAAAGTGTCGACGTTCGCTGGTGCCTCTTGTTTATGGGAAAAAGAAACAAACAAACCTCACAGGACAGGCGCCTCAGGCATTCATGAGGTAAGCAGCAGTAACCTTGTGTTGAACTACCTGGACTTTGTTTGTGCATATTCAAGCGTACGTCTTTAACAGCACACACACATTATTCCCTTGGATGCCTTCTCTCTTCCTCGCCCTTCAATCCAGCAACTCAGATCTGATTTATTAACATTGTGCATACGCACTCTTTTTTTCCAGCGCAAAATGCAGCATCTGCACCTTTTCATTCAGAGGAGAGGATTTAGCAATGTTGCAAGATTGTAGTTACAAGTCCAGGAGAGGACCAGGACCTAGAGAGTTTTTTCATTCAGAGAAGCCATGTGGTTGGCGCATAGTCCTGTACACACACACACACACACACACACACATACAAACTTCCTAATTGAATTGAAACCAGGTTGATATGTGCAGTACAGAACATTGAGATGTCATTTGATGTTAATGTAATATAATATAATGTACCGACAGCGACTTCACCGGTCAGCACCGGTCAACAATAGGGCCTTATTGCGGCAAGTATTTTTGCTGCAATAAGGCCCCATTGTTTGCGCCGCATTCACTTTTTTATGGCTTAAGGAAGATATAAGAGCTTCTGTGTGGGAGTGTGATGAATGAGCCCACTGCGTCCTGACTTATGATCCTCTCTGAGAGCAATTGTTTGGTTTTGGAAAGTGGGAGACAAAATCGAATTAAGGGCAGAGCAAGACAAAGTGTCATCCACACTGGCGCCTGAAGTGTTTGCAAGTATCTGCAACTTTTTAGCACCTGTTTTTGAGATCATGGCTTGAGATCATGGTAACAAGACAACAGTGCGGTTTCTTCTCTTTGTGAAGAACACCAGCGACACCCGGCATCTCGGTTTGAGTCGAGCAGAGCGCCTTTTCCTCCAAAAAAGCTGCCTCATATTCCAAAGCAGTTATTTGCTTATGGGTGCCGACGGGAACTTCAACTGTGGTTTCTTCTCGGGAGTCTGGACAGACCTCACCCGACCACAAGACCCATATGCTAACCACCCGCTCTGCCTAATCCAGCATGGGCACTGTCAGTCCAGCCTGCCACAGGTGCTATTTTTAGCAAGTCCCGTAATTACCAAGCAAATTATTCGCTGCTTTTCCAGCGACCTCCTTATTTTTAACAAGGCATTCTCACACGGTGGTAGGTTAGGTAGGTCGAGCCTCACCGCTGAAAGAAAAAAAACACACACACACACACACACACACACTGACTGGAGTAAAAGAACGAGTAAAAATAAAGGCATGGAGAGAGAGAGAGCACAAATGGTCCGTCACCAAATTGGGTAAGAGTTGAAACATTCTGCTGGGATATTGGAGAGTAACAAGAGCCCGGCACGCAACTCCAGTGGTCGGAAAAATCTGACTTTATTGTGACATTATTTGGGGAGGGAAAAAAATAAATAAATAAGCCAATAAGCATTTAACAATTCAACATTTCTTTGTCATTGTCCTTGGTTCCTGGTTTACGTTTTGCCCAGTCCAGACTGCTTAGCTCTTTTTAAAAGCTTTTATCAAACCCGTATCCAAGGGGTATTTTCGAGTGAGACTCAACAGAGCAACAATGCGCTCTGCCTTTCCCAGTCCTCAAAGTTCTGCCCTAATTAGTTTGGCATCGTCAGCTCTCCCCATGACCTGCCCGCAGCCATTTGATGTGCACTGTCAGAGTGTTATTCATTATACGAGAATGCTGTCGGTTTACAAGGCTGCATTATGCATAGACCATAAATTATGCGCCCAGTGTTTGCTTAACCTTCCCTGGCGCAGTGGGGCTTTCTGCTGCTGCTGCTGCTGCTGCTGCTTGCTGCTTGCCGCTTGCTGCTTGCTGCTTGCTGCTGCATATGCAGAGCGGCTGGGCAGCTGGGGCAGGTCTGCACTTGGGATTAGCGCCATATGGTTTGGAAATGAACGCTGGAAATGGAGAAGGGCCCGGCCACGTTTATTAGCCGACCGTTAAAGCCGCTGTCACCCTGAGTGGGCCGCGTCTGTACTGTATGTGTGTGTGTGTGTGTGTGTGTGTGTGTGTATCGCCGTAGGGAGGCTGGTGATAGGCAGGGCTCAGCCTGAGAGGCCATCATCGGACAGGGCGATAATGGCGTGGAGCTCTGGTACGTCCATATTCAGATAAATGTCTGGATAAGTTAGTTTGCCAAGATAAGCTGAATTACAGTTTGTGCTCATATGTTACAGAGCTGTTATTCTGCATGGGCTACTTGCTGAGTATTTTCACAGGATGATATATTCTTGCTCTAAGTGTCTACAGAAGCATGTAAGGTTGGTATTAATCGCTGTGAGGGATGTGTGTCATGTTCTCAGAGTCAAAACGTGGAACTTTTATTGGGTGAGCCGTGTTTGGTGTCGCTGGTCGCATCGCTGCACATCTGGCGGAGAATGTGATTCATAAAATCCTAATCATCAGCCGAGGCTGTTTTATCAAAGGGTCCGTGAGGTGGAGCTGACTGTTTGCCAGCTCCAAGACGTTGGCGTGTGTTCTCTGTGTGTTGTTGACAGGAAGCTATCGCACAGGCCCATTTCCCAATAAGCAACAGCACATTGGAGCGGAATGTCATAGTTTCCCAGAAAAAGCGAAAGGAAGGTGTGTTAATTAACCATGAAAGTATAAACAGAGTCAGCTGCTGAACATGCAGGAATTTATGTGGAAGGGCAGGGGAGAGAGATATTTTTCAAGAGCACTCTCCCTGAAAAACACTTCACAAGTTTTGCGCTTTTACAGGAATCATAAAACCAGATAACAAGCATGTGAAAATAATCTTAGTCTCTCATATCTAATCCAGCAAAGACTAATTATCAGCAGGGCTAATAAAAAATAGGTCAGGCCGCCGCCCATCAGGAAGAGGCTGCTGCTGCTGGAGCCAGATGAGAGTCAATCCCATGGCCACCCAAGCCGCAGGTTTCTAGAACGTTCTTTATCGGCCTAGGGGGTGAAAACAAACCTGCCGAGGGGAAACACATCTTACTTCATTTGTGTACATTAGACTATGTATGTGTTGAGGTTAAAATGAATGTTAGTAGGTATGGAATCGGTTAAGTGTGTGTGTGTGTGTGCGCGCTTGTATGTGTGTGCGTGTGTGTATGTGTGTGTGTGTGTGTGTGTGTGTATGTGTGTGAGTGTGCATGCACTCCTGCGTGTATGTTTGTGTTTTCATGCCCATTTACCTTCATGTTTACCTATGTAATAGATTTGTCATGGGTAAGTAGAGCTGCCAACATGTCTGGCAGGAAGGTGATATGCCAACAGTGAAGCTATTTTCACAGCTTTCTTTACTATTACATGCCCCGGGCCCCTACTCTACGTCACTCGAGGGTGAGCTTTGTTTGACTAGATTAGACCACTACTATTCTCTCGTGTACTGGGTGTCGTGCATAAAACTTCAACAACATGGTTTTCGTGATTACATTAAATAGTTTTTCCCAATTATGCGATCATGTGTGCTATAGTGTACATGAGCACCCAGAAGAGGAGCATTTCATTGAAACTTTTGTCTAGCATTTGCACTGCTGCTGGAAGTATGTTTTAGCTGTTGATGGCGTTTTAAAGCCTTTTTTATAAGGATATTCCTTATAAATGAGAGACATGTGCTCTTGTGCTTTGTAGCATGTTTGACCCCTGCGGGTGGTATCCCCTCTTCCAAGAGCACCGGGCCCAGCGTGTTGACGTGCTGCCTACCCCTCATTCCACAAGGCTGGAGATTTATGGTTGACCCTGAATACAACATATTGGGGCCTCATGCAGGGTCTTCTTCAAGACTGGGACAAATTTATTTTCTGTCTTTTTTGTTGGGAGTCCTGATGCCACAAGACCACAACAGCACCAATTCCCTCGCATGTGAACTTTATGTCTGCGGGTAATTTGAGGTCACCACGTTTGAACTCCCACACTGACATTGTTCTTTGCGAGCATCTACACCGTTATTAGTGCGCTAGATGACTGCGAGCACGCAAGGCCTTCATATTTCACAGCGCAAATCAAACTAAACCTTTGAAAGGAAAACAAGATGTCCCGCTGCGCTGAAGATATGCTCTGCTCTTCTTCTCAAGGAGTAAAAACAAAGGGAAGCAGTCACTCTTTCCTGTCTCATCTTTTTCTCTGCCTTTGTACATAACTGGAGAGTCCCCGCCACCTTCACGGTTAGAGCTTGATGGGGAGACGCAGGGCTGCCATATTGCTCCATTTCCAACATGACAGTTTGCTTAATAAATATCAGGCCCCGCAGCATCGGCAGTACACAGTAAAACAACAGAGCACGCAGAGATGAAACGAGCAACACCACTGCGGGCACAGGCGCTTGGAAGAGGATCTGAAACTTATCCATTCCAGCCCCGTTTTCCCCGATATTTCCCAATAATTAGCGCTGCTCCACAGATGTGCCTCTCTCTTTCTCTCTTTCTCTCTCCCTCTCCCACTCTTTCTCTCTCCCTCTCTCTCTCCCTGCTCTCCCTCTTCATTATGAGAATGTTACGTGGAACGGGACTCAAGGATTAAGGGGAATGGGGAGTGGGGATCATCATGTGTTAGTCATTAAGAGAAGGATGGGGGAGAAAAAAGTCTGTGAAAAAAAGAACATTAAAGTGTAGAAGAGAGTATGTCTAAATAATCAAAGTCAATTAAAAGGAAATGTTGTCTGATCAAGACAATAGAGATGGAAAAGTCCTTGAATGAAAATTTCTGGAGAATTAGATCCAGATTAGCTAATCAGAAGTCGCAGAACTATTTATTCCCATTTATGTAATTTTGCACAGTTATGTAACTCTTTATGTTGTTGTTATTAATATTGCATTGTTTATTTTATTAGTAAGTAGTAATTAAGTTGTAGAGAATGTAGAATTCCAGAAGTGTAACCACATTCCGACCATTAGCTTGTGATATAAAGGGAGCAACTATGAAGGCTTACTGACAGACCTTCTTCATTATCATACTGCATCCTGCAGAAGCAAGCACACACACGCACACACACACACACACACACACACACACAAGCACACACACATACACACACACACACACACACACACATACACACACACACACACACACATCCTCTTAGCCAACTGTGCCTCTCCAGGAATCCATCACCCCACCATGTGCATAACACTCACACAGACTAACACAGGAAAAAACCCACTGACACTCCACACTCATAGACCATACTTACAGTATACTACTGTCTATGGATTGATATGCCACCTATATTGTAGACACATGTACCTACAGTAAGATGGCATTGTCACTAGACGGGTTTCCATCCAACTTGTAAATGCGAATTTAGGTTAGGCAAATAAGAAATCCTTGATGGAAACACCTGCAAAGTCGCATCAGTCCCTTAATGCGAATATAAATTTGATTCGCTTCAGGGAGGTGGTTTAACTTTTGATGCGACTTAGGTAAATGTGAATAAGCTAAAGTCGATGGAAACAGTATATTCGCATTAACGGCATTTCTGTCCATAGACGTTAATTCCACAGCTGGTCGGAACACGTCACTTACATAATTTTTTTTATTCGCATTACACAGTTGATGGAAACACATGCAGAGTCACATAGCCACGAGCCGAATTAATTCTATGCGAATATGAAAAGCGAATAAGTTGGATAGAAACCCAGTGACTGTAATTATGAGGAAAAGGTGCAGAGAGTGAGATTCCAGCGTCTGTCGGGTGGCTGGCACTCACTCTGGCAATTCCTCTCTACTGTAGTTCCTTTGTTATATGTTGTGTTGTTGGGTGTGTGCATCTCAGTGTTTTGAGTATAGACTACACCTAAATGTGTGAAGATACTTGTGGGTGTGTTCTTCTTACAACTACATAACAGAGTTGTGTATATGTGTGTTCGCACGTGACAGAGTGCAATGTGTGTGTGTGTGTGTGTGTGTGTGTGCACGCACCTCTGCCCTACCGTTTACAGTTGTGAGTGTTGGTGTGTCAGGGAAGAGAGGCCCCCAGATAGGATCCCACAGCTGGCCTCTGGTAATTGCAGTGTGCATGGGGCCGTGGAAGGAGATTGGCTGTAGCATCAGGGCTCAATTGATTTGAGCACTTTCAGTGGTCCTCCCGGACAGCTCCACGTCCCCGAACGCCAGGTGTGCCTCCGCTGAATGCTGCGAAACCACAAAGACCATTTGCATCAAATCATCAGGAAATTGTCCTGCTCAGGAGTGTTTTGTGTGTGCCCTGAATAACACACACACACAGTTGATGCGTATGTGGGAGTGTGTGTGTGTATGGGAAAGAGGGAAGGAGAAAGAAAGAGTGGAGCACACAGTGTGTGTGTATGTGGAGGTGTGTTTGTGTATGGGAGAGAGGGGAAGAGTGTGTGTGTGTGAGAAGTTTACGTGTAAGCGAGAGATGGAAGGAGAGAGAAAGAGTGGGAAACACAGTCGGTGTGTATGTGGACGTGTGTTTGTGTATGGGAGAGAGGAAAGAGAGAAAGAGAGTGGGAAACACAGTCGGTGTGTATGTGGAAGTGTACATGTGTGTGTGGTAGAGGGAAAGAGAGAGGACACACAGTGGGTCTGTATGTGGATGTGTTCGTGTAAGCGAGAGAAGGAAGGAGAGAGAAAGAGTGGGACAGAGGTCATGGGACACTGAGCACTAAGAAAACTTCACAGGGAAAAAAAGAGACCGCATATGAACTTGAAAGGAATTTGTCTCCACCTGTTGGTTAAACAAAAAAAGAAAAACATCTCCAAGTACAGTAAACACTGTGTACCTATGATCAATCGACAGATGCACTGTAGATAGATAGATAGATAGATAGATAGATAGATAGATAGACACACACAGACAGACAGACAGACAGACAGACAGACACTATTATTTATTCTGAGGGAGATTCTTCCCATTAGTGGTTAGTGAAAGTTACATGCATGTGTACACGCATCTATACTATATAGTGGCTATTAATCAATGTGCCATCCATAGAAATTAATTTACACCGAAAATGACTTACTGTACCTTCTGACCTACTTACCTTTTACTTTTGATGTGGACAAATGTGAATTTCAGGCCTTGGCACAACAGTATGGATTTAGAAGAATTAGCTTCATAGCTGAAGTGCATGATGTAGTGAGGCTGGGTGTTCTATTCTAAACCAAGCAATTTAGTTTCTTTTTTTTTGTAATGACATATTTTTGGGAGGGACACATGCAGGTGTCCCTCCCAAGACTGGGACTGGAATCCCAGACGCCCTGATGTAATCATGGGACTATTGTGATTTTTCTTTCTCTTCATCTCCCCTCTCCTTCCCTCCCTCCATCCATCCATCCATCCCTCCCTCCCCCTCAAGTGAAGACATTCCTCAACTCTTTGGTAATCAGGCACTGTGGAAAAAAGATTGCTTGTAACATATGAAGTTTGTGATCTGGAAATGGGGTACTGTCATGCAAACCATTTAAAAATGACTCCTTCTCATGCTTGAGCCTCACTGAGAGCAAGGCCAGTGAGTAATGGCTTATTTTTGCAACACTGGGCAATGGCCTCGTTAATAAAACCTCCCAGCTTTGCATTGTGTTTTATTGTTTCCCGTGACAAAGGAATTGCGGTGCAAAGACATGAAAGGCAGAAAGTATTGCCATCTCTTGGAGAAATGGAAGACAGGGAAAATTGCAATCACCAGTGTTTATACAGAGAATCATGATTTCAGAAGAACCCGGAGACACAAAGGCAAACTCGTGTGTTCTTTTTAGCCATTTATTGTTCGACACAATAAAGGAGAAACAAGAACATTTTCTCGGGTAAAAAAAATAACATTGGCATTTGAAATCAAGTGCACTTCAACAAACAGTGTCTGTGTCTGTGGAGGAGCTGTACTGTTCACTCGGTGAGTCGTGAATACACAAATCAAAAATAGAAATATAAAAAATCAGTCTTCCGTATAAGGCTTTAAGGTGGGATGTGGTATGAAGAGCTCCTTTTTGTGTCGATGCATTCCCGGTTCATACTACTGTTTCATCGTGTACCATTTCGACATCTCCTCAGCAACACTGAAGTTGGAGTTATATATGTCTATGCCTAAATTCTTGAGTCAAACCGTGTCCAAACGTTCATAACCTCAAACATCTGTGTAACATCAAAGTAATATTGTGATTAGTGGCTGTGTGTGTTTTGGGAGGGACGGGTGGTTTGGGGCAGGGAGTGCATGTCAGGTGCCTTATTATTGAGAGGGGGCCATTGAGGTTACTTGTGCTCAATCCCCTACAGATGTGAAAGCTGTCGTCCTGATGTGGGGTCAGAGTAACCTGCTGCACGGTGGTGCTGTCATATCAAAATGTACAGCAGTTTGGCCTGACGTCATGTGGTGTGTTCGTTTGGACACACACACACACACACACACAAAAAGAGGATTTTTTTGCTGGGCTCGTGTATGGGCCCAATGCAAATGTGAAACTTAAATTAATGAGAATCAGTTTGGGGTTTAGCTTTGGTGTGAGAGAATGAATGAAGTGTAGATGCCATACATGCGTGTGGATATGCAGGTTGTGACCTAAGCCAAGTTCTGGGTGCAGCTTCAGTCACGAGTATTTAAAACAACATGGGATATATTTAACTAAGAAAGAACAGTTGACAGTTGGGACAGGAATGCACAACAAAACTCATTAAAACAGATATTGAATGGAGTTTTGTTGTATAGCACTAACTGAATGAAACGTGCTGCTCTCAACGAGGGAATGTGACACAGTTGTTGCAGGAATATTAACAGCAAGCAACCAAAAATAAAATCTGACCTGTATTGTAATATCATTAAAATAAAAATAACAAATAATAGACTAGATTGAATGACTAAGTAAGAAAAATAATCACATTACCATAATTAAATGCAACTGAAAACTTATTCAAAGGTTATTTTTTTGTGCAAACTAGAGCTGCTCAACAGTAGGTGGCAGTGTTGCGTCTTCCACCAGTAATATCATCTAGGTAAGAGTGTGTTCACCGTAAACAATATCACTCGAAATACAATCATGTTGAACCGCACACTCAAGAAATTCATGTTCTTGCCGGTGAACATTCACCCTAACCCAGCTGTATGCTGCAAATAATAATGACTCAATGATATCGGGAACTGTAATAAACTTAGGCTAACATAAATAAGATGCCATCCCAGACCAATGGGTCAGAAATGGTGTCTTAGCGTTATCTGACTGAGTGGCCATTGTTTAAACAGAAATCATCCTTAATGAAACTTGACACGGTGGCATGGAAAGTTATGGGGCCAAGTTCATCTTTAGAATTTGAAAAGAAAACGTCTGTAAACATTTCTGTGTATTCGTTCATTTGTTACTTGGCACAAACAATCCTTGTTGGTTCACTGTAGACAAATTGTGTGAGAGGGCACAAAGGTTGTGGAACAGAACTACAGTAATATAGGTTATACAAAGCCTATGTCTCCAGATTATATAGGAATGTTTATAGAGTGTGTGTGTGTATTGTATAAGTTTCCACTGTATAGATTAATTTACTTGTTTCTCAGAAAATAAAGACTTTTTTGTGCAGGAATGAGAAGCAGCATCGATGACAGGTGAGATCAAATGTAGATAGCCCATGACTGTCAGTCTTCAAGGAAGACTTTTCAATGGGCCCTCTCATTGACACTGCTGATGATCATTCATCACCATGATCACTATAAATGAGACAAATGATAACTTTAAAAACATCACAATTAGAACACAAAGCCATAGCTCAACATCACCATTAATATCAACATCCTCTGACATAGACATTTAGAAAAGGACAAATTAAAAAAAAGAGAGAGAGAGAGAACATGAAACAAGAATTGTGATGTTGTCTTGATAGTTTTGACACATATATAAAACAGGCACTATATATATATATATAAATACGATGTGATACATGAAAAGTCATAGCATGTTATGATGATGTTTTAGTGAGAGCAGTATTTGGTGGTTAAAGTTATAACAGTTTAATGTGCGGTTATGCTACAGATACTATGCTGAATATTTACCTTAACCAACTAACACATGTACTGATAATACCTATACATTATAGATACATTTATTATACATTCATATATGTCAACATTTAAATATGTATATACATGTATATATCTATATGTATATATCTGTACATGTATATGAAGAGGAGTACTAGTCTATACTGTGCCTTGTGGCAGAACTTAATTGTGTGCTGTGCATGTGCGTCCGTGTGTGTGTGTGTGTGTGTGTGTGTGTGTGTGTAAGTCAGGTGGTGTGGGGATGTGTGATTTATGATGGACCCTAGATCATTGCGAACACACAAATCAGCCCACGGGCCTTTGGTCACAAGTTCAATCGATCTGACGTGGGTGAACTAACGATTGCCCGATCCCATTTTGTGCCTGTGTGTGTGTGTGTGTGTGTGTGTGTGTGTGTGCACTCAATCCAAATGGAAGTGATCGTTGCTGTCATGTTGGAAGGGACTGGCAGGGCTCCGCATTAGCGCATCTCTGATCAAGACGAAATATTCAGTCTATGGTCACTGTACTGTCTTGCCCTTACAAGGCCAGACAGTTAGGACAAAATAGCCCTCAGGGAAGAGGCCATTTTTATCCTCAGATTCAGTCGTACCACACATTCGCACTGTACGTCCATCTATCTATCTATCTATCTATCCATCCATCCATCCATCCATCCATCCATCCATCCATCCATGCCTCTGTAAGATATTAAAACCAAGATGAAACACTAGGTGGTAATTTGGAGGCCACCGTCCCGTAGACTCATCCAAACACATGTTCACTTTGTTCATCAATATTTCTGGAAACATTCAACTGGCCTCATCCAGTTTGTACACTTAATGAGTTTCAATCCAAGTGACGCTCAAAGTTACTAGGTCAACTCATTAGTCGTTAGCAGTGCACCCTTAACCTAAAATCTTTTAATCAGATGTAATGAGTCTAGTAGGAGGATGAGCTATGTGACATCTTATCCATCAATCCTCAAAGCTGCAGCAGCTTCATCGTAGCCTGATGTAAAATGAAACCTGCAAACCACTCCCGATTCAGTACCAACCTGAAAATCTGGTTTCTTTCTACGCAAAGGATTCGTATCTTAATCCGATAAGTTGTGCGCATGGACAGAGGCAACCCACAGAGGGTGAAAGGCGTGTTCGCAGGTTTGGGGCGATCTTGTGTGGACCATGATTTATGGTGATTCAATGGCTGTTTCTTTTAAAGGACAGGTTCAGTGTTTTTCCTACCTAATACTGAGATGCTGTATTAATGGCATACTGACCAGTGTCACAATTATTTTGGCACATCTCAGTATACTCTGGACAGATGGAAAAATACAATGATGGGAATCAACTCACAATGGCAGTGAATGGGGCTTTGCTCTTTCAACAAAAATGCTGAAATGTGACATTCTCAAAGCAAATCCTGCAAAAGTCGCACGCCTACATTATTCGTTGTTTCAAAGTAGCGAGTCTTGTAGGAAACCAAAGAACCCAGTTACTCAGTTGTGACTTTACAAAATGCTCTCGATAAGTTAGTAGAATGCGCAGAATCGCAAAAAAAGCTTGTTAGCTTTTAGTTTGGTCTAAGTTGGAATCAATGAAACATGACTGGAATGACTTTGGTAAAACTAGTGCTAGTGGTGTAGTAAAACACTTCCGTTTAGATACCGTTACAACTTTGTATACCTACTGTAGGAGTATACTGGGACATGTCAAAACGATTGTCTGAGTTTATTTGTAATGGAGAGTCTGCTGAGAGTTACTACAGCGGAAGATAGGATTCCAATCTCAAACCCTGGACCTTGTCCTTTAGTGGTGCATTTTGGCAGTGGCAAACTGGCATGGCAAGGCTGCAGCTTTCTACTCAAGTGGGCATTTTCTCCTAACTGTGCCAGCCTATGTCGACAACTGCTATTTACTCGAGTCAGTGTCACTTGTACATAGAACTGGCCTGTCACCTGGACTCAGGTTTTTTTTTGTGATGCATATACTGTATGTGTGCAGGCGGAGGCTAGGGGCTCATTAATGACCTAGCATGGAATGTTTTTTTTTTTTTTTGTCTTCTCACTAAGGGCAGGTTCTGGAGCTAATTACTGAACGCTATCAACAGAGACAGTCTGATTTCTAGAAAACCCTCAGAGGATTCGAACTATCTAATCTAGTTTCCGGAAGAATGTGAGTTAAAAATATGTGACAGAGAGAAATTAGTTTTCCTCACGAGGTTTCGAGTCTTCGTCTCACCCAAAACAGCGCTGACCCTGTGTTACATGGTGGAAAAATCTTGGTGCTCTTTCAAAAGGAGGTCGAGAGACGCTCCGGTTTTCTTAGGTGCCTTGTGGCCCATCGTGGCCTCTACATACAGACATGTGGCAGGGAACGGCAGTGGGCAATCTATGGAATGATTGTGCTATAATCTAGGTTTGTTGTCTGGGCCCTCGAGCTCCAAAATTGGACAATGCGACACATACTAAACTGTGAGCATAGGAATGCTTAATAGGTGGAACAGCGACTAGCACTGTATTGCACCTGTGGAGGCTTTTTTTGTGGAGGAATTATGACAAAAGCAGAGAGAGATGGAGATATGAGAAGACTGCTTCCCCATCTGTCGCTGAAGCTTACAGACACCCACCCTACCACACCGGCACGGTGATAAGTTAGAGCGCTAATGATATAAAATGATTACGGGATTATTAAAAGTTGGTAAACTGTATACTGTATATGTGTAGAGTACCTGTTTGAGTACCTGTATAAATATGCATGTGTGTTTGAGTAGACACACAAAATGTGTGTATGTGTGTGTGTGTGTAAGAGAGAGAGAGAAAGACAGAGATTGTGTGTGTGTGTGTGTGTGTGTGAGAGAGAGAGAGAGAGTGTGAGTGTGTGTGCAGCTGGCCTGATGCAGAGTCCCCACAAAGCCTAGTGGTGGTTCTCAGGCAGGACTGGGGGAAGCCCCAGGAGAGGAGGTGGGGGTGCTGATGACACTGGCAGACTCTCATTTGGTCTTGAGTTTGCCCTCCTTGGCCAGCTTCTCGTTGAGTTGGCACAGCTGGCGAAGGAACCCGTCGTTGGGCCCAATCTCGCGCTTGTGTCTCACGGTCGCCACGGCAACCCTCACATCCATCTTGTGGCGGAGCATGAGGTATGCGATGACCATGGTGGGAGAGCGGCTATAGCCCTCTCGGCAGTGAACATATACTTTCCCTGTGTAGGTGAAAGAGAGAGAGAGAGAGAGAGAGAACAATGGTTTCAAGTGTCATCACAAAACAAGATTAACGTCAAAGGTTTGTTGCAAGTGCCTTTGGACACACAAGGTGCGGTTTACACCACACTGATGTCCAGCTACTCTGCCTATTGCTGAACCAAATATGATCATAATCTCTCTCTTAATACTTTAATTAACACGTTCGGACAGTCCAATTAAGATTTGCCTTCTATTTCCTGTAACGTTATGTAGGTCATCCGAGATTAAATCCAGAATCTCAGGCATAGATATCTTTGTGGAAAAGGCATTGATTGTTTGCACTAGTAGGGTAGAGACAAAGAATTGCACCGGCTGGCTCTGAACAATGAGGACAGTGGGGAGAGTAGGTCAGAGACAGGCAAGGGGGATGGGGGTGGAGAGAAGAAACATATGCCATGTCTGGTCAGTCCTGCCTAGCAAAGCAGACTTGGACAACGCAAACGTGGAGCTGACCTCTGCAGAAGACGGACAAAGTCAACCCCATGTTCTCTCACCCCCAGCACCACAACCTCCCCCCCCCCCCCCTTCAGAGCTCAGAGCTCTGGTCCCAGCCAGCAGCCCCTCTACCTGCACTCCCAGCTTCCCTCCGCCTCCCCCGCACACACACATTCATTATCGACCTGCCCACACCCCTGGAGGAATTCACCTTGCCAACTTCTATCGTGCTGCTTCTGCAGATTCTGCAATGCATCTGTAACCTGATCCCTCCCAACCACCCCCCCCCCCCCTCCCTCCCTATCACTGTATCTCCTCATGTCTTCCTCTTCTGCTCCAGTACCTTACTAACATCCTCATCTCTAAACATTCTACTGGAACTTGATATCTTTTCTGCCACATTGTTAGCAGAGGGATGCGCACACCACGTAAAAATGATGGCCAGGATTATACAAATAATTTTACTAGGATTTTAGGATTATTGTTTTCGATGGATCCAGCATAAGGATATTGACTGGAATTATACAAATTATTATATTAAGACAGATCATAGACTAGGACAAATCTTGTTTTCAACGGGACTTTTCCATTGTGGGGCTGCATCTATTTTTTTCTCTGTATCTCTCTGTTGTAACTCGATATTCTTTGTTAGTGGAAGGACGCCGCTTGTGCTGTAGCCATGACCTTTCGGCGATTTTAAATAACCCTTCCTCTTCCCAACAAATCAATGCAGAGCCGAGTGCTCCCACTTATCTGCTTGTCAGATGCGTGGTGGATCCTCAGCCACAGCGGCACAGAAGCCTCGGACGGCTGCCACTCCCTTCGCTCGCTCGTCTGCATTCAGTCGGCGTGCTGCGGGGCTGACGCCCTCACTCCCACCCTCGAGCACGCCTTGTCACAAATGTCAGAGAATGTCGAGACGTCGCGCTGCTTGCAAAGTGACGGCAAATATTCCCTCCGAAAAGTTCTCTCGCTTTCGGGGGCCTCTTCAGCCCAGCCCAGCCCCCCCCCCATAGAGGATCAATGTCCTTCCCTCAAACCAGAAAGAGGCAGCTGATTTACAGTGTAACGAGTAGCACTGCCAAATTTGCAGGGAATTAAGGTGCTTTATAATTGCACCTCTGTGTCAGCGATGGCATAAAATCCATGCCATAAACCATCAGGCCGAGGGCACCAATTAGACATGGCACCAGGGGTGAGAGATTTGGAAGTATGCTCTGGAGCCGAGGCCAAGATTACCGTCTTGGGAGGCGCTCCAGTTTGGGGCATTTGTCAACTGCTAATCGACCACAGGGCCATTCCCAGAGCCATGTGCTTCGGCCATGACAAAACCCTACACTCCTCACACTGCTAGCCATGTGGAACAAGGGTATAAGATATTAGCGTATAATATACTGTGAGGAATGTTCAAAGCATTACATTCCAATTATTCTGTTTTAGAAGCATCATGTTAGCATTGCTCGCTAAACCCTCACATTTGTATGTTATTACCTTCCTCCTCACGCACTTTATCTTCATAACCAGTGCCTCGCCTCTGCAAGATTAATATCTCCCTAGTTGGGAATGTGCTTGTTGTGAAAGAATGAAAACATCACCTGCGTTTATAATGTTTAACATTCTTCAACCACCAGACTTTGACTGTTTCGTGTTTTAAGTTGTTCCAGAAATGTCTTATTAGGAGAAATAAGGAAACTATTTTGGCATGACTTGAAGGAAACAAGACGCCTTCATAAAAGAATGTTGTGCTATTCTCAAAATACATTTTGTGGGCTAAAAAAGCTGATGTTATGACTCCACATTTATCCGCATGTGATTCCAAAACACTTGCAGAAAGCTCTTTTTTGTGAGATATTTTTCTTTACTATTATTAAATTTTATTAGACTGGCTGACACCAGACCAACTTTCAATTGGGTCAGCCATATTGAATGCAGTGAGCACAAGATTCGCCTGGTCCCCAGGCTAATATTTTATTATTCCTGGTATATGAAATTTTTCTGACTTTGTGCTATGAAATCTGATTCCTTAGATCCCAAAAAGCCGTCATGTTTAAAAATGCACTGAGTGAAGAATAATGGTCACATCCTTGCTGACTGGTCACACTGGTTGATTAAATAATGTCCTACAAGTAGACACATCTGCAAAACGTTTTCTGGTTAAAACCGGGTGCGTCACCATAGCTATTATCAACCAAATCAATACGCAGAAACAGGAATCTCAAGCAGCTGAGCCTGGAACATCAATAACATTCCACAGAGACATCTTTGAGAACGCTGTTCCACACACTCAAAATTTACAAAGACCACCAGCACCACAAATGGTATCTATTCAAGAAAAAAAGAGATATGATAGAATTAATGCTCACGTTTTGTGCTTTGCTATAGCAGTGGACTCAGTCTGGGCCGTAAAAGTCAGTTGTCAAGATGTTATTTTGACCAAGACGGGGCAAGCACAGCCCTTATACACTTACCTTTCCCAGACAGGGCTTTGTCGATAAACTCTGCCCCTTCCTCGAAGAAGGCACTGAGGTCAAATTGCTCTGTGTCGTTGGCCTTGATGCCATGGTAGGTGATGCCAGTCCCTGCATAGAACTCTGCACTGGTATTCACATGCATGAAGGAGTTGCCCTCCGCTGTGTTGAGGATGTGCGTCACCCCCAGCTTCTGCAGCCGCATCACATTCTGAGCCACAAACCTGAGAGGAGACAGAAGGGTTGGGGAAGGGGGGATGATGCAGTGAAGTTCAACACAACAAAGACAGTGTCATCAGTCGGGGGAATTTCTGGGTTAAGCAAAAATAGCTCGAGTAAAAAATCACAACGGCAGATTTATGTAAATCTTGAGGTCAGAGTGATGGAAGGCAAACGGGCCTCCCTGCTGACTGCCACATTGTTAAACTCCAGGCCAAGGTTATGAATGAATTCCCATGCAAAGTGCCAAGCAATTTAAATAGGCATAGCTGCAAATTGGGCCTAATTTATAAGTATGTATCCGGTATTATATGCGGTTGTGTTGGTTGGTCCAGCCTGTGGACAAAGTGAAGCAAATCCAACCAATCTAGTTCAAATTGTGGTGTCTGTCTAAGGTCTATGTATGTCGGATATATCAGGAATGTCTGACTGTCTTTGCAGGACATCAGCGATGGAGACCTGGTCCAAACCCACTTCCATCCACCATCCACTAATGAGTTCTTGGCCACAGCCCCAAGGCATACAAAGAGCCATAGGCACTCTACACAGTGCCTGAAACAGAGCTAGCTGGTGCCCAGAGAGAGGGAGGGAGGGCAGAAGGGAAAGAGAGAGAGACAGAGAGAGAGAGAGAGAGAGAGAGAGAGGGGAATGGAGCGAGAGAAGGGAGAGAGAGTAATGTTAAGGGGACTGGAAAGTTCCATCATCCTGCTACTATCCTGCACCTGCACTCTTCCATCTTTATCTATTCATATCTATCCCTTATTCCTCTCTCTCTCTCTCTCTCTCTCTCTCTCTCTCTCATTCTCTCTCTTCTCCCTCCTCCCCTTTGCTACCCATCCCAATCAATGATAAAGCTGTTTTACACAGCATCAAGATTACAAACAATTGGCTGAGTCCAAGCCAAACGATGGCTAAATGGGCAGACAAGCATGGTTCCTAACACTAGCCATGGCTCATTAAGCAAACTGGCAAATATGAGTCTTTCTGATCAAAAGAGGCAGAGAGAGAGAGGGAGAGAAAGAAGAGAGAAAAAACACCTCCCGTGCTCCTTTGCCTTTTATATAAATAACAAGCTCCACAGGCAGGGCTCGGTGACCTCTTCATGGGTCCCTGGGGATAGAGATCCGGAGACTCGCCCTCCCCACCCCTCCTCCTCCTCCTCCACACCGGCTGGCTGAGATGAAGATCGAGTCTGCCACCATTTTGCTTTATGGCCGTAAGATGTGGCGGCCCATCTGTCTCCATGTCTGCTCTGCTCCCTCCCAAGGCTTCTCTGCGTGGAGCACTGCTGCTCCCGTGATCTGAGCATGGAGTCAGATTTGCTGCCCACAACCCATAACTTATAGCCAAGGCAATCATGCACACACACACACACACACACACACACACACACACACACACACACACACACACACACACACTAGGGATGATGTTATACCAGAAATGCAGTAGTTGAGACCAATACCAGTAAAATTCCACAATTCTCAACACCCAAATTGATACCTCAGCATAAAAAATGAACAGATAACCTGATGTACTTCCTCACAGACTACAGTTAATAGTCTTCAGTTAATAGACAACTCTCTGTGTTCTATGTAAGGGGCCACTCCAAATTACTTCTTTACATACAGTATAGCTGTAAGTGTCAAGCGAGCTATACTGTACTGTGTGTGTGTGTGTGTGTGTGTGTGTGTGTGTGTGTGTGTGTGTGTGTGTGTGTGTGTGTGTGTGTGT
>JASCQY010000089.1:7699885-7706319 GCA_030264315.1 Sardinella tawilis | reverse complement strand
TGAGGGTCTCTTCAACAGTTAGGTTACTACTATCAAATAACCTACCAGGTAGTTTTTGTTTTTACTGAGAATCACACTGAGGGGCGAACCCAGGCTAACAGATTTACAGTTTGCTTTAAAAACAAATCTCTCTCTCTCTCTCTCTCTCTCTCTCTCTCTCTCTCTCTGTGTCTCTCACTCACTCACTTTCTCTAGTTTTTGTTTTATTTACTTATCACAGTAGCAAACATTATTGGGTATCATTGTACAACAAATACAGTATACAGCAGGGGTGGCCAAACTAAGCAGCGTTGCCAACTCTGCTTATTATAAGCGACTTTGGGCTGACTTTGTGGTGAAGTCTCTTGAAAAAATTGCAGGTTTTTGGGTTTGTGTTTCAGATTTGTCACTAGTTTATAATTTGCTCCGTACACCACCTCCCCTTTGCCCTGCATACAATCCTAATGTATCAGGCACTCACACAAGTAAAAGCACAGCTCTGAGAGTATCTCGTTGCAGCCTTTTTCATAAACTATTTTTGTTGACATAGCCGAACTTTACAGTTTTTGGTCCTCGGTCGCTTGTTTTGGGCTTCTTTTCAGGGTCCAGGTAGCTTATTTGTCTGGTAAAGTCTGACAACACTGAAACTAAAGCCCGGGGGCCATCACATGTCATAGTTTCAGTACTGGTGTGACATGTTTGTCAATAATATCATATATCAGAATTAGACGGTCTGTAGTCGCTCTTTCACTTGGAACTGGTTCAAAATTAGATTCTTAATTTGCATTGGCCTTTGGCATCTCAGATTTTTTGGTATGCGGCCCGTAAACAGAAAAATTTGGCCACCCCTGGAATACAGTATTCCATCAGAATCACTGGGCCTTTTAGTATTAGTATTTAGTATTACTTGAATATGAAGGGGATTTAATGAAAGGTTTCTTAACATCAATCATTATCTTCCATCAGAGAGTATAGTTGTTGCAAGCTGATAATGGAAATGAGTGCTAGTAGGTTGGCACGAGGCTGTAGTGTTGATATATAACCACTAGGAGACACCCTATCCTTTACCTTTGTTATTTCTAATGTCTGAGCATCTCTGCCAATTCAAAGTTTAAGTTGATGTCCGAAGTCGCATTCTAAATCCATACCATGTCATATGATCACATCACATGATCGTAGCACCACTTCATCTGTCATCAAATGACATGCTGTATTATTTTGTGACTATACAGTATATAATCTGTATTCAATTCACCTGCTGATTTGCTGATTATTTAGCCTATGTACTTCATAGTTCACTTGATAAGTCCGCCAATAAATAACTGTTAGGCGTCAGTTGAGGAGCTGTAGCATGTACCACTGTTAATATGCAGAATGAATGGCTGAAGACTGAAGACTGGACATTTCAATAAGAGTTGTTAGTGAAAGGTTTCACCACAAGGTGTCAGGATAGCCATCTCAATATTTAGCTTAATTTAGGTCTAGTCTACTGTATGTTATCTTTTTATAACCTATACTCTACACAAGCAACCGTCAGGTTTTACAATACATGGCTTAAGATCCTTATCTTTGTGGAAAGTCAAAACAAACTAACTACTTTTTACCTCCCAAAATAATTTTCTTTCCTTACTGTTTTGCTTAGTTTTTGCTTATTTAGTAGCTGTTTGAGGTTCGAGACTACTGTAAGTCAAATCTGAATTCAGACTACTCATAATTTATGTTAATTCCTTTTTATTCATTAATTTATTTGTTTGCCTTTTTGGCTGTCTTTTTGCTGTGTTGCTTTCAAATGTCCTCTTTTTTATTTTTTTAGGTTATAAGCATATGGTCATTTCTTCCACAACCTCACAACCTTAAACAACTCCCCAATAAATCTCAATGGCATTACTTTTGGCAGACCTCTAAGCCATCATTGAAAGCATTTCCATTTTAATCCACCCACTGGTCATGTCAAAGCCTTTAGTGTTCTCAATCCCACAAACCTGTTACATAAGTGAATTAGCAGGCCACACAATCCAGTAGGTTACTGTGTACACCGAGCCAATCAATGAAATGGCTATGATTGCAGCGCATGGTGAGGATATCCTCCAAATGATGGCTTGTCATCCTTGAAGTGTAAACTCTTATGTTTTGTGTGTGTGTGTGTGTGTGTGTGTGTGTGTGTGTGTGTGTACATGTCTGTGCGTGTGTGTGTGTGTGTGTGTATGTGCGTGTGTATGTGCGTGTGTATGTGCAAGGGCTGTGTATGTGTAGAGCAAGTTGTGCGGCTTTTCATTAGTAGGCACGATTGTACTCAGACTCTGGAGCGCTGTAGAGTTCGGAGCTCTCCACAAAATGTCAAGTTTTTGAAGACTCACCCGAGAGAACAGTGTCCACAATGAGCCGCTCAATCCCGTCGCCCAGCTCACACAGCAGCCAAAACCTCATTTTTCAGTTTCCATGGTGATCTAAGAAGATGCATTTTTAATGCCATGGCAACAGGGCCCTTCTGAAGATTTCAACAATCTTTTGTGCTTTTCCCCCTTCATCTTACCTTTTTGATAATTATGTGTACATATTACATTTTATGCTATTAGTCCATGCTTATACTGTTTCTGAAATTGTCTTTTTTCTTTGTCTGATTTTGCCACTGTGTTTGCATGTAGTAGTCTATAATGTTTGGCTACTGTACGCAATAGGCCTAATACATCTTTTATATTAAGTTTATAATACGTAAAAGATACTTGTGTAACATTTCACTTACACAGGAACATACATGCACAGGTAGGCAACATTGTATCAGGTAT
The DNA here is from genome assembly GCA_030264315.1 of Sardinella tawilis. Classification (NCBI taxonomy): domain Eukaryota; kingdom Metazoa; phylum Chordata; class Actinopteri; order Clupeiformes; family Clupeidae; genus Sardinella; species Sardinella tawilis. The sequence continues at coordinate 7,703,554 of JASCQY010000089.1, read as the reverse complement.
CCACAATAAAAAGATAATAAATAGTTTATAAAAAGCTATAATGTAATTTTTGATAAAACACATGCAGAGCATTTTAATTTTTGTGTGTTTACTTGTATTGCACTTCTGTTGCACTGCATGGACTCTTTTATGTGGGTTGTAGAAGCCTGCCACACTAAAGCACCACTATTTGTTTGAGAAGGCCATTTTGGCAAGTGGTATCCAGAGCACACTAGAGCGAGAATGATTTCAGAGGAAAATGCACTTGTTTCTGTCCTTCATGTGGCATCGCCTTATTTTCCCCCACAAATTGCCGTGCTCTGTACTTCGGCTGGATTTTTTATCCGTCTAATTTTCCAGCCCTCCTCTGTATACCTTCCCTGCACTGTTTATAGCTGTAGGGACTATAGGGAAGGCTTGATCATTATCAACCAATTACCCGTTTGTTGTATTGTCATTATAAAAGGAGCGTCCCTTCAGCTCGTAAAGTTTGATTTAGTCCCCCAACCCCCCCCCCCCCCCCACACACACACACACACACACACACACACCCTCCGATCCCAAGTCCTGAGTGCTGATCCATTTCCCCTGATGGATCAGCTCTTTCAGTGAGCCCAGCTGAGCTCATGAGTGGTGGCTGCATTGGGGAAAATAAAAGCGAAACCATCATGCAAACAAAGGGCAATAAAGAGACACTCTCAGGCAAGCACAGCACAGCACAGCGAGTCTGAGACGTTTTACTAGTTTTGTTTTCTCGTTTATTATTTTTCTCCACTTGGATTTTGAACGAGAAAGGGGGGGGGAAATGCACACGCTAATGCGCACAGAAATGAATTTATCTGCTGATCCAATTATGGAAGGGCTCAAATGGAAAGGGAATCTGTACTGCTGAAACGATGCTCGCAAGGCCATTGATTTAAATGGCATTTTATTGGCAACCCCTCCCCCTCGGGCCTCTTGTCTGATTGATGCAGGCCCACGGGGGTAGAGGCCGCACCTGGGGCCCTTAGTGCGAGACCAAGGAGGTGCCAGAGATGGGGGCTGCTCGAGGGAATTCAAAAGGGTATTGAAAATATTATTTGATGTATTTGGGCCTGTTGCCGTCAGAATGTAATTATGTGAATGTCAAAATGGGGGACGGTGAGGAAGGGGAGGGGAAGAGGGAAGGTGCTGGGGCTGTCACTCATGCATTGAAGACAGACGATTTGCCTCATCTGAAATTACAAACGAGAGAACAAGTGTTCACCTCGAATGCATAGTGGAATTCTGACAAGCTTCATTCCGAAAGGAGGAAAACTGTTTGCATCCAAGAGCGCAAGAAACCTCAAAGGCTTAGTTACTACTAACAGCACATTCTCTCCTACAGTTTGGTGAAAACTTTACTCAAAGTCTGTATTCCAGGAAGCTTTATTATATTCATAATACCTTATAATGATTGAAATCATTTGGTATGACCATTCAAAATTAGATATGCGCTCTAAACAATCTTTGTAAAAGTGTATTGTGAGACAGTGGCATATTGTTATGCATATAATAAAACCAAAAAGCCTTTTGCTGATCTAATTGAAGGGTCTTTGCACACGTTCCACTGTGAAATTTTACTGCAGTCATGCAGTCCACTGATTAGTCAATGTTATTCTCCCAGAGGGAGCATCTTGACCCCTGCATAAACTAGCTGAGAGGTTTGGGGAATAGATGCAGAGAGAGATAAACCAAGGGCATGCCCATACAATTTGCATACTGATCGGGGTGTGTGTGTGTGTGTGGGGGGGGGGGGGTGGAGAGGACTCGGGTAGTTTCATACAAGATGGCCTATTTTAACTTTGCTTTGAAAATGAAATGTCTTTTACCTTTTTCTACATGTGTCAGTCTGCACCAGACTCCAACTGAAGCAACTTAGTTGTAGTAATGTGTGCGTACCAGCAGGGAGCACTGCCTCCGTTCTAGAGACAGTGCCACGTTGTAAATCTCACACCAGACGCTCCGGGCAAAAGAGGAGTATTGCTGTGGCCACTGTAGACCATGCACTGTCAGCCCAGTGCATCTTGCTTGTACACAACAGCCGTTCTTGTAATTGTTCTACAAGTTTCCCGGGTTTTTCCCACTTGACTTCCCGCGTTCCTGTCTGTGCTTTTACTCTCTCCTGTCGATGTCACTGGGCCTCTTTGTGGAACTATATTTGTCAAATGACCTTGCAAGACAATGGAGACCCCCACCCCCACCCCCCACTCCTCTCTCCTCTCCCCCAGAAGAGAATGGACCTCAACCACAGTGATTCATGCATAATCTAACCATCTGCTTGCGCAGGCACCTGGAGTGGACCTGAAACCGTGACAGGCCGAGGGCACAGAGAGAGAGAGAGAGAGAGAGAGAGAGAAGAAGAATCACTTTGCCCAAGTATGTCGATGGGTTAAAAAAAAAAAGCGAGAGGGAACGTGCTGGGCACGCGAATGAGAAGAAAAGTGAGGAAGGGACCGAGGAGGAGAACAGGACAGTCTGACCTCCGTGGTTGTGTTGGAGCCATCTTCTCTTGGGTAGCCAGAGAGCCTTGGTCATGCAAGTCTTTTACACAGGAGAGGAATGAGGTCACGACACTTCATGTTTGTCATTGAGATGAGGTCATCAGCTCTCGCTGTGTTTACTGGGTGTGTGTCTCTCTGTGCCATAGAGTCCCCATTGTGGGCTTTCTCTCCAAGGGCAGGTGTTCCATATACTGTTGTAAAGGGATTTGGTTGTTTTTTTTGTTTGTTTGTTTGTTTTTTTGCCATTGCTTTGTTTTGTTTTCATTTTGTTTTGTTTTTCAGCATTTTTTCGTTCTTTGGTGATGAAACACCACTTGGGATTTGGTCTAGGAAGGGACAAATGGTAAACTGCCCTGATTGCCTGTTTCATCTGTTTGAGCAGATTATACAGTAAACATACTCAGTGAGCCAAAACATGTCTGGCTGTTAAGCGAAAAAGTGACAAAACAGTTTTAAGAGGAGGCATTCCCTGTAGCCTATATTCCAGCGCTCGCTCTCAAAGGTGCGTCGTAGGTCGTTGCAGTGTGCCATTCCTGTTTTATTTTTCTGAAATGCCGGCATGGTACAGTACAGTATGCGCCGTGAATAAGAGGCCACATCTGTGACTGTGAGAATGACCCAAATAACACACACATGCAGATTAAGCCATTAAAGGCTAGACGTTCATCATGGTCAGTAGCACAAGGATCTATGGGGTAAACTGGAGCCAACTCTCCAGGGAATATCACCCTAAATGCAGCTCAGACCCTCTCAGCTCTCAGAATTGCAGATGTCTGTCTGCCCGGAGAGATGGTTTTGATTTGATGTGCAGAGAGCGGGTTTTTCCACCCGAAGAGCTTCTCACATTCTCCATCAGCCCTGTCTCATTCTCTCTCTCTTTCTCTCTCTCTCTCTCTCTCTTTCTCTCTTTCACACTCTGTTTCTCACTCTCATTTTCCCTTTTCTCATTACCGCTGCATAGCAAAGCAGCGGGATGTCACCCAGCTCACAAAGAGAGGTCAATGTCATAATAGGTATGCGCTATTCTCCATATTTCACCACACATTCAGAGGCTCCCCAGGAGGCTCTCACAGGCGGACCGGTGCTGCAATGCAGAGGGTGTGGAGAGGAGAGGAGAGGAGTGGAGAGGAGAGAGACGAGTCAGAGGTGTCCTCTTGCTCCACTTTCT
>JASCQY010000089.1:7692385-7694885 GCA_030264315.1 Sardinella tawilis | reverse complement strand
GCAGACAATACATGCATGTGATTGTGCCTGTGTATGTGTGTGTGTGTCTTTATACAGTACATACACACAGTCACGCACATGAATGGTCTACTTATGTGTGTGTGTGTGTGCGTTTGTGAGTGACTACTTGCTCGAGTGGGCAAGTTTGTGATTGATGCTGTGAGTGGTATGTGTTCCTGTGGGTGTGTGAACGTGTGAGTGACTGTATGATTGTGTGTGTGTGTGTGTGTGTGTGTGTGTCTATGTGTGTGAGCATGATGATGGGAATGTGTGCGTGATCTGTTTTGGTCCCTAGGCTACACAGATATGGCAGAGAGATTATATTGAGTTTGCCAGTAATAAAGTAACAAAAGTTTGTGTATGTCTGTGTATGTGAGTGTGTGCGTGCACACACACGTGTCCGTGTTGTGTGCGAAAGCATGGTTTTGCACGTGGATGGTCTGCAGCCAGATGGACAGAGACTGCGATACAAGCCAAATCATTCAACTGGTCACACGAGAAAACATAATAATATGAAGGCGTTGGAGAAGACACAAACATCTCAGCTTAACCGTGCAACAACATTAACACGTTCAAATACCTATTCTCTAAATGTGATTGATTATTTATTCTGTAGGCTCTGTAGGTGTTATACATGTTGAAGATGTGCGAACGATGACTTTGTTTCTGATTGATGACTGCGATCAGCACCAACAATTTTAAAATACATTTTATGTTTGCTGGCTCGTCTGTCCTTAAGAAGTATAGGGGTTTTTTTGCCTTTGACTCTTTGGGATTTAAGATTCAGAGACACACTGTTATTCAGAGCACATCCTGACTCAGAGTGACTCACACCCCAACACTGACTTCTCCAGCCGCAGTCAAGTGTATCAATTTTTAACAGACCGAAGAGCCGCTTTTTGTGTTTCTTTTTTTTTTTTTTTTTTTTTGAAAAGGCAAATTCAGTTAGGTGCTGTTTGGTCCTCAGTGACACGCCATGTGCCTTCTTTGTCCTCCCAACTCAGGTGATTTCCTCACCTGCCCTGTTCCCCCTTGTGAATGGATATATTGATCCAATGGGATGGATTTCCAGTGGAGGAGGATCTTTGGGCTGCCAAAGGCTTAGAGTTACAGACAGGGGTGCTCTGAGAGGAGCAGAGGTTGGAGGGGGTTTGAGAGTTGGGAGAAGAGTATCAAAACAACGGGCCAGACTTGAGGCTATCTATCTGTCCGGCCACACATAGCCAAGCTAGCCTTGGAAGCCAGGGGGGAAGATGAGGGGGAGGTATCTGTTTACCGCGTGCCAGGGGCACTTGATAGCTTAACCGTGCTCACAGGGATCAAATGAGGTCGAAGCGGTTCCAAGATGGCAAGAGGTCTCCCCCGTGAGGACCACGGAATACGGCTCGCCCAGGGTTTGCCCCTACCTGCAAGGTGCTCGTTCCAAAATGGCAGCCAACCAAGAGGGTCAGGGGCCAATCACTGCCAGGGATTGAGTGGTGGCATTGTGAGCCTGCTATGGGGTCAGCTGAGAGAGCAGAGAGGGAGCTGCACTGATGCCTGTTTGCCTGGAGGCACTGGGGCTTTGGCAAACGCTATCCAAACAAACACAGGACAGACAGGAGCAGCTTTCATCACTACATATTGCTAGGTAGCGGATTCAGGGCCTTTGCAGGATCAAAGTTAATATAAGAGCTAACACAGGCATTTTCTCTGGGGAATATGTGGAATTCCTTTTTGAAATAGAGCAGTCTACATTTGGACAACATATATACAACATATATACAACATTATAGAAAATGTTACTATGTCAGGACAACATAATAATAAGGGTAGGCTAGTTTCGTGAGTGGAGTCGGGGGGTGGGCGGGCGGCTGCAAGCGTAAAAGTTTTCTAGTGTGTCTTCACCCTGTCCATGCTGTGCAAACGTGACTGTAAATTATTCACGTGCTTCAACTTCATCAGATTTTATAATAATGAGAGAAAACATTCATAATTAAGTCCTGAAGGCACTCGGCATGTGAATTATTCAGCTGCTGGATTATCTGTGCTGATCGGGGATCTGAGTCGCTGCACAAGGAAGGTGCACTGACTTTGAGGCAGGAGGCGTGTGCAGGACGAGCGTGTGTGAGTGTGTGTGTGTGTGTGTGTGCTCCCCTCTCTCATCTTGCTTACCCTCTCTGCAATGCAGCAGTCTGTGCGTGTGTGTGTGTGTGCGTGTGTGCGTGTGCCTGGGGAGTTCAGCTGTCGGGCCTCTCTCTTGCTCTCTTTCTAACACACACAGACTCATGCACACATACACATACACACCCAATCACACAAAATCACTTATACATATTGTCTTAGACATACACATTCACACATGCACACACACACACACACACTTTGTTCGTTTTCATCTCTCTTTCCTTTTCTCCCCTTCACCCCCTCCCCCCATCTTTCCTTTCCCCTTTCCCCATCTTTCACTTCCTCTCTCCCTCTCCCTCTCTCTCTCTCCCTCTCTCTGCGGGGGGGGGGGGGG
>JASCQY010000089.1:7655086-7682619 GCA_030264315.1 Sardinella tawilis | reverse complement strand
GATAAATAAGAAGGCCTGGGCCATTTGAGACGCTGGCTGTTCTAAACCGGGGGGGGGGCGGGGGGTTCCTGCCTTTGCACCTACGCTGCCTTTGTGATGTGTGAAATCGCCAAAGGGGAGCGGACCTGGGGTGCACTTCGAACTTTTATGGGGGCTGAGTTCTCTAATCTAGAGCCCATTGCCATAACTCTGACTCAACATCAGTTAAAGCTGGTTGTAAACATAAGGCAACGCTTACATCACTGCCGCTTGGCTCTGTTCAAAGCTTCTGTGGCCATTCAGTTCACATTCAGGCCTGCGTGCAGCTGAGCTAAACACTCATTCTTTTCAATTGATGTGGTTAATCATTGTAGTAGATTTGAAAGGGATGCGTCAGTCACAAAAATACTGTTAAATTGAAGAGATTTTATGAACTTTTGTGAGCCTTTTTTAGAAAGCGTTGGTGTGTTGCAGTGAATACATTATTGAACTGTGATTATTGAACAGTGTGAACCATTGCTAATAAGGCCTGAGCAAGTATGCTGAGTGTCAACCAACCAGCAGTAGCTCTCAAATAGCAGGCTGGAAAACACTTGTCCTGTTGAGATGAATTGACAGCGAACGCAGCAGATGTGGAGACATTGCCGCTGCCACTACTGTACCGCCTCTGCCGTTACTGCTGCTGCTGCTGCTGCTGAGGCCTAAAGCAAAGCCGCATCGCAATGTGTGTGACATGACTTCATGGATGCACCTGTCAGCGTGTGATTCCCTGCCTTAATCTCACGGAATCCCCATAAGATCCTCTCTCTCTCTCTCTCTCTCTCTCTCTCTCTCTCTCTCTCTCTCTCTCTTTCCTTCTCCCCTGTGTTTTCTTGTCTTGCCAGGAAGAATGCTCCTGCTCCTGCTCCTGATGCAGTGAGGGAACAATCACTATAGCTGGCAGAGCTGTCCCACTGTATAATGTGCAAGAAAACTAATTAGGTTTGGCATGCTTGATTTACCGTAATTTGCAATTTAATGCAGAGGCTTATAGGCTAGATTTATCTGCAAAAACATCCTCATAGGAGGTTATGTTTTGAGTAGTAGGCTAGGTCAAGAGTATGTGTATGTGAGGCATAGCAGTACAGCTTTTCAATAAAAGTGAGCTAAAATAAATGTTGTTAAATAAGTGCTAAATAATTAAATACTGTACATGTACAGTAAATAAATCACATGCACACCAACTGTAGCAAGACCGCACAAACTGCATCTTCCCAACCCGCTCTAATAAACAGGCATTTATTGGTTCCTGGTATTTGTTTCTGCTGTAACTGAGGGTCATTGGCCAGCCTTAGCAGTGGAAGTGGATGAAATGTTCTCCTCTCTGTTAGAGAGATGTTATCAGTGCTGTTCTTGTGAATGCTCATCACCTCTGGTCATGCTGTTTTTCATCACAGTTTTGCAGCGAAAAGAACGTCCCGTCTGCATCCAGCGGGGATGTGGTGGAGTGCAGGCAGCAGACGCATTCCAGCCATGTCCGCCCCTCCAGCGCGACCCCATGCGAGCGCAATTAGTCAACTTTATCTGGAGCCAAAAATTCCACAGCGAGAGCGTCTGGTGCTTGTTTAGCCAACGTCTTTTAATGAATGCAGGCTTTCACTTTATGAAGCATTTAAAAAATACACACACACTCTCTCTCTCTCTCTCTCTCTCACACACACACACACACAAGCACAGGCTTTTGCCCAAGACTGTGCCATTCTAGAGGCATTGGTATGTGTGTAGTATTCCCTGCAAGTGTAAACAGGGTATTTTGGTGTTGTTGGCTTCCGTGCATTTTGCACAGCTGACCTGTATGTCTCAACTGGACATAAAATAATGTGAGGTGAACAAGCTTCACTGCCTCCTGGGGCCCGAGCGATTTAAGGAATGTGCACCGAGAACATTTTGCAATTGGCCGGGGAATTTATTACATAATGCTATCTCTGTTGTTTGGAGAAGCAGAGCCTTTGAAAATGTGCTTTGTGGGACAGACAGGCCTTGTGTAGTAAATTTCCTCTTCAGTGCTTATCCAAACGCTGAGGAAATGCCCAAAGACAGACTATTCAGACGTTTCATAACAGCAGAGGCCAACAGCCTCATTTATTTATTTATTTTTCTAGGCTGGCATTACTTGTGTAGTGGTGTAATCCAATTCTGTGAGTGAAATGCTTTTTGTAATAGCACCACATACAGCTAATTTATTTGGACTGACTGAATGAAATCTGAAAAATTTAACTATCCTCCTGATAAATTGATGCCTGGCTCTTCATAAATGAAGTGGAGCTGCTACTGACATCCCATCTGTCAAAAGCCCTATTAATTCAGCTGAGTTCACTCAAACAACCAAGGCAATGTCCCAAAAATGTTGTGACAACAATCCTGGTTTGTGAGCGTAATTAGACAGCGGAACTAATTACTCCCATTAAGGAGGAACTGAGAGAGGCTCCCGAGGCGAACCAAAGCCACAGCCGCCGTCAGCTCAACTCCAGTCAGTCCCCCTTTGAAGCGCACGTTCAAATTCACTGCAGCACCACAAGTTGCCTGTGTTAGGAAAAGAAGGGAAAAGGGAGTGGGTACCTTAAGGGCACTGCAGACTGTGGATATGCTGTTTGTGTGTGTGCGTGTGTGTGTGTGTGTTTGTTTTGTGCTGTGCTGTGGAGGCCGGTCTCACTTCTTTAATTGGGCGGCTCTGCGGGGTGCCTCTTTTCTCTTATCCCAAGGCTGAAGGCAGATAACATTGAAAGGGCAGGCTGGAGCTGAATGCACACCCAGATCTACTCTACCATTTGGCATTGTTTCCCCCTCCAATGTAAAGGTCAACCCCTATTGATTCCATATCATATTGACCGCCTGGCTTTGCATGGATAGGTGTCACTTTTCCACCATTGTTGCTAATCGTGTATTGCCAAGAGTGATCAGTGACACCATTAGGGGCCTAATGTGAGATGGCTGGGCCTTATCTGTCTGAAGCAGATGCAAATTGCATATTGATGAGTTAGGTGACACGAGGCCTGTGAGCTTTAACCAATAGTGGTCAAACAGACGGCTTGATGGTTTCCTCAAATGCAAGAGCACATGGCGTTTGGGCCCTGTAATAGATAGCAGTGAGAGCTTTACGGTGGTAGGAAGGAGCATAAAAATCCTGAAATCAAATTAAGTTTCTCTTCTTTGTCTGTCGGGTTTAATTTTGGCAGTATATAATAGAACGTGTGGGACGTAAGTTAAAGGCAAGCTTCAGTGTTATTAATACTTCCGCTGATCCCAGTTTCCAGACTTTGTCAATTCCCCCGAAAGCTCTGCTAAATAAATCAATTGGGTTTCTTGTGCCCTGCTCACAGCGGTGTGGTTAAACTCAAAACCAGATCACAGATAAATCCAATCACAGCAAGGGCAGCTGGGTTGCTGGGAAAGTCAAAAATAATGTAAAAGGATTGGGTGCCCTTGCGCAAATGTGTCTGTGCCTATTTCAGTGTGTGAGTGTGTCTCTGTGTCTGTGTGTGCGTTGGTGTGTTTGTGAGTGCATGTGAGGATGTGTGTATGTGCATGTGTATGTGTGCATGTGTGTGTGGGCAGGGGGTCCCCAGTCGCTGAGCCAGCAGTTGTGTTATGATCGGAATGTGGGGGGAGATGGGTGAGTGCTTAGTATCCTCTAATATCATAATGACCTTATTGCTAAGCAACCAAACACAAGAGTGAGGACTAACACACCACCGCACGTGCACCGTCTGCGGGCTCCTGTCAAAGCCTCTCGTACACCTAAAACTCCTTCCCACATGGGGCCAAGGCTGTGGCCTTAATTCTATCCATTAATATTTATGCCCGGGCTGAGTAAAGAGTGTATTCCTAATGTCATTTCCCTGACAAGGTCTCTCATCCCCCACAAATATTCCCGATGGGAAATGCAGGAAGATGATGGAAAATGCAATGTGTCCAATTCAAAGAGCGCCGCATTTCAAGCTGCTTTTAAGATCGCCGTGTTTACTTTAGCACAGAGTGGACGTGCTCACCACAAGAAAATCGTAGTGTGATGTTATATAAACTGTTACGTGTCCGATAGCCTCACACACACACACACACACACACACACACATGTAACTGCCATTCTGTGGCACAGCTTTTCCTGCAGGGTAGGCTATCTGTCCGGGCCAGGCATTGACTGACTGTATCATCATCACCCGAACACACAGGAGTGCGTCTAAAAATAGCTTCAAAGGGCCGGCCATTTGAACATAGTTATGTTTCATCACCCCCAGGGAGGCCTGTGTGCTCCAGTAATCCTATACCTGTTATATATGCTAACCAGGCTAGGATTCATAGCCAAAGGGGCCCTCTGTTAATGCCATGGCAGAAATAGCTTGGCGTTTGCTGTGTTTGAAAGGAATACTAAGACCATGAGAACATGTCACAAGACTTCATTGCTTCATAGTTAAGTGATTTGGTTCAGCAAACCTGTTTGACTTCCCTTTGGTTGGATAACTAATGGTGTCGTTCTTTTCTATAGCGACTGTGATGGTACAGAAGTAGAGATAGAACAGATTTGGCTATTGATGCATTTCTTGTGTCAAAGTCCTTGATAATTTATTCATTCCTTAGCATTACAAAAACTATGTACAGCATGTAAAAAGTCCTTCGTTTTCCAACTAAAAATCTGCCGTTAAGTGACGTGAAGGGATTTCACTTGCATTTGTTTATTTCCACAACTACCAAAAACATAAACACTTATATGGCCTCGTGTTTTTTTTAATACCAGCCAAGGCAGTTGGGCTAAAAAAACAACTGAAAACAGGCATCTCTGTGAGGAGCAGCTGACAAAAGAAACCTACGTGTTGCCAAAGCTATGGGTCTACATACAGCGGTGTCACTGGCTGGAGGAAAGACAAGAAAGGCATAACAAACTTCAAGGGCTTACGACCCCGGTTGATGCTAGAGCCTATCATAGGTATCACAATTTTTTTCCTCAGATACAGAAGGGTTCAGCCGCAGAGCAAAAAACACTAGGTAATGACAGAGGAAGCAGTTCAATACTGTGTGTGACACATAAAGGTCAAATCCATTTTCTCCTGACCCCTGGGCCATCTGGGATAGTTCCTTTGTTCAGGGGGATTTGGCCCGTCAGAATCCTCCTTCAATGGATGAACCCCCCACCTCTCAGTGGAGGTTCTCAGGGTTAAGATGAGTGTGTTGGTCAATGAGGTGACACCCCTCCTTCTTTTTTTTCTCTTTTTAGCGAAAAAAGGGTTCGAGTGCTCATCTCTTTTTCTTACTGTGCTTGACCATCTTCTTGCGCTTGAGGATCATCTCGTAGAGTTTCTCCAGGCCTGTCTGGAGGCCCTGGCCGTCCACGGCACTGCAGCCTTGCACGTGGTGCAGCGTGGAGGCACTCAGTTCATGCACGGCCAGCACCTTCTCCACCTCAGTGGTGGCCAGTGCAGCCGCCAGGTCCTGCTTGTTGGCCAGCACCAGGACGGGCACACCCTGGTTCTCGGAGGTGCGCGTGATCTTGTGCAGCTCCACCTTGGCCTCCTCCATCCGTTCGGCCTCGGTGGAGTCTACCACGAACACCATGCCATCCGTGCGCCGCGTGTAAGACTTCCAGAGCGGACGCAGCTTCTCCTGGCCGCCCACGTCCCATACCTGGAAGGTGATCGCTCGGCTGTTGCCCACCGGCACCTTGATTTTCTCTGTGTTGAAACCCTTAGTGGGGATGGTCTTTACAAACTCCTTCAGCTTGAGCCGGTAGAGGAGAGAAGTTTTGCCAGCCGAGTCCAGTCCAATAACCACCACGTGCAAGGACTGGAAGTTAGGCAGGAACGGTGTGTTGGGGGCAATCTCTGTCAACTGGTTTCCCATGGCAACTTGGTTTTCTCACCCGCTTCGGTGAGACAGCAGACTTGTCTTTGTTGCTCTAAGTGTTTGGCATTTGCACCTACTTCAAAGGTACACTGGGGAGACAGGAGGGCACCAGCTCTAGAGTCACCATGCACCTTATCAAAGCACAAACAAAACTGGTTAAAATCACTGATGACTTGATAGTAGGTTACTAACAGCCTCTGCAAACAGTAGTTTAACAAAACACCATTTAGGAATACACAATAATTTGAATAATACTACTTAAGTTAATTGCACAGCACAAATTAAAGTTTAGGACAATCATTTAAAGAACCTTTCAAAATACCAGATTGAGTTTCACCAAATTGCAACGTGATAAATTCATTATGATTGAAAATCTGATATTTTTGTTTGCCTTTCATTAAAGGTTAGTCTGTGATTGGCGATTTAGCACAAGATTTATATAATTGGGTGCCTGTGGTTGTTCTCGTTGCCTATTTGCTCCGCCTAATCCTCTTAAGAAAGCTAAATCGAAATGGATTTCTAAAGGGAGTGGATGGATCTCAAGTTAGAATAGCTGTGAATGAAACATATTATAGCCTATGCGCTTCTAGTGCAACCCGCGATAGGGCAGATTATCTGAAATATAATCCGGTTGTTTTGGCGCTGTATTCCAGGCATGCAGACAATTCGCTTGAATAACAACGAGAAAAACAGAACAAACAATAACCCTACCACTGTGAGATATATTGAAAACTAGACTATGCTGTTTTTTTTATTCGCTAAGGGTTAAAAATGCAGCAATATTCGTCCGTTCATGTTTGGTCCACCTGACATATGTTCCCCTATCTTTTTTGAAGTTAACCAAAACCTCAGCGCTGTATCGGAGTATAATGATACCAAACATACAATAAATTCAAAGAAATATCAGTAATTTAACACATAGTGATATACTTTTACAGTCCAGGCTATCTAAAATTCCTATTTACCCCGTGTATCAGTTCTTCAGCACTGATAATCTTATAAATACCGCAGTGCCAATTTGCGCTTTCATGTGCAGTAGCCTAAAATATCTCATGATTCTCCTAAACGGTCCTGCTTACCTCAGGGAGATCTATCCTGTCTGTGGAAGCATTTTCCAGGAAAATAGATGGAATATCCAGTTACGGCAGTGCCACTCAAATGAAGACCATTTTTCTCTGATAAGGGGCAACCACGTCCACTGTCCCCTACTGAGACAGTAAACTAAATGCAGTTGGCTCAAGAGGACCGTGAACAACAACCCGATGGTGACGTCACACGCACGCTCCAATTCCCCCTCTACCGCGCGCTCTGCTGGTGAGTCCAAATGTTTATCAAGTGTCAGAAGTTACAGTTCTTTCATTACAGTCCCCAGGCCACGAAACTATCTTTGTATAAATCTGTTTTTGTCTTCACAAAAATTTCAATTTTTTCCGTAGTCATGACGTGTGAATACGTTCCCAAAAATGTCCCGAGACTTTGGCTAAAAGAAAAACTGTCCAAAAGCAGTTCCATCCATTGTTGGGTAAAGTTGACCGAAACTGAAGAGCTGTTGGGCTAGCCTGCTTGTATCTCTAAACTCTCGTAAATGAGACGTTATTATCAATCACCGTTTCGACTGGCAATTTCGTTTCAACAAACCAAAACTCTTGTCTTGAGACAGATTGTGTCGATGCGAGACTGCCATCGCGTGGTTATTTGATGTTTCTGCTAGGAAAGGAATCTATCTGGCAAATGGTAGCTTCCCCCTCTAACCTGAGAGGTTTTCTCTTGATTGCTGCCTGGGCTATTGACACAGATACTGCCTAAATACCAAATTTGTTCTATAGGTCTACTGATCAACCATGATTGACATCACTATGGTTACCATATGCATGCAACATCCTTCTGCACATTTCAACACCACATTCCTTTATTAGGCCTAATGGCACACCATCAGAATTCATTCTCTTTATTTATTGAATGTGTGTGTTTGTCATGTTTATATCATGCTATGGATAGGCTACTACAAGATGCCTGAATTTCCTACAGGATAAATAATACATATCTATTTATCTACTTTATCTGTCTATGAATCTAGCCTATCTATTTACCTGTCTATCAGTTTATCTATCTCTCCAATATTATATCAAAGATACTGAATAACCATCTCTGATTATATTTAGATCTATGATCCAGTGTTAACTCCATAAAAATGTGTAAGAATTCATTATGATCAAAGCACTATTGCATCACAGAAAAGTGAGGTCATTTGTGTGACTAGGTGGGTCTACATTGGACAGAGTTTCCAGGCTTTGGTGGTTGTCTTGTTCTGCACAAAGGGTCATCAAGGGCAGGTGGGGTGTTTTGCTTTCATTCTGTTATCAAGGTTGGTTTGGGTTGATTGTTATTTGTTTAGTCTGTGTGATTTCATATAACCAGTGTCCCTTTCATAACAGGGAAGTGCAGAATGTCAGCCATGCATTGGGAGGCACGGCGACGGCAGTTTGTTGTGGATCACAGACTATGCATAAAGAAGGTAGTCCCTGCATACAGCACATTTAAAAGACAATCTTCGTACTAACATAGTATTGGGCCTAAGGGTCAATAAATATACTGTATTTAAATTACTATTTATATTTAAATCTTTGCCTTGCCTTATTGCCATCATTCTCATGCTCTCACGTTTTTCAAAACACATTCATCCACACCAAGGAAAGCCAAAGCTCTGAACCACAGGAGACAGCAAAGGAAGGCCAAACTAAAACTGTACCATCTCAGTCAAAACCTCTTGCAATGCCAGGTGATGTTGAAACCATTCACATCGATAAATATCCAGATAACAGTTTATCAAACTGCCCCTGCCACAATGTACTGTATGTAGCCTACATGCAACATGAATTACAGTGTAACAAATTGTGTAGCAATGTGTAACACCATGAAGTTTTGTACATAATAGAATTGTGTACTACTGATTGTGGCACGTGTGAAATAGGAAATTACGGTTACGGTACTTTAAGAGCACTATAAGAATTTAAATGTACAAAAAATCCCATGTCAACAACACTATGTGACTTCTCAACATTTTTTGAGGCATTTTTGTTATCAGACAATTTGTTTTGGTACCATCTACTAATTAATTTGGATGACATACACCGGTAGTCATATGAAGGGTGGGTAAACCCTAAAATAAAAGAAAGAGTTTTACAGCAGGATATTACTGGATTTGCAATGTTAGCTAACTCTAACCCCTCACCCATGATATTACTGACTGTATTTCCATCAAAAACCCATTAGCGGTGTCTGGCAGTGGCTGTCTGGAACGCAGTATTACCACTTTAGTACACAATTTGTTACACTGTAATTTGTGTTGTAGAGACACTGTAACAATGTCACAAATTCTTTACCATTACAATTTTGATGGGAAAGATCAAGGTAAAAGCTTTTTTTTTCAAACTTTCAGGCCTCAGTGAGAATATTTCTATCAACATTAAGCCTGAAAAACAACCCTACAGTGCCAAGATTGACAACAGATACACAGTAAGGATTCATCTCTCGTTCTTGTTTCTTTTTTTTTTTTTAAATGACTGACCTATTGTATTGCTAGAACTTTATGACATCAACATCATCAACCATTTATTTTATGTTACATGATTATTAAATAATGAAACCCTTATTGAAATAATACATTTATTTAGGCACATATGAGACATTCTTATAACGTGTACAAACAGGCAACGAATGCTGTACAAAAACAAAGTGACACTGAACTCAGTGCTCATTGATGGTTTCATATGTTTCAGTCCATTCAATATGCCCAGCAGTGGTGATGTCGGAGTTTTTCAACTTTCACTCGGAGACCATCATTCCCTTACAAGTCCTTCCAACCTGTCCATCAAATGGCATCAGCAGGCAACAATTAAGGCAAATCAAATAAAATCAAAACCATCTCTTTTTCTGTCTGAGACGTAGACCTGAGAGAAAATAAACGGCATGTAGCCTAACTGGTGTTCTGTACCAGTGATCACCGCTCTTTTCCTTGTGTCCTTCTTGTGCAAGTCTCCTCTATTTGGTAGGATTGGCAGAAGTGACATCTGTCTAATATTGCATTATTAGTGATCAGTATTTTTTTTGTTTTTACTCTTTAATGCTGAACAGACACCTGTGTCTCACAATTGTCAACAGGAGGTATAATGAAGTAGAAAAAAGTGTGAAAACAATCAGACATAATCCAAAGTAGTAACGCTGTTGATAGACTAATACCAAAAGGCTAAATTCCTTTTTCACAGTGTTCTGTTTCTTTTTTATTAATAGCCAATGGATAAACCAGCCATTAGCAATCACTTTTTTTCCCGCCTCACAAACTGTACTGTTAAGAGTCTCTCAAGTCTTGTGAGGGACCGTGCTGTTGGTTCCACAGTCTATGTACTGGAATGTGTCAATGGAAAGCTGTTCAGAGTGTCCCAAGTAGAACACTTGCATAGTCATCCTGTGGAAGAAAGGAAACCAGCGTGTTATCGCAGCTAACATATAATAAACACTTGGGACATTGGGGCATCTCAGCGTGCCACATGAGTTTTTATAATTTGTGAGCTCCTTTTACAATTTTACAGGTTCTCAAGTTTACCGCTTTACAGCATCACATGCTGAACACACAATATGGTCATTACATAATACAGTCATGAATCCACCGACTTAGAATGTTATGACTTGGTATGAAAGGTATGAATATTTGTAACCTCACACGCACAGTTTTTGGGGTCAGCTATCATCAAAGATTCTTAAATATTGAAATATCCTTCTAAGCTCTCTGCTATCATCCAATGTGAGGGTGAAACAGGGACACAGAGACCCCCAGATAAACTCCTTTACTTTAGCATGATGAGCCACTTCATCCTACAGTTTACTGTTAATTAGAATGGTGCATCATAGAGTTACCGGCACACTTAAACAAAATGACACAAAAAACCCACTAGATTTGCGCATCATACTGTATGTATGAACTGTGTAAAATGAATGCTATTTTGTTATACACAATCAGATGATGCCTGGCCATCTTCATCTTCATTGTGAGGCAGGCATTTGAAGTTGGATTTTAAATTAGGCATTCAGATGTTTGAATGAAAGGCCTGGAGGCCGCTGGCCTCTGCCTCTTTAGATGACACATTATGACTCTTGTCACTATTACAAAGATCCTTGACATGACATGGAACCACTCACACAATAAAGCATGTTGGCCTAAACCCCTTGCTAACACTGACATTGTAGCTGTTTGACCATTTCGGTGTTCTTGGAAAAAGTTATGGGAACGCAAAGAAGTAAAATACTGTAGTTGAACATGTGCATCAGAGACATGATAAGCTTGTGCTATTCCATGTTTTGCAATTTAATGACATTGTGACATTGCCCTGTCTTTTCTTTTCCTTTGTGTATAGTGTATACATGTATTTCAAATGTTGTTGATTGTTAGCAACATGAATGTACAGAATAGTGTGAAAGTATAGTATGGTAGGAAAAGCCCACTAGACTACTAACTACAGCCCAGCTCAGAAACACACTCTTGTGAGGAACCCATAGATTGCTGAATCAATGTAAAGGTCGCAGGACAAAGGTATCTGGGCCAAGGAGAAACATGTCAGCAAAAACCTGATTGTGTGTGTGTGTGTGTGTGTGTTGGGGGGGGGGTGTTTCCCTTTAGATTGTAGGCAAAATTATTTGACTTAGCACCAGGAGTGGATCCAGGCCTAGTAAACATTCAGAGCTTAGCCCAGTCAGAGTCAAAAAGTACAAAGGCTTATAAAAGCTGCAGGGGAAGATTCAGTAGATTTTGTATTTCAGAACAAGTTAAAGGAAAAGCTTTTTTGTACTGACAGCACCCAGTGACAGTGGCCATTTCAATCAATAGCATTGTTATCCGGAATTCTGCTTTAACATTGAGATGGACTGTGCTTCGAGCACTGTCAGCGTTGACTATGTGAGTCATGAGACATGAGCCTCAGCTTTAGGCTGTCTATTAGGAGAGGTATGAGATGATTCTCTTTTGTACTTCTGCTCTGTTTCTCCTGAATTTGACAATATCAGATGATCTAAGAAATCAGCAAAAAATGTCTGCAAAAAAACGTATTCATAGTGTAATTCAGTAGCTTCGCCACACCTTCCTGCACACTTGCACTTGATCATCATTTCCCTACAGCGCTAGTCTAGATTTCATCATATTGAGCATTTTTACAGCATCCAACCAGCGGACAGAGGGAGGCACTGTGAACGTTGAGCAAAAATGCTACCAGCTAAGGCAGGCTATCAGTCAAGGGCTGATCCAATCTTTTTCAACTTAAACACCTCCAGCAAGTAATCGTTTCCCACTATCGAATGGCCAGACCCTCTATACGAACCGCTAGTTATTCACTAAAGTGTTGTACATACTCTTCTACATATTGTCCTCCGAAGTAAAAGGCATAGATGACCTGCTTTGAGCTACTTTAAAATCATTGATGAAAAACAAAAACATATTATTTTAGATTTTAATACCAGCTCAAGTCGCGTCAGTCAGTCCGTCGGAAACCGCTTTGCTTTTTTCAGTGACAGTGAAGTGTTTGCATGCGACTTAGGTCTGTTGACCTTGTTTTAACTCGACTCTAACTGTGTGGGTAAATAATTTGATTTCTCTGAAGTTCTACAACATACTGTTAGTTTTACAGTTATTCTAAAATACATGTAGGTAGTCCAACCTGGGGAGTGGTTAGTTCATGAGCTATGCAGTCAAAAAGAATGGACTGTATGAATTATACTCACTGCAGGTGGAGGAATAAGGTGTGTATTCGAAAAGAGGTGGACTTGCAGTAATCACTGTGGATACAAATGCAGCATATTTAATTTAAAGCAAAAAAAGATCAAACAGACTTATAGTGTATTTCCTTACACTGAACTACATTTTATTCCCTCCTAACCTAAATCGGCTAATGAAATTTTTTAAAACAAATGAGTTCATGCAATTTGATCATTCAGTGCCTAGGAAGGGCTGGTGTATTCCAACAAGATATACCTATGATTTGAATAAGCATGGAATTTCACCTGACATGAAAATAGTACTTACTTTAGGCCAGCGTCCTCTATGCTAATTGGAACCTCAACAGTGATCTAGACAAATAGATAGAGAAAGAAGTGTTGATTAATTCAAATACAATGGCGTTATCACATTCCACAGTTGGGAAAGGTTAACTGACACTCCAACCTTACCAGTTTCTGGGCTCGTGGACGCACTGTGGTTACGTTAGAGATCCTTATCTTGCCAACAACAGTGTCCCATACCAAGGCCTGCAGGTCCATGTCATGAGCCTGAACACTCACAAAGTTTTCATTGGTGATGTTGAGGACATTCTGGAACAAACACAAGTAAAGTAGGTGTAAAATTCAAAAGGTCAAACTACTGTATGTCTTTTTTTTGCCAAGGCAATATGCTTAAGTAGCAATGGGTGTGGCATGATTCGTATTCAAATTTAATGGAAATGAGAAGGGTTCCACCATAAACAGACACTAATATTACTTTAACAAATGGATGTGCCCTTTATTAAATACCCTTTAGGACATGCTGATAATACGTTATGCAGAAACTATTGATTTATTATGGCTGTACTAAAACAGTAATATATTAGTTTCTGGGTTTTTTTTGTAATCACTGTAAAACAGTCATCATCGTTCTACAATATACAGTGCCTTCCTGTTACTGTGTCAGTATTTCCTGCAGTGAGATAGGTGGTGCTACTGACTCACAGTGACTTTCATCTCTACCGTGCTGGGAGTGAAGAAGACCAGCACAGATTTGTTGATGACTGGAGAAAGCGTCATGCTCCGCGGAAACAGGAAGAATAGGATGAGTGCACAGGTCAAGAGGCACACCACCACTGATATGCTCACATATAGCTTTCTGTAGGAGGAAAACAAAAGTGTGTTGTTGGCTACGCTATGCCGGGGCCAAATTTTACAGAGACAATGGACTTTGACTTGCAGTAAATGCACAATAGAAGATCCTGTGAGTTGCTAAAACACTAGGTCACATGCCCCGAGCTCACCAACTCTCAGACTGTAATTAGCCCCTGCCAGCCAGTATGGGACACATTGTTGTTGGTCTTGTGTGTCTGAGTGAGAAGAGGCTGAGAGTTCAGCCGTGGTAGAGGTGACACTTACGTGTGTCTCGGTTTTAGTCTTTGGTCACTGCAGGGGATAACTGCCACCAGTTGGGTTTCCTGACCTAAAGAGGGCACCAAATGAAAGCCAAGCAAATTGAAGACTTATGAAATAGAATACACACCAGGCAGTAAGACACCAGTCTCAACCATCACCAAGAGTACCTCTCGGGATGCGCCCGATTCCTTGGCACGTGGGACAAGTGTCCCCTGGGGGATCTGATAAGCTGCCATAGTCCCGCCACCTGGACAGCCGCCGCTTGTCTTTGCTCTGGTCAACAAGGACACCTTGGTCCTCTCTAGGGGAACTGCCGTGCCCTACGGAGACCATGGCTCACTGACACCCCTCACCTGTTGATGACACTCCTCACCTGCTGATCTGGGACAAAGTAGTTCCACAGCATTTGGTCAGCTCAGAAGAGCTGATAATGTGTTCTCCATAATCCACATAATGCCGTATTTCATTTGAAAATGTAGGAGATATCCATAGGGTACAGGAACACAAAGACACCAGCTTTACATCATACTTAAAAACATTGAAATGTGCACCTGACTATTACTTATGGAATTATAGCAAAACTAGTAATCCATTAAGAAATTTTACAGCAAATTGTGATGAATTCCACCAACTGAGAGGCATTTTTAGTTACCTATAGGCCTACACATCTACACAGGAAACTGGTGTAATACCACATTTCAAGTACCACACATTAGAGGTGTGAATGCAAAAGCTATTTTAAACCACCTCTTTTTTTTGACTGATTACTGATACTAATTGAAAAATGAAAAGTAACGCACCCCCAAAGAATGCCTTTGAGGTGCTAGTAACTAGTCACTAGTAACAACAAAAGCGCCCCACTCCCCTTATGGATTTTATCTTGCAAATAAAAGATAAATCTGAAGAAGGCAATATCGCCGAAATTAAATTTTGCAAAATAAAATCCATAAAAGGAACTGAGTGTGCGGCACAAGCATGATTCAAAGTCAGAAGAACCATGATTGAACACAATTCCCCGTAAGTGTAGCCTCAGACTGATTGCGCCTGTTTCAAAATGGATCTCATGGACTTTAAACTGAAAAAAGGTATGACAATAATACTAGCCTATCGAAAGATGCACGTGATAGCCTAATAATCATTCGTTAACTGTCAATTCTCAACTTCGTATAGACCTCCTTTCAATATTTAAAGTTAAGAGAAAGTGCTAAGATTTCTTACCTTTATCACCATGTGCATATGCCAGACCTTTCAAATCAAGGCAACAAAGAAACATCTACTTAAGACAAACGACAAATGAGGACCTGCCCCCCAACAACAAAATATCAAATGCTGTCCATGACACGACTTCCTTCTTTCTAGATTTTATAACACTAGCTTCTTTGATGACTCACTACCGCCACCTAGTGTTTACGGTTTACGGTTTACAGGCCTAGTGAGGAAATGACAGAAAGAAATGAGCACTATTGTAATCACTTTTGACATATTTTATTTCTTCAACCAGTTATTTACAGTGTTGTAAAGCAAATATAACGTAAACAGCATTACTAAAAATATAATGACTTCCTTAGAAGAGTTAATAGCTTTGGGGTCTGCACATTTTACTTAACAAACAAGAGGCAATACCAGCGCCTGTGTTCATCAATAATCTGGTGAGCTAAACAAGCAGCTACACTCTGTTTCCTGGTACAACATGTCTGTTATCTTGCTGAACCTGTTAGAGCACAGCCTGAATCCATGTAACAACCACATTATTTCTAAGCAGAAGGCAAATACAATTAAACGTGCCAAGTTCAGAATGAAAAACATGAGATGCACTTTGTCAAATGCATCTCGCCTTTAGGCCTAAGCCAAAAGCGTAAGTTCTTTCTCTACTAATGACCAGCCACATTAGTCATAGAAATGTAAGCTCACATTTTTACTGTAGGCTATTCATCATCACAAATATGCCATTTCACGTCTAATTTCTGAAAAAGAAAAGGCAAAAAAATCGAGGAAGAGAGAAACAGCCGACCTCCTCGTTTGTCGGTGCACAACAACACAAGAAGCACAGTTTAAAAACAGAGAAAGAGCACAGGGATATTTCTGTACGTTTCAGGTTCCCTCCCTTGGAAAGGGAAGTGAGACTTCAGCTGAGTGAAGGGAAAACCTGTCTGCACTGGCCGAGTTTTCAAAACACATTCTGCAGAATGTCGGCTCAGCAGATCCACCTATGGGCTCAGATGGATGTATGTATGTATGTATTGTCGTGAAAGAACTGGGATTTGACACAGGATTTGTGGGCAGTTGTGGTCAAAGCACTGGTTTCATATATGTCAGACACAGAAAAGATGACAAGGAATTTCCATTAGATTGGCATAAAACTAAAGGTTGTAAAGACATTTAACAAATGCAATTAAACACTTTTTGCTGCTCTTGTACACTACATTCTCTTCACTAGAAAACAAAAACAAGATTGGCTCTTTTTTAAAAGCAAAAATAAAAAGTAACATATAGATCAAAACAACTCTCTGTGAAGAACAGCAATTTGATTGTGGAGAATTTCTCTAAAAGGGGAACAGCATGAAAGGGTGGGCATCTTCTCATTGCAATCTGATTTCTCTCTACTGGAATGTTGGGGTGGGAAGTTGGGTGGGAAGTGGGGGGGGGTCTATACTGTTACAGGGCGAACAAGGAATAGTGGACCTCAAGCAAGGAAACAATCTGCATTATAGTAATTTTAATGTGACGCATTGCATTTATCTCATTTAAATGCTGCCATCTTGAAAGTGATCCATCCTAAACTGCCACAGTGCAAATGTCACAAATACATTCTATAAGGTTTCAATTTTCATTTAATGTCTGTCATTTTTTTTTTAAATTGTGTGCTTCTGCATTGAAGTCCTTCAGCATCGGCAGAAAGCAACACAATTTTATTGAAAACACTCACACACACACACGCACGCGGACACACACACACAAAAAAAAAACAGAATCAGCACAGTCATTAGTGTCCTATGCATTGTATAATGTGTCTTCAGGTATAAGTGTTATATTCTGAGTCTTGTAAACGTATTTATCACTTTACCTCCTACCGGTGTGGCAGACGCAGGCTAGGAGAGATGGGAGGCGATGTCTGTGGCCCAAAGGAGGTACTCACAAAAACTCACATGAGCAGAACCCGCATCACCCTGTTTTTAACTGATGCCTTTCTTTAGCACAGGCATGTGGCCTGAAAGAATTAACTCTGTTTTGGGCGCACGCACGCACACACACACACACACACACACACACACACACTCCAGCAGGACACTGGGTAGCTTTAGAAGCTGGGTTGACAAGAGAAAAGAAAAGTGTCACTGTTAAGAGTACAGTCACAGAATAACATGGGGCATTTTAGGCCATGAACCTGGATCTTCCCCCAAACAGCAATGTCCTCCATATTCTACCTATGACTATGTGGCCACACACACACACACACACACACACACACACACACACACATTATAATATTTAGCCATAGTCGGCTTAAGCTTGAGGGCCTCTCTGTGTCTGCTCAGCCTCTTCTCACACCCTGCCCCAGTCTGCCACTGTATAATATAAAAAGCTGAAGATGGGACTGCTAATTTGACACGAAAACTCAATCCGCTGTTTCAGCAAACGCTCCTTTTTACATGAGGGAGCACCATTAACATCTTCCAGTACACATCTTTGCATGCCTGAAACCCACAACAACCCCCCAGTCCCACTTTCACACACTTTTTGTCTTATATTTTTAAAAACAAAAACAAAAGACTGAAGCCTTAATGTTCCCGAGGCCAGCAGGCTACCATGGCGTTGGCATGGCGACGAAAGCTCTCTCTCTCTCTCTTCCCCTCAGTGGCGCGTGGCGTACCAGTCGTTATCGTTGAGCTGCACCAGCTCGTTGACCACATCCAGCAGGTTGTGGCGGTGCTTGAGGAGGAGCCGCTGGTTGAGGCCCGCGTCGCAGAAGCCCATCTCCTGCAGCACGGCCTGCATGGAGGCGGCCTCGCACGCCGGGTCCTCCGCCACCACAGCGCGCTGCGGGGAAAGGGTTACCAACAGGTTAGCGCACAGAATGGGAACTTGTATACCATTGTGCTAAAGGAGCTACAAGCATTAGTTAGCTTGCACGACTTGCTTGTACTATATGCACTGGTTGGTTAACACGCATTACGCTATTCGTCGTCTTATCACATTTCGTTTTATCACATTTTCTTGTTCCTCTTCCAAGTGGCAACACTCGGTGAGTTAGAATTGTATTGAGGCGTGAAGTTGTTGCCAATTATCACAAGTTCTGTTGCTTTACAAGGCATGGTGTAGAAACGTCGTTTTCCAGTTCTACAGTAGTTCGAGAACTGAACACATTTCTTCAAGCCTAAAGTACATACAGTGATGCATACTGTAGGACATAATACGAGATGCATGAGATATGTCGTTTAGATCTCTTTCACTGGTACGGCTGTTATCTCTGTGGCTACATCTCTTCTACACATCTGTTTAACACTGGCTGAAAACGGAGCCACGTGGAATGGTGAAATGTGGGTCAAAGGTTGTAGTCACTTAGCCCATTTGGAGCACTAGGAAAACAACGTTCACCAGCGGAACAATGAGAGGTATTTCAGATGACGCACGCTGGGGGAAAATAATAGGCCTCTCAGCCACATTCTCATTCCAAAGAACTCATCCTGGCCGACTTTCTGCCTCGTCATAATTTCAGTTCTTTCAATACAATGTGCACCTGGAGTACACTGAGTACACTGTGCACAAGTGTGTGTTTGTTTATAATGTCTGTAATGTAAGTTTGATTGTCTATGTATGCAAGTGGATGTGTACACTGTACAGGTAAGTGTGTGTGTGTGTGTGTACACAAGTATGTGTGTGTCAGGAGTCGGAGGGTTAAGAGAGAGGCACCTGTGTGGAGCTGCTCTGCCCAGTAAAGAGGGCCTTGTAGGCGGACGCCGCCACTGACAGCGCTCCCTTCACCAGCCCCTCTGTGATGCCCCTGTGACGCACCCTGAGAGAAGGTAGGTAGAGAGAGAGAGAGAGAGAGAGAGAGAGAGAGAGTAGAGAGGGGGGAGAAAAAAAGAAAACTCAAACACAGTCTCAGTGTTTCTCACCAACGCATACAGTATCTCACTTCATCCCCCTGCACCCAGCACACTCACACAGCCACAGGCTACAGCTGAGGCTCATATTAGCTCATGCTGAACAGGCTCATCACATAGTCAAGGCTGACAAAACACTTCAATGGTTTATGAGCGCAATTCCTCACATCAGTGTTAATCTGACAGTTTCAGTGTGTTGCCTGGGCGCAGAGCTATAGGGGGGGGGGGGGCGATAAGCAGTTGCAAAAAAGCAGAAGTTTACATTAAAGTTTCTCATGTGTCAAACCACAGAGGCACTTCCTGTTGAATGTATTGCAAATGTACTGCACAGGAACGCATATGTGCAAGTGCGGATACACACACACACACACACACAAAGTGGACACACTCTCGCATGCAAGTTGTCAACAGGTGCTCCAGGTCTTATGCAGTATTCCTGGTGTGCTTAACTCACTGTAAAAAGTATCCTTTAAGAGTCATTTCTTTGCATCTGTTAAAGGAAATGAAGTAAAACATAACTGCATGACTGACTTTTTAGAGCGCACTTCCTCCATCAGAAGTAACCTCACTAGGCCAAAGAACCCTTGAAAACTCAAGTGAGGATGTCTGAATGTACCCCTACAAGGACAAGCTTCAAAAAATTCCTAAGGTTTTGGAGTAGCATCCTTTTCAAGGATTTTAAGGACTCATGGATGATTTTGTCTTCACATACATAGGAATAGTAGTTGTAACACATGTACTGTTCTTCTTTGCATAGTGGTCAAAAACTAATAGGGAATTATTATAATATAACTAATATATAACTAATATAACTATATAATAATATAACTAATAGGGAATTATTATAATTTGGTCAAAATGAGCTCTATGGATGTCTATGCAACCTAATGTCCATGGAACTCTTAATGTTGTCTAGATGTTCCAGTTACAGTGTTCCAGCATGTAATAGTACAAGCCCCTCTGATGCAAGCTAGTGGAGGTTGCAAGCGGTTGCAACCCATCTTATTGCAAATTCTAGGTGTGAGGTGAGGCTGCTGATAGCACGTACATACCACCACAGTCTATGCTGTACATGAGTTGTGTGTGTGTGTGTGTGTGTGTGTGTGTGTGTGTGTGTGTGTGTGTGTGTGTGTGTGTGTGAGTTTACCTCAGCTCCTTCGAGGAGTTCTCTCGGGGGCCGTGAGGCTCACATTCGTTTCCAGAGCTTGGCTCATGCGTGGGGCTGGGCACTGTAAACAAAGCAAAGATTGGAAGGGGAGGGAGAGGGTGGGGGGTGAGTACCATTAGGCAGAGAACCACACCACAAAACACAGCTGCTGAGGGTACAAACTTTTTTTTCACACTTTTTTTTTTTTGCCGTGTGGTGGAGTTTGGTTGCAGCCTTCAGACCAGCAAATGTTCCCGCCACAAGGGACCACATCCTCCACACAAACAGACAGAAGACATGCAATCAGTGTGGTGTAATGGTGGACTATTTAAAGCCAACCAGATTGTGACAGTCTACACATATTTCTTTAGTCTGTCAATCTCTTGATTCGTTTTTTTTTGTTTTGTTTTTTTTTAAGTTGAAAGTACACACTTAATCTTTTAGTCTATTCCATTTGCCGTGACTATGATTTTATCGGCACTTCCGCAATGATTAACTGATGTTTCCTGTGTGATCATCCAGCACAGCGGTGGTGGGGAAATAAACAAGAAAAACAATAGAGTAGTTTTGAGAGTTGGCACGCGTGTCTGCCTCACCATTCAGACTGCTGTCCACTCTTTGCTGGATCTCGTTTCTCCTTTCTCCCGTCCTTGGAATCAGATCTGGTTCAATGTCTGCCACCAGCCTAGGGGAAAAAAAAACAGTAACATACAGTACAAATAATCAATATAGTGATTGACTCATTTTATCCAGTTCTTTTTCACTTTGAGGGGGACAGGGAGATGTTGTTGCAGACGGTATTGCATTGATCTTGGGATGGCCTGCCAGTGAAGGGAACGATAGCAATGTCTTACCCTTGACGACAACACTACTACCCTACTAACCTAAATAGATAAACACATTCTCCTCTCTCCCACTTTTGGACTATGTTCTATGGCTAGACTGTGTCTCTAACGAGGGGAAACTGCTTGAGGATAGACGTCTACACAAACGTGACCCGTCACTCACATGTCCACCACACATACAACAGTTGCCATGAAAACTTCATGTGTAGCCCCCTACCATCTCTGTGACCCTGAAGCTTACTGTTGGAATTCCATACTGAGATGAAAAATAGTATAGATCATAAAATATAGTATTAAATATATAGCATATGTGCTGAAAGCTTGGCCATAGACTTTTTAAATGATTGAAGGCAGAGTTCGCACTGCATGCAAGAAAACAGTGCACTGAGTTTAGGAAATGCATGCACAATTCCTCCAAACTATTAACTGATGTGACATGTGCCTTGAGATATCATGATATAATTTCAAGTCCATGTCACCCATATCCAATGCCTACCTCTGTGCACGTCGAGGGGGGACAGGTGGAGCCAGCGAGACCGGTGGTAGGACCACCTCGGGGACGAGCGCCGGAGCGTCCAGGGTCTGGGAGGCGCACAGCATGTGGGTGACGCTGCTGTGGACGGAGGACGAGGAACGCCGCAGTCCCCTTTCTCCTTCTCTCTCTCTCTCTCTCTCCCCCTCCTTCTCCCTCTCCCTTCTGTCCGCCTCGGCGTCCGCTGGGCCGCCGTCCAGCTGCGATTCCGATGCCGGGCCTGGTCGTGGGTCGGCGGCCCCGCTGATGCTGAAGGAGCTCACCGCCCCGTGCTGGGAGACGGCCGAGCTGTACATGGAGCCGGCGAGCGGGCGCGTGGTGTCGAAGCAGTCGGGCAGGATCACGGTGTAGTCCTCGGACGAGGCAGACGACACCTGGCTGCTCACCTCGTCCCAGTCGCCCGTCCCGTCTTCGGCCTCGGCGTCGGCCTTGGGCTCTTCCTCCGCGCGCCCCGGCTCCACGCACATCTCCTTCGGAGGCTCCTCCTCCTCCTCTTCCTCCTCATCTTCATCCTCCCGCTCCGTCTCGCTGGGGTCGGTGTACAGGTTTTCCTCCGAAGCAACAAACCTCTCTGATGAGAACGACAGGATATTCATGGTTATATATAGATCACAGAATTCTTGCTCATACACAAGGCAGCTGAATGATTTTGACGCCATTGGTGAACTACAGTATATAATTTACGATGATGTAAAAACCCGACATACCTAAGATGACTTGCTCATCTAGAACGGTGAGTTGAGGGAGAGGGGGTGGGATCTCAAGAGGCTTGGTGATTGGCCCCTGTGTTATGTCACTCATCAACAGCAGTGGC
The DNA here is from genome assembly GCA_030264315.1 of Sardinella tawilis. Classification (NCBI taxonomy): domain Eukaryota; kingdom Metazoa; phylum Chordata; class Actinopteri; order Clupeiformes; family Clupeidae; genus Sardinella; species Sardinella tawilis. Next base: position 7,660,166 of record JASCQY010000089.1, on the reverse strand, counting down.
CTCTCGAGACAGGAAACTGGGTTTGAAAAAGGACAGAGTCAGTTCCCAAAACACACAACATACACATCCTCAGGTCAAACACCATCAGGGATCTGGAGAACCGAAGCTTGACAAGGTCAAACACGTGCGACAGCACAGTTACAGCGCAAGCGTCCACTCTGTCTAGTCCAATAGTTTATTTACAAGATTTTGAAAGTTAGAAAATACATGCGGGCAATTCCACATAAAACGATCCACATCCATAACGCCAACACAATGCCATTGGTATGATACGATGTGAATGAGGATTACTTGCAATTTGAGCATTCAGTCTTTTTGATTGTACAACTGACATGAAAAACTTTTTCACATTATCATTTGCAAATTGCAATATACAAATAAAATGCCATTTTGTTGCTGTTATGGAGTATACAGTAGAGTTTTGCACCGAATTGCCCATAAATATTTATTGTTGTGAACAAATATATTTTACGAAGGGTGGATACTGGCATCGCTGGATATTTGGGGGTTCTAAGTGGAGCTCAGGCAGCTTCAAAGCAATAAATAATGCATTCATTCCTCCCCTCCACCAGCGAATAGAGAGCTCATGCTCTTACTGGCTGGCTTGGAGACGCCCTGGCGTGCCCTGCGGCGAGGCTTGTGGTCCGGCTCCTCCAGGGTGAGCGAGCGAATGACAGTCTCGCACACAAACTGGGTCCCGCTGATGTCCTCATCCGCCTCCTCGTGACCATGAGGGTCTAAGTGGTCAGGATGCATGTGAGGTGCCACCACTGCCACTGAAAGACCAAACCATATAGCTGTAACTATCTGAAGGATTTGCTAAAGACACAACAGATAACAAATCTGATAGAGAACAATACATAGTAATGTAACTGTAATTATCTGTCATGGTATGTCATGGTTGAGGTAACCACAAGTTACAAGAGCACCACCTGCTGGTTACAGGAGGCACGTGCCACAAAGGTTTTGACTATGAATAGTATATCCTGAACTAGAGCTCAGCCTACATACGCTCCATCTGTAACCAACTGCAACACATTTTCTCGTCTGAAGAGAACTGACGGGTCAGATTCCTTCCTTACCTGTGAGTTTCCTGTCACTGGTGGCCTCGGCTTTGTCTTTGGTCAGCTCCACTCCCGGCTTGTCCAGCAGGTGTCCTTGGTGAGGGAGGGGAGACATGCAGGGGGTCATATCTGCCATGCAGACAGAACAACACACTCAGTTCTCCACCACACACACACTCACAATCACACTAACACACACTCATAACACACACACACACACACACATATAACACACACATACACATAACACACACTCACACACACACATACACACACATATAACACACACATACACATAACACACACACACACATATACAACACACATACACATAACACGCACACACTCATAACACACACACATATATAACACACACATACACATAACACACACACACTCATAACACACACACACACACATATATAACACACACATACACATAACACTCACACACTCATAACACACACACAAACACTCAAAAACCTAAGCTGCTCTCATGCCACTGAGGTCTTACCAACAGGAGTGTTGGCTGGGACTTTGTCCAACTCTTGCACAATGTTTATGTCCAGCAACTCAAAGGACAGCAAATCCTGACACAATGGAAAACATTTAGAGAGAGAGAGAGAGAGAGAGAGAAAGAGAGAGAGAGAGAGAGAGATTGGTCAGGCATTGTGAAAGTCCACAAGGTCATAGTGTATTCAGACTGTATGTATATAAATATATTTATACACATGCTGGTCTGGCTCATGACAGCACCTCCAGACACACACACACACACACACCTGTGCCGTCAGCATGTCCACTGAGGGAATGTAGAAGGGTCTTTGGGAGCCGGCGGACACAGCGTCCTTGCAGCTCCTGGTGGCGGGCCAGGCCAGATGCTCCTTCTCGGCGTGACCAAGGTCGTCTCTCTGCGGCACACGTCACGGTGAGTCACACACACACACACACACACACACACACACACACACACTTACGCAAATGTGACACTGGCAGAAGCCAATGACACAGAACCAGACTTTCCACAACAAAGAGCTATCTTAGGCTAAATCTGAGCAGAGCTGTTTGTAATGAAAACTATGAGGCATGCAAAAGTGTTCACACACACAATGCCTAAGACATATTTAAACACTCCAGAAGTAGGCTTTATCAAAATCCTGTATATCATGAATTTCTATTGGAGAAAAGATTTACCATAACTTTGACTTACACACATTCTATATAGCATGCAGATTATATTGTGTTGGGTCTTAAGAGTTAGGTACAATAGGAATCTACTATATGTCATAGAATGTTCTAGAAGCAATAAATCATGTTGAGGTTAAGATAGTGCAGGAAAAAAACAAATTAAAGGCTGGCAAAGCACACACAGAGCGGGTGAGGCTGGCATGAAGGCGGGCGCATCAGCTCACCGGCCTCTTGCTGTGATGTCGGGCGCCCAGCTGGCAAGCGGCGGTGGCACCCCCGGGCACCACGACGATGCTGCACCAGACGCGGGGGCCGAACTGCTCGCCGCAGTGCGCCAGGCGCCAGTGGGAGGTGTAGGTGCCCTCCAGCAGGGGCGCCACGAACACCACGCTCACCACACCCACCTGGCCCGGCGTCAGGAAGGGCACCGCCACCTCCCTCTGCTCCCGCGACTCCGGCGCCAAGTTTCCCCACATGAACTTCAGCTGAGAGGGAAGGCGACGAGGGAGTCGGGACGGGACGGGACGGGGCGACATACAAACACGAAACATGACACAAACACACACACGCACACACAAAGACACACACAGACACACACAAAGGTACAAACATAAAGACAGACATAAATGCGTAAACACAGAAGCACTAGCAAAAAAAACTTTTTTTGCCAGTCACATGGATTTGACGAAAAATCACTAACGTTACAGAGTAGTGTAACTAGTGCATTCTTTCATTGAAATTAATGAATGATCAGAAAAAAAAGAAGAAGATGATTTCTTAAATATTAACAAATTGAAACTATTAAATCACAATCTTTTAAAAGGTCCCATTTTGATTTTGCATTTTTCTATAAGACAGCAGGCGAGAGGCGAGAGGTGTTAGCACTGAGAGGATGAAGCCAATTCGCAGGACAGTGTGTACCTTGGTGTCAGATGTCCAGCTGATGTTGCCTGTGTTGTGCATCTTCCAGTACTTGATGAACTTGGTTCCAGGCTCCAGACAAGTGCCGTCTGGCAGGTTCTCATCCAGAAACAAGGCAGTCATTGTGGGCACCAAGGTGGAGCAGGAGACCTTGGGACCCCTGGTTTGAGTGCACAGAGCATCGTGAGAATAGCTTGAGTTTTTTTTTTTTTTTGAGCTTTTTTTTTGTTCATTTTTTTTTTCTTTTTCATAGCAGTTTTTTTGCTTGAAGCTCATAGCAAAAAAAAAAAAAAAAAAAAAGCTGACGCAATACATAAAGGCAGCTGGTTTCATTTGAGGTAGTAGTAGTAGTAGTAGTAGTAGTAGTAGTAGTAGTAGCTGTAGTTCCATCCACTTTCCAGCGGTAACTCAACTATAAACAAACAACCATGTGATTATTCTTCATACAAAAAAAATGTTTGACTGTGGTTTAGGCTGGGGTGTGTAGGCCACCCGGCCCTGTCTGACCGCCCTCTCTCTCTCTCTCTTTCTTTCTCTCTCTCTCTCTCTCTCTTTCCATCTCTTTATCTGTCTTTCTTTCTTTCTTTCTTTCTCTCTCACTCTCTTTCTCTCTCTCTCTCTTAGTGTGGGCCCTTACTCTGGACTGATGGCCTGGGGACCCGGTGCAGGGGCTGGGTCCAGGGCAGAGGGTGCAGGGGCTGGGGCTGGGGCCAGGGCCGATGGCCTTGCGCTGGAGCTGGTGGAGCCGCTCCACAGTAGGCCCCGCTTCTCCAGCCGCAGCTTCTTCTTGATCTCCTTCACCTCCGCCTTCAGCTGCCGGCGCTCCGCCTTGAGGCGCTGGCGCTCGGCCTTGCGCACCGTCCGGTCGCCGCGCCGCGGAAACCTGGGGTCAGAGGTCGAGGCAGAGAGGGGCTGTTACACCAGGGCCGGCCGGCACCTAGAGCTGTCTAGAGAAGCTTGAGTGGGGGAGGGTGGGGGGTGAGGGTGTGCCAGAAGCAGGGGCTTAAAAGCGGAGCAGAGCATGGTTTTTTTTTTCGCTGATATCGATCCCGAGAATAACGTGTTAGCCCGCTAAGCTAAATGGCGCAAAGCCATTAACACCGTTGCTAAACACGTTATTCAGAACGTCAGGGGACAGATGCTCACCACTACCACCCGTGTCCAGGATCTTATGGGTTTACAATTTGGGTCAGGGCGGAATATTTTGTAGAGAAATAAAGGGAGGATTTCCACGGAGACGTAAGAAAGAGAGGAAAAAAAATATCTAACTTGAGTTCTATAAAAAGTACAAGCTTATTTCTTATTTGAATGTATTGTGTGTATCATCCTGAATGTGTGGCGCACTGATGCATCAAACTGTCGTTTTTTGCCTTTCCAGAGCTTTCCGCAGACAGCGCGGTAGGCGGTCGGGTTTGGGGATGGGGAATTGAGAGTGATGGCCTCCTGCGCTTCTTTGGCGTCTTGGGGGGACTTGCCTGGGCTCTGGTGTCACCCCACGTTCAGGGACTGACAAGGGCGTCCGTGTCCTCTTGAGGTTGTGGCTGGGGTCATGGCCCTGACTGCAAGGCTCACACAGAATGCAAGATGGGCACACACTACAAAAAAAAAAAAAAAAATACAGTATACAAAACAGAGATGTTTTGGTCATTGTTGTTTTTAGATCAAGGTCAAGTTCCTATAAATTTGTTGTTCATGGTAAATGCTTCATGAGGAAGCTTTGTGGTGTCTGCTGACACATAAATTAGACCATCGACATTTCATGTGGTCACATAGGACTATATCCTTGCACACAGTACATTAATTATGGTTTCATCTCCTCACATCCACACAAGATTTACTCAGCAATATGAATAACATGTGAAAATGGTTTGTCATTATGACAAAAAAAATGTGTGTGTGGATATGAT
>JASCQY010000089.1:7607326-7619238 GCA_030264315.1 Sardinella tawilis | reverse complement strand
TGATGCTGATGGCGGTGGGAAGGGCTGGAAGGGCGGACTCACAGCACTCTGGAGCTGCGGTTAATGGAGTAAAACAAGGCCGTGTGTGTAGGAGAGAGGAAGGCCACCGCTGGGATGCTGTCAGCAGGAGGGCTAACCCAGTCAGGGGCTTCCTCAGGGAAGCCGGGGTGGAGCGGAGAGGAGAGGAGGGGAAGGGAAGTTTTTCTTTTTTTTGGGGGGGGGGGGGTGTAATCTGACACCCCCACCTGATTGAATACCTCCTTCTCGCCCAACGGGAGGGTGGGATGGTGAAGTTGTTTTTTTTTTTTTTTTGGAGGGAGGGAGGGAGCCAAGGAGGGACCCATGTGAACACTTGGGTGGGCTTATTTTCACTATGGCTGTAGCCGAAGGCCATGTCCCTCGTTCGGGCTGCACGCGAGCCACACTTGCTGTGTCAATGCTGGTCAACATCACAGACCTTAAGCCGATTAGATCGCACACATGCACACACACACACACTTTCTCACATACACACACATACACACACGTACACACACACATACACACAGAGTTACTAAACTAGCTGTGAGGCATCCTCAAATGTAACTGAGCTAATGACAATATATGTAATCTATATATTTCTCTTGGCTTCACATAACCTCCCAGACTGGACCTGCGGCCAGAAAACAGTGAACCAAGGGTACAAGAACACAAAACCGAGCTTATAAAATAAACCACAAAATCAAAAAAATCTATGCCACTTGGTATATGAAATAATATTTGCATTTTATTTCACATTTTATCACAATTACATTCAACTTACACATTTGATGAAAATGACGTGGACCCCCACTCCCCCAACCATCCCTGTGGCCCTTTCTGTTCACCCTCAGCTTGAGTCCATATACACTCTCCAACATATACACACACACACACACACACACACACACACCAGTGAATGTCTTTCAGCGGGAGCACTCCCACCCCTGCCGATGGAGAGAGAGAGAGAGAGAGAGAGAGGGAAGGAGAGACAGAGAGAGAGAGAGAGAGGGAAGGAGAGACAGAGAGACGCAGGGTAGGGAGCTGACCTGCCGGTGAACCCGCCTGATGAGGTGAAACAGGAGGCACCAGGGTCCCCTGGGGCAGCAGGCAGGCACAGGGGAGGAATGCTGATCAGGGAGAGGGAGAGAGAGAGAGAGAGAGAGGGAGAGAGAGAGAGAGAGAGAGAGAGAGAGAGAGAGACTCACCCTCTCCCAGCGCTATAGGCTTTATTAGGAAATAGGATCCACTCCGAACCCACCCGGGTGCTCAATCTGCACCCCTGCGCTCGCTAAATTGACACATTTGTCCTCATTAGAGGCCAGCAGCAGCAGCAGCCTCTGAGACTCCTCTTCCTCAGCACACACATCAGTTGGGGTTGGGGGTGGGGGGAGGGGGGGCGATCGAAAGAGAGACAGCACACAAACAGAGAAATGAGAGGATGAGGAAAAGAGGGAGGAAGAAGTGTGTGTGTGTGTGTGTGTATGTGTGTGTGTGTGTGAGAGAGAGAGAGAGAGGGAGAGAGAAATGGGCAGGCAATAGGAATGATAAGGCATCCACAGGTACGGACCCCCATCAGGGCTTGATTTGATTCCATCTGCCCAGATGCATTCTTCGTGCGTTTCGCAGTGAAATACAGCATGCATACTAATGAGACAGAAATACAAGACTGCAGCATCACTCTCCAGCCAAAAGCACCCATTGGTCACAATAACACCACCGAAAATACACACCCATAAGTAACTCTGATACACTCCGGAACCCTTCCCTCACAACGACATTATCAGAATACCAGCTGGCCTGATTAAAGTGAAGGAAAAAAACAAATCTCACCACATCCTTATCTGTTCTTTGGGAAGGGGGGGGGTAGATAAACGTACTGTATAGGATTGGATTTTTTTTTTTTTAAATGTACACAATTCTAAACTACACTATCGGTTTGTTGACACCTGAAAAGTCATTCTGTTTTTCGAGTGCCAGACGATGTTGATGCTGATGCGTTTTCACTCCTAGGATGCAAACTTTTTACGGGGTCCCAGACACTGCCGTCTTTGTCCGAGCGCTGAAGTCAGTCAGTCAGTCAGTGAGAGGTGGTGCCTCCAGGAGCCTGGCTGTAAAGTGCGGCCAAGCCGCCCCAGCCGGGGCCTTTGTGTCGGGGCCCGGGCACGGTGTGGGAAACCCCTTTAAACAAGGAGCAGGGCCTGTCCCTCTCCTACACCCATCACCTTTGATCGCAGGACAGCGGGGGGAATTTACGGTGTGCCATTGAGCGGCTCGGAGAGAAAAGAGGGGACCCCCTTTCTCTTTGGATGGACCAGAATGGTCTTACGACTCTCTAAATTTTTTTTTTTTTTTTTTTTTAGAGTCCCCCGCACTGATTTACAATCCCCATTCAGACGCTGTAACGGCAAATACAATAATCCTTTAATAGCAGGGGAGAGAAGGGGGACAGATTCAGGGGCCGATGCGCAGAACTGACATCGAAGCACTATCTCTGCTGCATACACACCACCACGGTGAAATAAAATAGAGGGCTAGGAACGTGTGTGTGTGTGTGTGCGTGTGTGTGTGTGTGTGTGTGTGTGGGTTTGAGTGTGTTTGAGTGTGAACCATAATAAAAAAAATCGAGCTATACAAGATATAATAGGTCAACAGAGAACGGATAGGAACCGCATAGAGTATGAAAAAACGAGTTGCGTTGCAAGTTAAATTACAGTTTACTGCCGCTCAACAATTTCAGCATGGTAAAGAGCCGCGCGGCAAACAGCATAGTTAGAGGTGTCTAATGTTGTCCAGTGCGGCAAAGAGGTCACTGTCACACAACCTCCCTGTGAATCAGGGGAATAAATCATTTCGGTGTGGACTCCTTTTCATTTGTGGGAACAGTAGCAGGATTTAACAAGCTGGAGAAAGCCTGCTGCACACAATGCCATGCTGCTGTTTTCAGGGGCCGATTGTAAATCCTATGCCTCTCGGGTCACTCCTGCTAGCACATTCCCAGAGAACCATAATGAGAGACTGTAAAATAAAATCACAACCTGGCCATATTTTCAATCAACAGCTAATATGGGGAATTACATATGCCTCCAATATGATAACAGCACCCATGTGGTTGGGGAATGGAGTCATATTGTTCAATGTGTAATAAGCTGCCAGCCTCGACTGTAATAATTAGACATAAATAAATGATTAAAAAAGGGATATATGATGGAATATTAGGGAAACTCACCCTATAATATTATGGGCACTTAGGATATTAAACTGGAAATTTGTTGAAAGCGAATGGAATAAAAAATACTGTCTCACACCCCATCACTGAAATAGGGTTTTGGCCAGTGTTTTGTTCAAGGGAATATATTTTTAAAATCAAATAAATAAAACACACGTGCAATTTAAAGATGTGTCAAATTCTACAGTACAACACTACTGTCACATGCCTATCAATTATTTTTCAGTAAAGACACGTTTGATTTGACAAACGAAGATCAGCGCAAATAGTGGCCAACATATTTTTCTTTACCCTAATTAGTTTTGGGGGGCCTAAGCCGCGCGCACAGATAAATAGCCTGCCAAGCGCTACGTAAACTATGGCCGACCAATGCTACTGTATAATATTGAAAACAACGAGGGCATTGAAAATAGACAGCACGACATAATTTGCAGAATACCCCTACTGTGCATTCATTAGTTAAAAGGGTCAGTCTACACACAATCGCCCAAAACACTTTTCTCATTCCGATTATTGGCTTCATTCACACTTAAAAATATGTCGGATACTTTTTATTTATTTGTTGTGTAGAATAACCCAAAACACTTGTAAGTTGTTCGTGAACATGTAGGCCTACACGCGCTAATTGTCACATGTCAAGAGGTGAATGCAACTACGGTCATAAAGCTTGATTGATCAGCATATTCTGCGTTCCATAAAGAAGATTAACCAACATGTCGAACGAATAAACTGGACCAGAGAGTAATCCTTGCCAAAGCTGAAACAAACAGGACTGAAGCACAGAATGATCAAGAGATCAGCGGCCTTAAATTGGGCCTCCCTCCTCTGATTTGGTGGAAACTTTTCGGAAGTCCCCTTGAAGTTTCAGCACCCTTCGCTCTTTACATTACCACCAGGTGGCAATGTGGGTAATTCTTCAAATGAAGGGGCTACACTGGTTTTTAAAAAAAAATCTTATGAATCAAACCAAACCTATAGCCTTAAAATAGCCGTGGTTTGTATAGGCTATTGATACAGGCTAATCAAGAGCAGGTCGATCTGATCGACTTTAGACAACATCTAAAAATCTTTTTCTATATAAATTATCATAGGCTATACAAAGTATTAATATAATAATACTTATTATTATTATTATCATTTTTATTATTATTATGCCTATTATTATGCCTATTATTATTCTATATTATTATGCCTATTACTATTCGTTTTTCTTTCAAATAGGCCTATGGTGCACGGCATAAAATGAATCTGTAAAATCCAAGTGTTCATGAACCTCAAATCAGGTAGGCTGTTAAATAAATAAATTCTGACTGCTAAATATATGCTTCAGCTCAACATGTTCCAACCAAAACTCTGACATGCACACAAGAATATTGCTGCAGATTAGAAATTAAATGATCTGCCGTGAAAGAGCGCTTGTCTTAACATCGCAGTCTCGGGAAAGTTTGTTTAGCGAGCAATAACTCATCCCCTTTAGGCCGCAGAGAGCGGCGTCTTTCTGTCAGTGAATCGATATAATCACTTATCAATAGGCAGCAACATGCGTCACCTATAGCCTACGTCATCTGTGTTTCCCCTTTCTTGTGTGAATTATTTGTCAAAGTGAAAAAAATATATAAGTTTTGTTATGAGACTTGAGTCTGATATGAACGAAATTTTGCTGATTCATTCTTTTTAAATAAGGTCTGGGAAATTATATTAAAAAAATAATTATCCTACCTCATCTTCACAGCAACAGTTTCAATATGTTGACATGAAAATAGCACATTAAAGTTCATACCTGTTCCACTTTGCAAATAATTACTGAATATGAGAGCCTGCTTTTTGCCAGACACATTGTAGAGCCTATTTAAATTTAATAAAAAAAAAAATCTCAATATCTTAAATATAGACTGCATATAAAGAATATTACATAAATATATGGAATTTCATGTGATTGCATTTTTATATAGGCTACTCACAATAATCAACTGCATTAGATGTTTAAATGATCAACAAGATAAATCAAACCTTTTTTTTAAATAAACAACATATTAAAATTGAGTTCAATTGGTATTGTTATCCCTACAGTAAAAAAGTAAAAGAGTCAATTTTTTTTGCTCACACACACAGTGGTCATTTTTCTCTCTCCAGTAAGGTTACTGCACTTGTGGACACATAACACAGATTGGTGTATTAGCAGTGCAGGGAACTGAGTTGAAACTGTCTCCTCTCTCTCTCTCTCTCTCTCTCTCTCTCTCTCAGGTTCTGGTCTGTGGCCAACAGCTATAGCGGGCACTGAAAAATGGCGCTGAACTCAAGCCCTGCTCCGCGGTGCCATTACCAGTCCTTCACCTTGGCCTGGCTCATTGTGTCGGTCCCTGACAGCCATAATGCTAATCATTTGGTTCACTGGCCGTCTATGGGAGCCGTGTTTGAACAAGCAGGGCAGGGGGCCGCGCACGGCCAGGTCAGCCTAAAACAAGCAAAGCGGAACACCTCGGCCAGCTCGCCACTCGTCAAACTTGGAGCCCCGAGACCTGGCCGCCCTGATTAAGACCTCCCTAGAACAGCGCGCACACACACACACACACACACAAGCACACACATACACACACACACAGGACACTCCTCTCTCTCTCTCTCTCTCTCTCTCTACTTCCTTTCAATCAGCCCACTACAAAGCTATTGAGCCACTCAGTGTAATTCGCAGCACGGTGCATTGATGTCGATACACCTCTAAATCGTCCAGTTTGTGGCTCTCTGGCGTGTCGGCTGACTTTTTACTCATTTATATTTTTATTTTTTATTTTTTTTACTTCAAGCACGTGTGATGAAGAGGGACAGAAGAAAATGGATTGTGATACATTCCGACTCACCAGGGGGGCAGCGAGATGAGAGAACGGCACAGCGGGCACACGGGCACTAGAGCACAGCGGGCACGTGGGCACTGGGAGGACTAATGAGTGGGCACAAGCCAGCGGAGGGGGCACGGGCAGAGGTCGCCTGGGCAGTCGCTGAAGGATACGACTAAATAGCCGAAAACAGATCCTCCATTTTTCCCCCAAAAAATGCAGCAGGTACTCACAAAAGAAATAGTACACGAGTTATCCAACCTTCGCATATCCATCACCTGACTCCACACACCAGGCAAGAAAATTCCAGAACAGAAATCTACCCAATCAGGGGCCTGACAGCCGCAAGCCTGTCGTGTGTGAAAAGATGAATTGGGAATCTGCTATTCAGACTAAGTTCGGTGCTGGTCTAGGCTCTCTCTACAGCAAAAGAGCAAGTCTGAAACTTCAAGGAGAAGAACTCGGCGGACTTAACGGTAGTGTGTTTCTATCCATACACAAACATCCTTAACATTAGTGTGTTTCTATCCATACACAAACATCCACTCATCCACACACACACACACACACACACACACACACACACGCGCGCAAGCATTCTCACATGCACACGCGCACACACACGCGCACACACACGCGCACACACACACACACACACCACACACACACACACACACAAACACACACACACACACTCAAACTAGCATACACACTCATTCACACAAACTTTAACACACAGACTGTTAGACCGCATTATGTAATACACAAACTCATATGTTCATATAGACACACAATTACAGCAAGACATACACACTCACACACATACCCCCCACTATACACTCACACATATACACACAGTAATAAATACAGAAATGTACCAAACTCTGTCTCTCTCTCTTTCATACACACACACACACACACACACACACAGATACACCCATACACTCACACTCTCACACAATCACACACACTCAGACACACACACACACACATACAGAGATACACCCATACACTCACACTCTCCCACAATCACACACACTCGTACACACACATACACACACACACCTCCAGAGACCATTTATTTCCCTATGAAAGCAGCAGGGCCACCTGGGCCTTGCATCGAAACTTCATCAATCTCCAGAAATGGAATCCAGTGGAGGGAAAAATCAAATTCTCATTTGCAAGACGGCAAGGAGAGGAGGGGTGCGAATGCTCGAGGTACCTGGGAAGGCTAACCTCCCGGTGAACCCGCGGCGTCTAATAGTTTCGCTATTTGTCTACGACACTGACAAGCCGTGGGGATGATTAGACGTACAAGGTCGGAATTTCCTATTCAACGCCCGTGCGCACCTCCATGATATTTTCGACGCCTCTCTCTCTCTCTGTCTGTGGGCAGAAGTCTTCGAATTTTTTTTGTCCTCCTCAAGACATCCCCACAAAAGGTAAACAATAAATACAAGGGGCAGCGCATCCACATAATACCTCCACAAAGACACAGATAACAACGCTATCAATATCGGACTGAGACGTATGGCAATACTTCACAAGATTAAAGAGAGAGATGCTTCGAGGAGCATCTACATATTTCACTGCGTAAAGCGGCGCAGCAGAAAATGGTTCAGGCAAGACAGACGAAGAGAAAAGAGAGAGAGAGAGAAAGAGAGAAAGGGAGACGGAGAGAGAGAGGGAGAGTAAGGAACAGTAGATTCACTTGTGCTTAAAGCTGAAAATGACAGAGACTTCACCGTCCACATATCCTGACGAGCGATGTTAGTGAGCGGCAGATTGTTTGAGATGAATGGAGAATTGCACGAGAGGAGAAAGAAAGAGAGAGAGAGCGATAGAGAGAACAAGAGTGAGATATAGAGAGGGAGAGAGAGAACAAGCAAGTGAAGGGAGAAGGTGGAGGAGGGTGGTGGTGGTGGTGAGGTTTCGGGGGATATGGGGGGGGGTTTTGGTGGTGGTGCTGGTGTGTGTGTGTGTGTGTGTGGGGGGGGGGGGGTTGCAGAAAAATATCAGCATCTGCCGCACCACTGTGGCCTTCTGGGAGCAGCGTGAACTTTTGAACCCGGGCGGCAGAGGCAGCGATGTGCAGAGCATGTAGGAGTCTAATAACGCGTCCTCTTCAATTCATTAATGCTGAGCGAGATGGAGGGAGGGGAGAGGAGGAGTAGGGGAGGGAAAACGAAAGAGAGGGACACAGAGAAACAGAGAGAAAGACAGAGAGAAAGAAAGGGAGAAAAAGAAAGAGAGGGAGAAAGGGAGAGGGAGAGAGAGGCGGTGTGTGGTGGCGTCATCAGAGCAGTGGTCATTGAGCATGCTTTGTGCATCCTGCTGATGACGAACACCTTCTCTCTCATTAGGGACCCACACAAATGCCTGGCACAAAAAATGAATCTTCCAGTCTTCCAGCACAGAGAGGCAAATGGCTGCATCACTGGCTGGGAAAGTGGAAAATAAAGAAAGATAGATAGAGATATAGATAGAGAGAAAGATAGATGGATGGATGGATGGATGGATGGATGGGTGCCCCAAAAATGGATGAGTGCAGAAAAAATACTGACGCTCTTTGAGCACCGTCCATATTGTGATGTGATGAATTGCAAAAAGCTACGGCACTGACTGGCACAGGCCAGCACTGACCAGCCCGTTGCCATGACTGGGTCTCGGGGTGATGTAGTCATGGTGCATGGCTGTAGACGGGTCAGAGTTCAGACAGGTCAGCGGCTGACCAGGCCAGCACCCCCGGGGTCAAAAGTTCAGCAGGAGAGGGGAGGAAGTCCAGGCACTCTGGCGAAGAGGCACATGCCTGGCTCTCTCACAAGCGGGAGATAAGTGGCCGACTGTGTTTATACCAGCTGACCACTCCCCCCCCCCCTTCTCTTTCTCTCTTTCTAGCAGCTTACACACTCCTCTCACACACACACACACACAGACATACACAACAAACACAGATCAGACCCCACTCCCACTGTCGGGGTCATACAAGGTGCAACCTCGTCACTACACACTTCTGTGTTCTTCAAGTGTTTGCATCCAAGCCATTGCGAGCCACTGCATCCGACGCGATTCGGTGAACTAATATCACAGCCGTACACACGCAAACTCTTGGCAAAATTACAAAAACAAAAATACCCTCAACTTTAAAGTAGGGAAACTTGGCATAAGGTGCACTCTAGTGCCACATCCTTCAGCAGCCTCAACACTAAGTTATCAGTTTTTCCTGATGGAAAACACATTCTTCTCCACAACTACAATGGACAGGTTTTCCACATCCTCCACAAAGAGGAGGAAGAGGAGGAGGAGGAGGAGGAGGAGGAGGAAAGAGAAGAAGAAGAAGAAGAATGCGCTCATATCGAGCTTTTCTCTTTTAGTGCTTGAGTGACACTTAATTGGCAGCCCCGCGATACATTAATTTATCGATGAAACCTCTTTTTGAACTCTCCGGAGATGAATAGTGCGCGATCAATTTTGCCCCACCAATCCGCCAATTAATTTAAGGCCCGGTGAGCCTCCGTTGTAAATCAAATTTACATTTCGATTATCTAATTTGCAAATGAGGCACGACCACACTCAACCTCCATCCCTGACGCTCGCTCTCTCTCTCTCGCTCGCTCGCTCGCTCGCTGCTGTCTCAGCCAAGCAGAGTCGCTCTCCAGTGGCGGGGGCCAGGTTATGGAGCCTGGGGACAGCCGCTTTTGTTTCGGCACATACATCTCAGTCAGCCCTCACAATGGTTGCAGACCATGTGCGACTCGCGATAGCACGCACACACACACACACACACACACACACACACACACACATGCTACCGGCAAAAGCCTGGGTCCCTGGTTTTCCCCCTCTGCACATGAGGAAGTGCTTGGGTGATCCATACCGACCGTCGCCCTGATCAATAGGGACGAGAGGTGTTTTTGATGGGCTGCCAAACACACACACACACACACACACACACACACACACTCAAGCACACATACTCAGTGACTCACAAGTCATCAAAGGCAAGGAGCGACGACGCTATGTGTCTTGCGAGCATCCATTACAGGCGTTCACCTGACACATCAAAAAGGCCTCCGGCGGACACACACAACACACACTTGCCCCTGATAACTTACTTCCCGTAGCCAACCCCCCCACACCCCCACCCCCCAAACACCACCCCCCACCCCCCACCAAAGACTCTTCCTCTTCCCTTTCCCCTTCCCTTTCGCTATCTGGCATACAGAAGGGGACGGGGTTGGGGCGGCAGGGGGGTGGGGGGTGGGGGGTGTGGGTGAAGTAATGGCGACCGGCTGCCATGGAGGGTGGAGGCTCCGTGGGTGGAGGCTGCCTGCCCGCCTGCCTGCCTGCCTGCCTGCCTGCCACCCAGACGAGGCGTCCACGCGGAGGCTGGAAGCTGGAGGAGGCACGGCCGGGTCAAACGCGCGGTCTGCGGGTGAAACGCAGTTCACATTAGCATACAGACAGGGGCCCTGACAATGGAGAGCCCATCTGTCCCTGTCAGCCATTACAAATCTGGTGTCAAGCGCTGCTCTGGGGATGTGGAGAGAGAGAGAGAGAGAGAGACAGAGAGACAGAGAGAGAGAGAGAGAGAGAGAGAGAGAGAGAGAGCAGGCTGCAAGCATGAGGCAAATGAAATAACACACTCGCTGACTCCTCCTGCTTGTGTATCTATGTGTGTATATGTGATGTGTAAGTGTGTGTGTGTGTGTGTGTGTGTGTGTGTGTTGTGTTTGTGTATAAGAGAGAGAGACAGAACTCCCCGCTCTCTGCCAACACTCATCTTACAAAACAAGGAAAGAGAAATGGAACAGACAAAGAAAGAGGGGGAAGGTTAAAGAAAGGGAAAGAAAAAACGAGTGAGATAGAGAGAGAAACGGCGAGAATGAGAGAGAAAGAAAGAACAACAGAGGAAGTCTGCATGCATGCATTCACCCACCCACGCTTTGCTGTGCAATGGCAGACATGTTTTTTGAGTACAAGGCAGCTATGGGTTGAACTCGTGAACTGTGAACAGCCTCCCCTCCGCCGATCTCGTCCCAAGGACGCCAGGTGAGGAAGTGCCTCTGCACAGTCAGTCACACCCTCACCTCAGCTTCACCAATGACCCCAATCTCAAGGGCGCAGGAAAAATATCCATCGAATGATATGATCGAGCCAAGGGTGTAAGAGAGGGAGGGAGAGGGAGGAAAGGAGGGGGGGTGAGGGGGGGGGGGGTAAAACAACAAAATGCCGCTCTTCATGCCTCTGCTCCCAGCATGATCTACTGAGAGGCGCGGGATCAAAAACTGCATGAAAATGGGGCAGCGAAGCATTCAGAATTTATGTAAGAGGGTAATATTGTGCTTTATTTCGGCGGCCATATTTGTTCCTGTTGCGCGCATTGCGCCAAGGTTTTTTTTTTTTTTTTCTTCTCCCGCTGTAATTCGAAAGAGACGAGCGATTTGATTGGAGGTTCCTATTGGGTGAACCTAAAGTGAACCCTGAACTGCACTTGCCCCCGACCATCATTATCTTTATTGAAAGAACGACACATTTTCATTCAACAGATGCTAACCCCCCTCCACCATCACCACCATCACCACCACCACCACTGCACCCCACCCCTGAGCGACTCTAGCCGCCTCAACTAAGCGTAACTTTCGCTGAGGGGAAGCACATTAGAGGAGAAATCAGAGGCACATCATTGACCTAGCCCTACCCTTGTGTCACAAATGTAAGTCTAACAGATTTATACACAATGGTGGTGGGTGAAGAGCTTGTGTGTGTGTGTGTGTGTGTGTGTGTGTGTGTGTGTGTGTGTGTGTGTGTGTGTGTGTGTGTGTGTGTGT
>JASCQY010000089.1:7596614-7607226 GCA_030264315.1 Sardinella tawilis | reverse complement strand
GGGTGTGTGTGTGTGTGTGGGGGTGTGTGTGTTTGGGGGTGTGGGTGTGTGTTTGTGTGTGTGTGTGTGGGGGGGGGGGGGTCATGGCTGGCTATGCACTGAGTGTGGTTTGGGAACAGTCCAGTTTTTGGCTGATTACTGCAGTATGTAAGCTAATTAGCGTAATGTCTAGCTCTACTACCACAGAAACAATGGCTGTGTCATAAGCATTATGGACCAAATAAATGCGTGTAACTAATACGTTAATGTTCACACGTAGATAAAACATGCAGATATGTATGAGAAAAAAATATATACGTCACTTCCAAAATAAATCTACGTCCACATCTACTCTACTACCACAAACGCACAGTCATGCAATTATATCCTTTTGAAACGGAGACGTGTTTGAGGAGGGTTACGGGCATGTCATTTCCCAAGGGGTGAACACCAGATGAACTCTGAACTCCAGTTAGCCCCTCATCATTGCCCAGTGAGAGAGTGAGAGAGAGAGAGAGAAGGAGAGAGAGAGAGAGAGAGAGAGAGAGAGAGGGAGAGTTAGACAGAGTGGGTGAGACAGAGAGAATGAGAGAGGAAAACCCGGGCTGTACTAGCGAATGACGGAAGGGGGAAAGGGAGGGAGGGATGGGGGGGGGGTCTTCAGGGGAGGCTGAAGGGGGACAATACACACACACACACACACACACAGACACACACACACACACACACACACACATAGAGCTCCCATGATGCATGGAGGCGGCATGTTTGTGCTGTTTTAAAATGCCCTCTCCCTCTCGCCGCTCTGAGGGGCTCTGCTCCTGCAGATGACAGATAGGCCCAGGGAAGAGCCAGACGCGGGCCCTCAGGTACCGGCTAGTATTTCCATCCCAGCTGGGAGGGCCGAGGAGCGGAGGGATCATCAGTCAAGGAGCCCCTGGCCTGGAGCTACAGCTCCACTGCGTGCCCGCTCTCTCTCCCCCAAAGCTGAGTGATAGAAACCAGCCTGCTGCTGCTGCTGCCGCTGCCGCCGCCACCGCACCCCGGCCCACCGTGCAGACGGAAACGTGACCACACCAGCAGAAACACACGCATTCATCCTGGATTTCACACAAGAAACCTCTCTCTCTCTCACTCTCTCTCTCTCTCTATCTATCTTTTCTCTACTTTTTCTTTCCTCAGATGTACAGAATATCCATGTGTCCAGTATATCCTCCAATCCTTCTCTCACTCGACATTCACACACTGTAAATTCATAAATCCTCAGAGGCTCTAATGTGCACAGTGCTATTCATTAGGACACAAGCAGATGTTATAAACAAAGGAAGACAGAGATTGGCCTAAACAACAAACCAGGTAACCGCCCACACACAGGGTGATCTCTGCACACCTCAACCATAAAGGGGTCCAAGCAGGCAAGCTCAAGCCATCGGATCTGTTTGCACTGACCACTGGAGGGAGCTCTTCCTCCCTTTTCCCACTCAGGTCTTCCCAAACACATGGTTCTTTTCCCCTATCCCACTCCCACCCCCCCAGAAGTCCCATTGTCTGCTGGCAGTTCCGTGGGAAACCACTAGGGGGCGATCTGTAACTAGACACCTCCAGCTCAATGGGTTCCCTTCCCCAGCACGCCTGCAAAAAAGAACTTCATTTCCCATTTCAAATTAACCACGTTGTCCCACTGCAATAAGATGCAGAGCAGTTTACTATCTTTGAGAGAGCCAGCACAGAAACAAACAAATAAACAAACAAAACTTGGACGTAATCCTCACACACGTGAAGACACACCCCAACACTCTCACGGCAACACACGCTCAAATACACACACACACACACACACACACAATGCTTTTTACTCACACTCCAGAGCTCCCTCCTCCTGGTAGTCGGAGGCCACGGAGAGGTCGTCGGAGGGAGCAGAGCGCCCCAGGCTGGAGCTGTGATTGTCATCGGAGCTATCTTCATGTCTGTGCTCCGCTGCGGGACACAAAGGGAGTCAGCACAGTACACACACACACACAAACACAAAACACATATGCAGACATACATGCATATACATGTATTCGCATACACTGAGAGATGTATAAACGAATGCTCACAAATACGCACATCAATAAACAAACCTGCACTTATATTACACACTTACACACACTCACACGGACAACACAGCCACAAGTTTACATACGCATAAATAAGCTCTCTCTCTCTCTCTGTCTCTCTTGCTCTCACTTTCTCTCTCTCTCACACACACACACACAGACACACAGAAAGATTCCTGTAAAAACGACACACGTGGCAGGCAGAAGATTCAACAGGAGTGGATTACATAGCAGGCACACAGGAAGTGAAATGCCATTCGACCTGGGTTCAACTTCCAGCAGAGACAGATCCGTTCCACTCGGGCTCTGCTGGAAATGTAGACCCATTTGTTTCACTGGAGAATTCATTGGCAGTTGTCACATAAATATAGCATAGCCTATGGGCCAGCGAGCGCTGCAGTTTGCTAAATCAGTGACACAGTCTTGATGTCAGTTCAAGATAGAGTCATGTCTTGTCCATTAGTCAAGTCTTATCTGGGGAGACTGATAAGGCGAGATGAATAACACTCGACCTGACAAACAAACTTGACCAGCAGAAATGAGAAATGAGGGATGTGGTTGCTGTGAGACTGCCAGAGGAGCTGAGAGAGAGAGAGAGAGAGAGAGAGAGAGAGAGAGAGAGAGAGAGAGAGAGAGAAAGACAGGTCTCTATTCACACATAGGGGCCATGTCTGTGCACACACCGTTTCTTTCTTTCTTTCTTTCTCTCTCTCTTACAGGGAGACACACACACATGCACACGTATATCAGCACATAAACCACGCATAGACACCTACACAAACCCAACCCACACGTTAACACACACACATGCACACACTTAAACACAAACACACACACAAACACCCTCACACAACTTGACAGCGTCTTTTTTAAAATATCAAACTCAACTGAAATACTTTACTTACATCTGAAAGGAAACTCCTGTGGATTTCTACAAAAAAAAAAAACACACAAACATCCCCCATTTACATTCCATAATCAAGTGAGCGCATCATAATGGTTCGGGAGCTAAAGTGCTAACCCACAGGCATGGCACAGAAGAGGTAGGCTGACTTCTGCCATGTTAGTGAAGCTACCGGTAACAGGCCTATGTTTATATCTTGGCAATAAACCTCTGAGAGCTTAGCATGCGTCTGGAAACGAGAGATGGGGTGAAAAAAGTGCATGGCACACATAACAGAAGTCACTAGCCATTCCTTTGGAGAAGACATAACATTCTTTTCACTGTAGTTGTATTTGTATATTTTAGATTTAACAAACACTGTTTCAATAAATAAACCAGTTAATTAGTTATTATTTACAGTACATATTAGTGACAAAAAGCTTGGTGGAAAACAATTCATTTCATCTGTTTCATCTGTTAATGCAATGAATGTATAGGCCTACTTGTTACAATGCAAAACTCTTGCAAGCAGGTGAGTACTGAACAGCAGCAACCTACAAACTGCCAGCACATTTGAAGCACAGTTTTTGTTTCCGCCTCGCCTCCCACAAAACCACACAGTGAGATACTGAGGTGGTATTTGTGTCAAGACTTTTCTGCTAAATCCTAGACTCTAGCAGAACCATTCAACTTCCTTTGTTTTATTTTGTGACTTCAAACAGTTCCTGCGAATTTAATCTCTATGTAACATTGGAAAAGACGTGACTGGATTTTCAAACAACATCTGTTTTTCAATTGTTCCTTTTCATTGGCTGATGTTGCCTGTGCTGTAGGCCTATCCATTCTAACACTTCAGACATGACTGTGAATGTATGTGATTTACATATTTACATATATTTGGTATATTTACATATATCAAATTCTAGCAACAAGTCACAATTCATTACAAAACATTTGACTCTAAAATCTTAAGCATCTTTAGCGTCTGCATCTAAAAAAATAAAATGAATATGAAACTAATGGGAAACAAAGATGGCGGCACCTTGTTGCATGCGCATGTAATATAAAGGTAGAAGGTTGGGTCTTACAGATACACTAAATATATAGAAGCCTACCTGGTGTGGACTACACGGAAATTTTTGAGGAGTATCTGTCGAGTTTCGCTTGCATGTTTGCTGAGGTTTTCATCCTGAAGAATGCTGGACACAAACAACTCGCAATCTGGAAGAAATAAATACATACGGTCAGCCACTCGAAGCCACGGCATCCCTTCCAAAGTGCTAAACTAGTACATCTGACAAAATTTGGATAGTTTGTATAAATAAACAAATACATTCCTACATGCATAAATAAATAAATAAACATACAAACCATGGTGCAAAAAGAGGCAGAAAACTACTAATGATTACACTGACGATGATAGGCCTACCAAAGGGTAAATACTAGTAGCTATTCCATCTGATATGGGACTATTATTCAATAGCTATGAACATCAGTGTTTTGATCCATGCAAATACTTGGCAGAGGATGAAGTTACATGACCCTGTCAATGCAAATTCTACAGATGGTGTTCCAAGCCGACAAATACTTCTTTTGTACTTGGGGAAAATCAGATAACAGTCTTTGGCTGACACTCCCTATGGTAGTAAAAACACTTTCCTTTTATAATGCCATGAAAGAAATAAAAGTATCAAAATTCTAGATAGCTTATCAAATGAAATAACGTATAGAACTTCAGCAATCCGAGATAGAGGCTTAATTTCCAGTTAGGGTCAATAGGATCAATTGGATCAATACAACTTTAGAAATATAGTATTCAATACATTCTTAAGACCAATACAGGTTTCAGAACAAGGCAGTTCTAGATGACAAATAGTGCTCTAACACACATTTATGACTATATTTACTGAACAAAATCAACTTCTATGAGGAACTACTATATTCCCTGTTACCTGGTATATAACCAGCCATGGATTGGAATTAACACACAAAAAAGACACAAATGAAGATGTGAATGTAAAATGTAAAGTTAGCTTTGAACATTATTTTCAATAAGTGTATATTACTGGTTGTTTGTCTACCTTCCAAAAGTCTTCTGATATCATCTGAGAGGGTCCCCATTCCTCTTCCTCTTCAGATGAAGTGACAGCTTCGAAAAGCGTCCGTCTTTGAAAGTCTGACTTTTGACGTCTAGAGGGGACGGCCTGAGACACATGCGAAATCTCTGTAGCTGATTTTACCCAGAATTTTACGGCACCTTTTCACAGCTGACACAAAGCTCACTGTTACCAGTAAATGATCTCACTGATACATACACACACAAGCACACAGACACATCACACACTGACACACAGGTATGGACTGAACGAGAACAAAGGACACATGAAAAGGAAGTATGCTGTGTGGTTTTACACCATCAGGAAACAAAATAAAATGTCATCAGTATACACATAGGCTTATATTAATTCTGATAGAAACAACATGTTATTTTAACATTTATTACAAAATGATATATGTTAATATCAGTTCTGACATATTACTGTAAAACGCTATTGACAACTAAATGTAAAAATTACATGATGTCGACATTTTCAAAGTAACTAAAATTGCCAATAAATGACTTGAAAACGTCAGACAAATGGCTATAGTTTTATTATGCATCACTCATATTTGTCAATACCAAGTCATAGAAAGAGGTGATAAGCATACCGTGTGTGTGTGTGTGTGTGTGTGTGTGTGAAACAATGTTGAAATTATACAAACCAGCTTCATAAAGAACCAGTAATAGTTGTGTGGTGATGTTTTATGCATGGTGGTATCAATGGTGACATAACAAGACCCAATGGCAATATCCGTGCCAGGCAGCAAGGAGACAGTGCATGATAGGCAAATGTAATGTGAAAGATGAAAGTGCATCTGAGGTCTCAACTAGTAAAGCGCATGGATTGCCCTGTCAGTGTTGCCAAAGTCAGTGAATTGTTTTAACTGAACCACCTAACTGGCTGCTGTGGACCTACTCACAAACAATATTCATGGCAACACTCTTTGACCTTTTAGCTACAATTTCCCCTTGACTTTCATTATGAGCATTATAAAGAGACTGTGTGGTGCTTTGTTATTAGGACGCCAAAAAGGGTAGGGAAATTTGTGACTATTAAATAAATAATCTCAGATGTCCAGAAGTTTAAATCTAGTTCATGGCATGCATGCCCACATGCCCGTCTAAATGTGGGTGTCTGCTAGTGAGTACAGTTTAAATACAGGCATTTTTAGCCTACTATCAAAAAAAGATTTGTAATAGTTGCTGGCGTGTGCTTTCTTTCAATGCTCGCATTTCAGTTGTTTTTTTCCCAGAAATGCTTTGATATATACCGGCAACAACCCGGAAACAAACTTCACAAACGTACTGTGGGGTGTTTTCTCCATGTTCTTGTTGCTTGTGTGACAGTGGGCCTACGCTGTCATGGAAGAAGTAGACTCTAGTCGCTGCGCTGCGCTGCCATCTTGCATAATACTGTAGGTGTGTGAGTGTGATGGCTATCAGTTGGTCGCACATGACGCATCTTACCTACAATTTTATTTCCGTCGATTAGGCTTACAAAGCCCTGCTGCTAACCGAAGACCGAAATTGTTTCTCTCTACCAAAAAAGCAGGTATTAGCGCTGTGTAGCCTTGGCATACTTTCTCTGCGCTCGACATCCTGTGCTGAGATGCGTCTTAAAATGTAACCGACTGTAGGCCTATGTGTCATTTTTTAGAGACTGACAGCGTGTTAGAAAATCTGTAAAACAATAATGCAGACTAAGTGTGTCTAAGTCAAAGTGTGGCTTTGACTTTAGGGCGCTGGTGAGTGTGCCTAGTCCTGAACATCAACGTGGCTTTGCATGTAATGATGACATGAAATGCGATTTGTATTTTCAGGTAACGCCACAGACCTCTAGGGGGCATTAAGCGCTGCTTACTAGAGATAAGAAACACTTATGTTTTTAAATGTTATCACATGGGATATTTTCGGTGGAACTTCATCTCACTTTTTTTTTTTAATTTCGTGTTGAAACTTGACGTGAGCGCTGAAGGTTGAACTGTTGACCCAGATCTAGGCTACTGTTTGTGGTGCCCTGGCCATGCAGGAAATGGGTGGTTTACACAATGGGGGTGGCTCTTTACATAAGAAGGGGGACCTATTTTTGATTGTCCTACTTGTCATTGCCAACTGTGTCTTGGCATGTCAGATCTGAGGAGATGCTGTGTATTGCGTGTGCGCGTGTGTGTGTGTGTGTGTGTGTGTGTGTGTGAGAGGGAGAGAGAGAGTGTGTGTGTGTCTGTTTGGTTGGTTGTTGCTATTAAAGGTGAGGTTATTGGACACTAATTAATTAGCTAATAACCATTAGTGTGTTGATAATAAGTGCAAAACACTAATTTTTTGTTTTTGTTTTTTTTGTTTGTTTTTTTACACACCTTTTTAATTTAGTGTAAAGTTAAATTTGTGAATACTCTTTAAACAAGGTAGACCCTTGAACAGTAGAGGACCCATAACAGAGCTGAAATTCCACCAGGGGACATGCCCCTTTGACCCCAGTCTCACTGTCCCTGCAGCTAGGGGCCCTGGAGAAGGTAAGAAAAGCGAAGGAATGAAGCCCTGCTCCTCTCTCTCCCCCTCCCCTCCCCTCCCCTCCCTCCCACCCCTTCTCCCTGGACCCAGCCTCCTGCCTGCTGGGCATGGGCATATGAAAGGGGCCTGCCTTTGTAATCTACCTAGGATTACACCGCCCAACAATACAGCACTGAAAGGGCGACAAAGGCCCGGTATCAAACACTGGCCTGGGCTGATGAGAGGAACCTGCTATGATCTCCCACCACCAATGCCTTCATCTGAGCCTCTCATCTCCCTGAGAGCGCCCTTTGCCATTCGCTCACACTCCCTTCTTTTCTTCTCTCCTTCTCTCTTATCTTGAAGAGCAGGCTCTGCTCCCTCCTCCTCCTCCTCCTCCTCCTCCTCCTCCTCCTCCTCCTTCTCCTTCTTCTTCTCCTCCCCCCATCTCTCCTGTCCTGTCCTCTCTTCTTTTCCTTCTCTTTCCTCTCCTCTCCTCTCCTCCCCTCCTCAGTATCTGGCCATTCCTTTTCATTTGCGTCTCTCTGTCCGACAGGAGGGTTTGGTCTCTCTGATCTGATAGGGACTAAGCAACCACGCACACACACAAACACACAGTCACCTTTAAGGTCTTTAGAATTTGTCCATTCATTCAAAGGGAATACGGCTTTAACAAAGGAACGGCTCTATCTGATAAACTTTTTTTTGATTTTCATTGATTTTCGACGCCTACGAAATAACATAATAGTACACGCACACACACACACACACAGTACAAGTCTCTGGATCATTCCTAGCCACAGTCAATGGGTAGCACTGACCTTTTGAACCTGAAGCCTGCTATTTGTCTCTAATTTTCCTCCCGCTTAAACACTTCAGAAACAATTCACAAGCAACACCAACAAGATATGTGAGTCTGCTTTAAGGGCCTTTGTGGTGAATGTTTGAGTTTCCTTAGGAGAAAAAAGGCCATGATCGTTTGTTCTAGGGATTTCCTGAGACATAAATGTATGCCCTCGCCCCTCGCCCAAACCACAAACGGGTTGGGGGTGTCCTGAAGAATAACTTGAAGTGGACAAACGGGTTTTCCTCAAATACATCCACTTTGAGGGGAAGCAATTACCTTAAAAAATCGGTTTTCTCTTTTAAGTAACACCAACTAGAAAATCCCCCCTTTTTATCAATTTTCAATGTACATGGCACCCAATTAGCACTTAGCGGTAGCTAATATATTGAGGAATGACAAAAAGATCATGTTCAGTCCAAAATAACATAGCTACCTATCACAGTACCAGGCAAATAACATAGTAATCTATTGCAGAACCAAGCATTCAACACAAAAGGAGATGTTATGGTTTAGGCTACTGATCATCAGAATGAGTTTGAAACCATTCTAAGGTAAAATAATTATAATGTGTTGTCTGAACTGGCTCTGATCGTACATCTTTATCATAGTTATAATTGTGATGTCTAATACACGTAGGTAATACCAGAATAGATTTCAAAGGAGAGAAGTAGGCAATGTACATGCAGTGGTATCATTGTCCTCTGTGAGACATGTTGCCATGGTGATGAGTTAATTTTTTCACCCTCTTTCACAGATCTTCCACTGTTCTTCCTGTATGAAACTGACAGCTCTCCATCAATACATCATCCTTCATGTTCACCCGACGGCACAGGAAAATCCAAACCTGCTAGTAGGCTGAACATGAGCATGAGAGAGAAAAGTACAAGAAGAGAACATACAAGCAAAGGTGTATGTGTGTGTGTGTGTGTGTGAGAGAGAGAGAGAGAGAGAGAAAATGCAGAAGTAAGGAAACAAAGGAAAAAGGAACCTTTGGGCACAGAAAAAGAGGAGGGGAAAAAACTGAAAAAAAAGAGACAGATTGGATGCTAGAACAAGGGAGAGACAAAGACAGAGAAAGAGAGTGAGGGAAAGAAAGAAGCATAAAGAGAGAAGCAGAGAAAGAAATAAGCAGAGATAGAGAAAGAGAGAGAGAGAGAGAGAGACAGGGTTTGGTGTAGAAGAGCATAAGGCAGCTCTAATGATCAGAGGGAGTGTGGGATGTCACCAGGACTGTGTAACTGCCAGCAATTCTGCACACCATCGTCTGTGCTTGTCCTGCTGATTGGAATATAAAACACGAGTAGGAGGATGGGGCCGGGGGGGGGGGGGGGGAGAGGAGAGCAGTGGAGAACAGATCTCTGAGCAGCAGAGCATAGAGATGGGGGAGGGGAGACTGGAACTGAAGCTGTCTCCACTGACACTCAGCCTTCGCTCTGTGTGTGTGTGTGTGTGTGTGTGTGTTTGAGAGTGTGTGTGTGTGTGTGTGTGTGTGTGTATGTGTGTGTGTATGTGTGTGTGTGTGTGTTTGAGAGTACGGAGAGACTTGGGAGCTAGCCAGCGAGACTGACGGTGTCACGGGCAAAATGAACTGTCACCTTTCATTTGTCACCCTTGGAGACGCACAATTGGCTGCGCCGGGTGCACGTGGCAAAGCGAGCTGATCGAATGGTGTCCATCACCGGCTCCCCTGCGAACCAGGCGGCACATGTAACACCGGCACCTATAAATTATGCACACAAAAAGAGCCGAGCAAACGAGCAGGAGGTGTCAATCCGACGCCGGTTCTCACACCTTACCACGGCGACCTGGGAGTAGCCGCCGCCTCCTCGATCTCCTTCCTCTCCTCTTCCTCTCGACACTGGAATGGAGATGCTCATTTTTTTCCATGAACGCCAGGGCCAATATCTGTCTGATGGTTTGCTGGCAACAGCCAGGGCCCATGCGCTTGAGGGGGTCTTGGATGCAATCCCGGGGATCGCATTAAGATGTAAACTCCAGCCCAATCACTTGTCCCTCTCACTTACCGGACTAATAGGGGAGCAGACTGATGGCGGGCCCAGGCTGGCAGGCAGGCGGGCGGGCGGACAGGCAGGCAGGGATGTGCTCGAGCGCCGGCTGGGGAGGGGGGGAGGCGGACGGAGGGAGGGGGGGATGGGCTCGCGTACATTGTGTGGATGCAAGCCAAAGGAGGGCGGGGGGGGGGGGGGGGGGCA
>JASCQY010000089.1:7570308-7595308 GCA_030264315.1 Sardinella tawilis | reverse complement strand
TCTCTCTCTCTCTCTCTCCTTCCGTGGAGCAGGCCTCTGTCCCCGGGGCCCCGACACCTCCTCATCAGAGACTCTGTGGGGGCTCTGGTCAGCTTTACTCGTCCCCATCCAAAAGGACAGGCAGCGGGCCCGAGGAATAAATCCCTCAGCGTTGGCCTCCATGGCACCTACAGTATATCAGAATTCAGTGCCATATGGCTGTGAACAGACCCTGAAATTGTATAGGAGTCTGGATGGTGGTGTGTGCTTGCCGAACTCTCTGTTAAAACCCACACTAGTGGGATTTTGTTTTGTCCAGCCTCACCACATGTAGTGTAAATAAAACATTATATATTTATATAAAAGGTTTAAATATATGAAAATAAAAGGTTTGCTTTCATTGTGAATCTTTTAGCAGCATTCACATGAATTAATGCCATAAATGATTTTAGAGGGGCACAATATAGGCTACTAATTACTAATAATACTAACTACTATAGGCTGCAACCTGGTCAGAGGAGGAATTAACCAGTGTCCTTCCATATTAGAATATGATTTTTATTGGTTTCTTAAATAATGCAAATTGGAATCTAATGTATTTTAAAAACAGAAGTACAGGACCCGGAGCTGACCTTTGTCTCATTGCATCCCCCCCTCAGGCGGAACGATCTGCTGCTTTTGAGAATTAATTTGGGGCTGAACTCTGGGTGAACCTGGCCAGCAGAAAGGGTGCTGACGGTGCAGGGGCTGTTGGGGCAAGAAGTGAGCAAACCCAACACCCTGGGTAAATATTGAAGCAGTCCATCAGAGGACCTGGGGACGGGATGGCGGGTGGAGGGAAACGGGGGTGGTGGGCAATGGGGGCTGAAACTGGGTTGTCAAGCCTTCGCAAACTTTTTTTTAAAGCCACAACCAGACACCAGCAGAGGAAAACCGATGAAGAGTTTAGAGGTTTTAAGCAAACTTTCCTTTTGCCCTTTTTTTATTTGTTTGTTTATGCCTTATGGTTACATCAGCTCCGGTAGCTGCCAATGCGCTTAAACCCTGAGGTTCTGTTTTATGAGTCTTAAGCCTCACATAAGTGATCTATAAAACTACTACACTGATTAGTCAATCAAAAATGTTAATTGGAAGAGTGCTTTAAGAGACCTGAAATGGATGCAAAGAGGATATTAAAAAATACCACTCCTTTTCCAAACTATAATTTCATATCAAAGTACTACTATTAAATGATTACTTTGATGAACTTTATTTAGATGAATCATCTCAGTCTCGGTCATCCATAAGTTTGGATAGGAAGAGTGGAAGAGAGTCGGAGAGCAGTAAATCTAGTCAGGTGGTGCAAGGCTTTGGTGGCATGAGTATGTTTACATGTTTAGAAAGCCTGGAGGCTCTCGGAGGTGAAAAGGTCGAAGGAAGCCACCCAGTGTGCCGTGCAACATTCCACATGTCACTTCAACCAGAGTGGCCCAGGAGATTCAAATTAAGGTACTGCTCTATGCACAACTGTCCTATAGCAATGGAAATGATTCCTCCCTCTGGTATGAATGAAAAGTGAGTCAATCAAATGCCTTAGTCAGAAGGGTGTGAAGTGAAAGAATGTAAAACATGCTTGGTCTTAAAATTAATACAATTTATTTACAAGTATTTTTATATAAAGTTCATTTTGAGTTTTAGTACTTGAACATGTGTCATTACACAGACTCTCTCCCACACTCTCCAAATTTTATTTTTACACACACAAACACGCACACACACACACACACACACACACACACACACACACACACACTCACACACCAATTTCAGCCTGTAGTGCAAACTTTCTCACTGAGCACTGCATACATCTCGACCAGTAAAAAGCTACCTCAAACAGTGTAACAATGTACAGTACACAACCAAGTAGGCCTACACAGCACAATGTTACATGGTAAACATGACGTGCAATTTGTATTCAGCATCAACAGAAGCTTCATTTCCATAAATCCAGACAGTAAATTGCATCTTACAAATGTGCACATAAACCCGTTTCCTCTCCAATAGTCCTGAAGGTAAAAGTCAGAAGGTTTTACCTCTGGAGTTCACATAAATGTCTTTATTCTAGCGTTACTTGGCTGATTCAGCTGAGAAGTGATGTGTCCGAGCTTGGTGATCCACTGGGGGACGAATTAGCTGAGTTATCCGTGTTGTTTCCCGTGTCGCTGACAGAGCCCCTTTTCACGAGAGCGGCAGAGGGCCTGCTTTCTTTTTCACGCTTTTTCTGCTTCATTCGCCTATTCTGGAACCAAATTTTAACCTGGGTTTCGTTCAGATCAAGTGAAGCGGCCACCTCCACTCTGCGGGCCCTGGTCAGATACTTGTTGAAGTGAAATTCCTTCTCCAGCTCGGTCAGTTGCTTTGTGGTGAAATTGGTCCGGATGATGTTCTGTTGTCCATGGACTCCATAATCGGTGGCTTTAACTGTGGGGAAGACACAGGAAGATAAATAAAACGCCATTTAAAAACGATCTTATCGATACTCTGGCTTCAGGCATGGTGCTTTCTAGCAAAATAGTAATAGTTTTGAATTTCACAAGAGGTTTCACTTTACCTGTTTTTGGTGGGTTTCTCTTAACTTTCATCCAATCAAAAGTCTTCCCGAACTGAGTTTGTTCCGGGTTACAGTTTATATCACTGTCATTGTTTTGGGTTGGCGAATATTTTGAGTAAATGTTGTTATATCCTTGGGATGGATCTTGCTCTCCACAGCGAGCTGTCTGATACTGACTACTAGGCAATGACCCAGGGGCTCCTTGTGGGTAAGAACCAACATTTGATCCCATGCTTGGGACAGAGAATCCAGATGTGGGGAACATCAGCTCCTGCTCCTGGCCAAGAACGTACTGATGGTGCCCGTAGTCTACGTTTTGGCAAACCTGCGCGCTGTAAGTAGAGTTCCCACTCGAAACCACTTGTAGATCCAGGTTCACGTGGTGTGCTGTGTGCTGGTGATGTGAGAAGGTCGTGCCTTGGTGCTGATGTAGTGCCGAGGCTGAGTTCGCACCTAGGACAAGGCGTCCGTCGGCACTGTAGCCATCAGAGGTTGCGCAAGAGCTTGGCGATAAAGAGGGCATGCATCCCTGGTCCATTGGGTGGCATCCAACCCTAGAACCGAAGGCGTTTGTCCCACGATTGTAAATCGTGTAATCAAGGTAGGAGTTCATTCTTGTGCTGCTCGGGCAGAATTGATGGTAATGGATCTGTCCTCGTTTATGGTTGTTCCGCGTGCCCTACAACCTCTGGGCCGTATGTCAAAGCTGAAAAAGTTCTCTCCAAGCTCATATCACCTTAGTGACATGTCATGTGACCCACTGAACACCAATGGGAAGAGACCTACAGAAGTTTGTCTGGGCGTTGCAGTCGTCTATCAAACTCCTCCTATTTGCATGACAAAACGCTTCTGTCACAAACGTCCATCAAACTGATATACAAGTATGTGTCAAATAATTATAACGTCGGTGAAGTTAACGGTAATAATCATTAGGGTAATAGAAATACAACCAACACTAACACTAAAATGACCACTACATTTCAAACACAAAGTTTACGCCTACAGGTGAACTGCAAAAGTTTAAGGAGGGGCATGAATGACAACAGAGGGGTGTACTGAAGAGAACAATGACCCGAGTTTACAAGGTGTGGAACATTTGGAATGAACTATCATGGAAATTCTCTTTAAGTTGAAAAGTTCAGCTGCAAGTTTTATCACCATGATTGGCTCTGAAAGGACTTTCAGAAACTTTATCAGACTTTCTGTTTGGCTTTTTACATTTTAAATTTTTTTGGGGGATAATCTAGGCCTACTGTCCTATCTACTGTGAAAATTATTTATGCAAAATGCTGACTATGAATGCATATGTTCTCCCATTTTTACAGGATTATTTGACCATATAACATTGGTCATCATGTAAGCATTTGTGACTTGTGGCTTTGTAAGCATTTGAAACATTTCAAACTTATCTTAGCAAACACATGACTGTTGTTAAACAACTGTTGGCCTATTCGACGGTCCTCCGTTTTAGTTTTGAAATGGCCGACGCTTCATATCTTCAGCCAATTGTTTTTTCTACTCTCAAAATAGATACAAGGGAGCTACTGATAATCTAAATAAAAAGGAAAAATAAGGACACCTAGTACTAAACTTCATAGCTAGTTAGTTTCATAGAAAGAGCAACTGTTTCACATCCAGACGCACGCCTACAACCTAAAGCAGTTACACTATTAATCGAACTGATATTAGGTTTACTCTGGTAGCCTATGCTACATCCGAAATTGTTTTTAGGCCTATCTAATAAGAGGCAGCTGGAAAATAGGCCTAAAGGCTCATACTCACAGTTGGTCTATAATGCCATTATGTCTTTTGTGTGATTCTATTCAGGCTCATCTACAACACATTAAATATTTCATTTTACAGAAAAGATTAGCCTATCCGATTATGTTGAATATACAAAATGTAGGCTATTTCAAAATGGGTTCTTCTTTTTTTAAGTCTATGGGTTCAGGACTGAAATCGTAAAATAATGGCAGTGATCAATCTAACCTTAAAGCCAAGTGACATCTGGTTCTTGAGAAACTCCGCCTGCTCTGAATAAAAGGGCCTCTTGATGAAGGATATTAGCCTATAGCTTTTCATCAACGAAAATAAACTCAACAGGATAGACAGATTTGCTAAATTTGATGACATTTATGGTGCCTTATTTTCTCTTAAATATTCAAGGAACATTTAATAACATCTGTATAACGATTGCTCATTAACCCACCACAACAGCGAGAAGTCAATTTGACAAAAACAGACGACTTTTATTTGAAAAAAAAAAAAAATCTGAAATCTGAATCTGAAAACACATTCTACAAAAAAAAAAAATAGTTTGTCGGAGCATTTGTGTAAACAAGACTATCGAAACTGGTTCTTTGAAGTGCCATAAGAACAACTAAAATTCAGGTGCAATTCATATCAATAAATAATTTAAAACATTCCATTTGCTGCAAACGCACCACATGACAATAGTAATAAATTAGCCTAAGTAAATACCATAAATAGCTTATTTTGAGTTCAGATTGGTCAGTAGGTCTGGTAGGCTATTTGTCAACCTGCGCATGCTTTTTACCCCTGAAGAGACCGCTGATAATAGGTCAACTGTGCATTGTTATTGTGAGTAGTCAAAATATGACTACAAATGTGTTAGCCTATCAACTTGAATTGCTCTATCCTGAGAAGGGCAAGGCGAGCATTCTGTTTGGTGTAGGCCTATGTAGGACACATCTGATTCGCACAATTCATATTGTGGACTCATTGCCACTTGCACGGAGCTATCAAGGCCATGACACTCAATCTGTGACAGGTTATTGAGTTTGTACACAGATGTTGGACTTTCAAAACTCTCTCCCACAAACACAGGGCTTCCATGAACGTTGGGTGGGATGCGATGGTCATAGTACTGAGTCGAATTGAAGTATTTTGGGGAGGGGGGAAACGAATTTTGAGTATTCGAATATGTGGAATGCATGGACCTACTATACGCACCACATTGAGACGTGTTAAATGATGCCAGAAATGCATCATCACTTTGACCAGTTGAATTAATCAGTCCTGTACGAAAACAGAGAGTGGGGCTCCCACTGGGAGACGATTCTGAGGATGAGGACACAGAAACGCCCTTAAACTTTTCGTCTTTTTTATACTTCATCCTTCGGTTCTGGAACCAGATCTTAATTTGTCTCTCTGTTAGGTTGAGGAAGTTGGCCATCTCGACTCGCCGTGGGCGGCACAGGTAACGGTTGAAGTGGAACTCCTTCTCCAGTTCCACGAGCTGAGCACTCGTGTAGGCGGTGCGAGCCCGTTTTGAAGTGGATGGAGCCGCGGGGCTTTTCCTCCCGTTCCCGCTTTCATCTAAACGGGAGATAAAAAAAAAGCAGAGAACTTATTAATATCGTTAATATTTACATTTAAGCCAAGCCTGTGGTCGAGGGGATGTGTCTGTCTGTGACTGAACTCTTGTTGAAGCTGTTAAAAGACTGATTGCTAAAGAGAAACTCTATGCATACATTTTAGACATCAGAGTCACACGCAGGTCTACGTGAGCTCACCCGAGTAAGACATGTAGCCTACCTGCAATGGAAAAACGTGTAAATTAAGATTAGGCTTATTAGCGTATTATTACTCTCTAATGAAATGAATTTACTTGTGCAAATACATGCTAGGGATTGTCGGATGCGCTTATGATCATTAACTGTAAAACATTTCAAGTCACGTGACTGCACGCACCGTTATCTGTGTGCACACTTGGGGGGTTGCGCTTCACTTTAGAATTCAGCCTTGATTCCTTCATCCAAGGAAAGACATGTTTGTTGGACTTGCTGTTATGAATGAAGGTCGAGGCCGTCTTTATTTCCTCTTGGGACCCAGACAGCAGGGAGCTGTCAGAAGTTTGTGTTGAAATGGTAGGGCTTTGAGGAAGGCCATTTGCTGGATATGGACATGCGCTTGAACAACTCGTATTCTGTGTACCAGATTCCTTATGTAGGCAAGGGGTGAAATGATCAAAACACTGCCGTGAGGACGCGGCTGTCTCCGATTGCGCTGAGACTTGAAAACCAGGAGGTATGCCATCAAAGCCAAAGCCTTGAAGTGGATAAGCGTCAAAACCCGACGAGTCGACAGCGAGTGCCGTTTCCTGCATCTCCCGAGATGTTTTCATCAGCTATGGAGTCTGGACGCCTAGACCCTTTAAGGACACATCGGCACCAGCGGTCACGTGACAGCGCCGTTCCAAAGGCCTCTCGGAAGATGACCTGAAAGGTTAGAAGAACCACAGAATGAGAAAGCAGACATAAATCCATCTTCGCCACTGAAAAGCCTCCTGACATGAATGGCGCCTTTCTTGGAGGGCCCACAGATGCAAGAACACATACCAAAACCCAAGTGCCCTTCCAAAAGCGCCTCCGACACCAAACAGACTCATGCAGAATATTTAGTAAGATAAAACAGGCTATGGTTTTCACAGTAATTTTATAAATAAGATATATTT
Organism: Sardinella tawilis; assembly: GCA_030264315.1. Classification (NCBI taxonomy): domain Eukaryota; kingdom Metazoa; phylum Chordata; class Actinopteri; order Clupeiformes; family Clupeidae; genus Sardinella; species Sardinella tawilis. The sequence continues at coordinate 7,588,262 of JASCQY010000089.1, read as the reverse complement.
GAAGAATGGCTGCTTCTTTTTGTTCTCCCCTGACCTGAGAGTTAAATCACCCCAAAACACAATACACATGGAAAGCTATAGCCTCCTGCACACAAAGCAGACTATTTTATCTTCTATGAATATGAAACGCTTTCAAATGAACACTAACAAAGGACACAAATCGTGAAAATATTCAGGAATATTATGTCATCAAAATGTTTTCGATACTGAAAATGACACCGAGTTGGCCTGTTTCAAGTATTTGAACATTTTTATTATTATTATTATTATTGAATAATAATATTTATTTATTTTTGACATATGAAAGCTAATGAACAACGCCACAAGCCTCTGGAATAAAAAAAAAACCCAACAACTTTACACTAAGGTCTAAGCAACTTGACAAAGTCCTTAGTCTATACTGCCTAAACGCAGAATAAATTAAATTAATTTGACTAGTCTCCAGTGTTGCAAACTATCGGTGTTGTACACGTTTTACTCATTAAACTATGATATATTTCATCAGAGTTAAATTGAAAAAAAAAAAAACTTGCAGCACATACCACAATGTTCATGATTGTAAAAACAATTAATGATAACAAAGGAAATGTGTTTCACATGTAGTAGCTTTTAGTACGAAAAACGTGATATATAGGCCTATATACCTATATATCTTGGTAGACTAAATAATTCTATTTGAACGAAGACATGCAAAATATAGGAACAACAAATTATTCCAGTTTAGTGCTTTCGAAAAGGCGTTACAACAATAGCACAGGACTCCGTTTTATACATTGCCAAATAATGTACCCCATCTGATTAGCAGTAGATATCAGAGATCTGAGAGAGATAATAAAAAGAGGCTTATATATTGATCAGACACACCGTATCACTGTAGGCTACTCTTGCCATAAAGCTATTGTGTGCGACAAGCAGTCACATCCGACAGAAAATGACTTACATATGCCATATGCATAAATGAGAGTACGCTAAGTGTGGTCGACAGCGCAAGCATAAAGAATTCACGTCGAACTGTAAATCATGACAGGCCTACTCTACCATCCACAAACGGAGCATATTTGCGTCTGACTTACCTTACAGCTTCAAATGAAGAATACCACTGAATGCCATATGCATTTACACCAATAGACAGACAGCAATCGATAAGCGACAACTCGTTGAAAAACACAAGGATTATTGTTACTTTACCTCTCCATTTTCAGTCTAAACCTTACATTTTGAACGTACCAAGAGGCAAGAAAATCTCTTGCCCCTCTAAAAAGAAAGTAATTTGCAGCAAAATTCACGAATCCTTTTGCCAAAAGTGGCAACGGACACTACGCTAGCATCTTAGCTGCCCAAATCAGATCTTCATAGTCTACAGTCACAGCTTCACTGATAGCTTCACTGTTATTCCTTTTTGTGAGGCTCAGATGTATTAATCTAGTCTAGTATAAAGACTAACTCGTTTTTGCTAATCTTAATCTCCTTCAATGCAGTCTACCAGAAGAAAGGGGTGCTGGTTAAGAACAACGTTGTCCAATAGAAGGCTCCTAGAACAGTGTTCTCCCATTCTACATCAATCCATCACTGTCAAGAAAGTTTTAAGGTCCAGAAAACGAAACACATTTCTTTTCCTATTTTTAGCCATTTCTAACAATTCCGCAATTTATCTCTCGAAACACTGCCCTGTGGACAGCTGTAATTCGACTTACCAGAGGGATATGCGATTAGATCAACTTTGGAGACCTCCCTGCAACCAAATCCTCTTCTTGGTATGAAGACCCTATAAGTTAGTGATAACAGAAAAACAAAGCTCATTAAGCTCATCGTTGGTATTAAAGAGACTACAGTGTGGTTGGTTGGTTGGTTGGTTGGTTGGTTGGTTGGTTGGTAGGTAGGTAGGTAGGTAGGTAGGTAGGTAGGTAGGTAGGTAGGTAGGTAGGTAGGTAGGTGGGTGGGTGGGTAGGTAGGTAGGTAGGTAGGTAGATAGGTAGGTAGGTAGATAGATAGGCTACAATTTTAAATATGCTATATTTCGTGTTGTGAACTGGCCTGTCGACCAAAAAGATATCCATGACTGAAAGATGAACCATCACAATAGTTGCCTCATGATTTAAATCCACTATAATGTGACATAACAATTAAGTCTGTGCAGAAAATGCCTTTAGCATGAAAGCCCATATCATTAAATCCTAGATGTCCAAGTGTTTATTGACAAATGTGCGCACAAGCAGATTTGCTCATCCATGAACAGATGAGAAAGCACAATGTTCAGGCACAAGGAGCGGAAGTCGAATGGCCAATGAACAACAAGCATGCTCTGACGTTGGCAGGGACAGCATTTCTAAACCACTTTGACTAGAGACAGATCAGCTTAAATGTGGAAGAGCTGAGAAGTGTAACTGGTGAAAGGGCTGACGGTACTGAAAATCTCCTTGTAAGCAATCGATACTAATTGAGCAGTGAATCAGACGAAAATCAACCACTATTTGGATGCAGCTAGAATGAACGCTACGGATCAAGTCCAAAGATAGGCAACAGCAAAAAAAGCTATGTCTGTTAAAACATGCCAAGGACCTAGACAGGCCTCCATAACAAGAGCCATGGCGCGTAATTTTGTGCGTTCCTCCATGGATAGCCTATTACCACACTGGTTCAATGCAAAATCATGCACTGAATCAGTCACAAACTCATTGTTGTTGGACACGTATTTATTGGTCACATGTTCAATATACATCTTTCGTCATGAACAGAAATATCACGTGACTCAACACACAGAAGCAGGGCCTGAACGTTTAAGTTCAAAGCAAATGTTCTTTTGTCAAATAAAAAGCCCAAACTTTCAATTTGTTCTAATTTTACTGCCGACATATGGGGCAAAGCTTTTCTTTAGGGTCAGCACAACTCGATCAGATTTCATTTACACACAGTCACCCATGACAAGGCTACACAACCTGTTTTCCAAATGGGCCTACACCCAAAAACTAGGGCTATGTAACACCACGGATGCAAGGTGTTCGTCTGTATGTCTGGGCGTCCGTGCATGATACTTCAATCATTAGAAACTGAGATGAAAGGCTACCGCCGTATTGAATCAATTTTCAATTGGGTTGCAGAGCTTTGATCTCTCATGTTTGCCACCATGCATGTTAAGGCACCCCACCTCCGCCCCACTGAAAAGAAGTTAATGATTAATTAAGAATGTAAGAAGGTAATGCAAGCAATCTACATGGCTTTGCAAAAAATAGTTAGTTTACATAGCGTCTAGTAACCAGGAAAATAAACAAGGATCACATTATTACGGCAGTAAAAAGCTTATAGCCTTAACAACAGCCTACTAGCATAAGTAAAAATCAAAATAGCTGTTTTAGCCAAATTCATAATACATGAATTGCCTATGCATTGCATTTTAGGAATAATGTTTCATTGTATGATCATTTAGTGTTGAATCCAAATACCGAAAACTTGTCTATATTTGCAGACATTGTCACGTTCGTTGATTATGGGAGTATAAAAGGATAAACCATAGTGAAACATCACAGAGTCACAGAGCCGATAGAAACAGAACGCTCCACAACAACAGAAAGTTAGTCATCCATTAGTCCCGAAGAAAATGCTAACACACATTTAACACGACTTTAATTGCCAGTTGCCACTGAAAACAAAATGGCAAAAGTAGCCCAAAAGTAGTGCTGAAAGCTGTCGTCACTTGTAAATCATTTTCTTGAGAAATTACTTTGCACGCCTCCGGCCATAAACAACATGCCTCCCTCACAAACACCTAATAGCAGCAGTTTCACATAGCTGGAGACACCAGTTCACATATCACTATAAATCACAAAGACAAGCTACTAAACGCAATACACTGCCACTTCTGAAAACAGTAGTGCCCGTTAAGTAGTAGATGAAGTCCCTTTTAAAATGTTTTACACAAGCATGCCCTACGGCTAAGAGTGGAAAATGGTTGAATTATTACATTAACAGCGTTAGAGTGATAATTCATTTGCACAGCGAAGGGTCGGCTGGGCTACTTACAGTGGTTTGCCTGGTGTGCGCGCTGATTCTCCCACAGCTTTATTGCAACCTTGCCTGTGTCCCTTTCGTTCGTTTAGCTATGCTTTGCCTTATTTTTTTTTAATCCCCGAAAGAGACGGTCATAATAACCAATCCGAGACAGCAAAACCGGGTCGGTGAATTTCCTAACGAATAGCCAACATATCTATTCTGCAACCTCTGCATCAATTATTTAATGAAACACGTGATCACGCGGGGGATGGAGGGGCTTTCGCTTTGCCAGGAGAGGAGGAAAAAAGGTGAAATGCCACATTACTCTCGTAGAGGGCCCTAACAGTAGAGGTTTGTGGATAACTACACGTTTGTTTGATATTAATTAAAATAGACAAGAAAACAACATGTGTGTTTATAGGCTATAGGCTGCATCTTGTCTGACCCAATGTTTTTTAACAGATGTAGCTTACACAAAGAGGTGGATACTGAGTTTATCAGCCGGCATATTATTTTTCACACATGACGCGGAGCCAGTGTTTAAGAGAAATATCCATTGAGGAAATGCATTGCAGCCTAATGATAAAAAAACGGTAGAGTAGGCTACTAAACTTTCAACATTAGGTGTGTATTTAAGCACCATCTCCTTATTTTAGGACTGGTGAAAATCATTTGTAGGCTGGTTCGTTTGTACACAGCCTAAATGTACAAAACATACCACCTATTTAAAGTTGCTCATTTACAACTGCCCAGAAAGGGCCTGCCAGCCCGGGGACCATTTTAATTTGTTTGTAGCTAAAATAGCCACAAACCACGTCCTCTTTAGATGGGAAATGTACATGTCTGTGCCCTTGCAGCCGAGCAGGCTAATCTTGCAAAGAAAACTTCGAAAACTATGGTATATCACCTCCATCTTAAGTCGAGTGCCTTCATAAAATAATAATTTAAGAATTACCTTTGTACTGATAACTTGTCTTCCCCGGAGTGATTCATGTTATCCAGGAATAAGGGTTGAAGAATATGGAAGAAAAAACGAAGTAGCCTGTCTTGCTTGATTTCTCACTCTCGTAGCCAGAGAGTGTCCGTCCACATCTGTTGCTGCATGACAATAGAACAGAAGAATTTTAATGAATCGGAGTGATTAATGATTTTCTGCATAGTGCCCTCCTTGTTGTTAAAAACTTGCCTCAAACACAGACAGCATGATCGGGGCTTCCATTCTCTCCAAGAGTTTACGCAGTCACACAACAGAAGTATAAAAGGTTTTAGATTCTTTTTTATGTATTTCGGTCAGTAAAGGACCATAGTGTTCTGCCTTTAAACAGAAATTGTGGGAAATAATAAAATATCTAAATGAGGGAAAATCCGGGCTGTTTTGGTCGCCTATCATGATTATGAAGCATATTTGTCAAGAGATCACGTTTCTCCCTTAAACCATAAATCACTGGCCAAGTTGCGTGATTTACAAGGGCTGTTGGAAAACCTAAATCAATTTCGGATCGGAAGAAAGTCGTGTTTCGGTAATGAACAGCCATTACCATAACACATCCGATCTGAAGCTACTTTTTAAGCGTTTGTATATGGCCTACCAGAGTTGAGACGCAAGAGCAACGAGGCCTTCGTGGCCTTTCTGCTATGATTAAGTTGTTTCACTCTTTAAAAAGACTGGGCGTTCGTTCATCATCCCTGTAAATAAGCAGGGCACACAGAGCGTAATGGTGGTGAAACCACAGGTTATAGCCACAAGGATTTTGTCTAGCTTCAAGTGAACCAGCCACAATCTACAGTGACCAAATGACTATTCGCTATCTATTAGTTCAGAGCCATCATATCACTACAAACAATTTACGTATAGCCTAAATCAGTCAGCTAAACTCCGCTAAAACACACTACACGTTGGCACAAGCCCGTGTCACTGACATGGGTCAGGATGCTTGCTGTGTGCACATATGAAATTCAATATATGCTCGATTGCCATCTCAGAACAGGATATGGATGTAGTGCCCTGTGGTCAAAAGTACTTCTATAGCTTCTATAGCTACTGTTAACCTCCTTATTGAATCACTGGGCTATGACCCATGCACCTCATACTTGTCTATGCGGTGCAGTCCGCTGGAGCGTGACAAGTTAAAGGCTGGTAAATGACTCAATGAGCCAGTGGTATGGTGTCTATTTGCACACCTTATTCCTGAAGAAGGAAAAGAGTGAGTTTTTGTGTAGTAGAAAGACTGACTTTGGGAGCCTGTAGTAGCTATTAGAACGGTAGCTATGAAAATGAAATAATCAATACATAATTCATCAGATGCATCAAAGTCGTGTAGCCTGTGCTCTCCATGGGGTTAAATCACAACATAGGCCTACAACTTACAGGCACATCAAACATATTTAGTCAATAATAAACCCGTGTCCGTACAGAATAGGAAAATAATATAAGCATCATCCACGTTTTCTAATTTTCTTAGACAAAAAACGCCCTATCTTGTCTGCATTCCAGTCATCATAAGGTATCATAGTATTAAAGAAATGTTGTTGCATCCACGCCGCGTTTGTATCAACTACATACTCCCCAAGACACGAATTTGCGATTGTTTAATGGCTCACACAAATTCGGATCTACAGGGTATACATAGATGATGGATATCTCCAGGAATCAGGTTTTCAAAATATCTTTGAGCCATTCCAGCTTTCAGTGATTTGACGTGGCAGGTTTCTGACTCCACACATGCACACTATAGCAGATTTCAGTGCCTCCAAACAGGTGATTAAACACAGCCCTGTCCACATCGTAAACTCGTTTGATTTTTATCTCCACCTTGATAGTTCAGTGATTATTTACTTGGCATGCCTAAACAACGAAACTGTAGTGAGTCTGAAAGCCTTTGGATTTTATGTAGCCTAGCTCATAGCCTAGGCGTCTGTTTCTAAAGCTCGCACGGTGGGATGCGCATTGCATCGGGCACGTCTGATCATTTCCATTTATGACATTTATGAAGCACAGTAATAAGTGTGAAATTTTAGAGCATTATGCGCCTTCTGTTGAGCCCCTTTGGCGCGATGAAAAGGTAACTCTTGAATGGTCAATGCTATGCGTGACCTCTGATTCACCCCTTGTATGTCCTCTCAACAACTTCTGAAATGCAGTGCCTGTGTTTTCGATAGTTGGTGACGAGTAACCAAAATGAGCAAGGAATTAGGCTACTAAATGAACATCATGTAGCAAAAAACAAAAACAAATAAAATAAAATAAAATAAAATAAACCTAAAATGTACGTTATTTCAATTCCTATCTATGTTTATTAAATAATCAATGGTAATTTTTAATGAACTTAAAATGAACTTAATTAATTCTCAATTCTGTGCCATTTCACCTTTTTCAGATAGAGTAGGCCTATTGTTTGGCATCATTTGCCAAGCAGCCGACAATTTCACAATGACATCTAAATTCGGTGACCTCCAAATGAACCCGACTCGAGGAGAGAGCGACCACACAATAATAAAGGAAAGAACTATCAGTGAAATATTGTTTTAACCAAAAAGTCTTTTCACTATGGCTGCTCAAAACTTGACAACTCGTACATTAAACCACTTGCTTAATTATAACACTTTTATTTTCTCCTCGGAGACGCCAACACCCAGTAAAGCGCAACCGAGAAAGAGACCAATCGACTCACTTGACAAAGGCCTACGTATCAAAAATAACATTATCAAGTACTCAGGCAGAATCATATCAGTAGGGACGTCCAATGTTTTATTTACTCAAATAGTTAATGCAAATTGGTAGATTAAAACAGCTAAAATGACCAGACTATAGAATGCATTGACAGCAGCAATGAAGTTGGTCTGAGGCGGGCTCTGCTGGCGACGTGTAGCGTTGCATCATTCTTTCAGACCTGTCGGTAGGAACTGTCAAATCAGACAGCAATGCTGTTGTTACTCCAGTTACCTTTGAGGTTCAACTACAAGGACAAAAATATTGAAAAATACCGTCTTTTGCAGAAAATAATTGCGCTACTTCCAACTCTATACATGCAGCAGGCCTTAGGTATTAGCAATTGCGCTGATTCTAACCCTATACATGCTGAACAATCTTTTGCTACATTATAGCGAATCATGCTCTAAAGTACTGAAATATTTCTGAGCGTATAAGAGTAACTTGATATTTTTCATCATAAACTCGTAAAATTAAAATGTGCGAGATAGAGTTTGCCAACAGCAGATATATTTAGGTTTTTAACTCTACCAAAATGCTCTGTCAGTTCAACGTGTATATAATAATTATCTAAATGCACTTGTATAATATTTAACTTATAATGCAAATGATCATCTTGACATATACTGTATGTTCAGATGATATCAGGAGAAGTGAATAAAAACGAACTTAATTCCAAAGTATAGATAGGATAGGAAAATCATGGTTAAGATTTCTCCAATTAAAGCCACCTATATAGAAAACATATGTAAGCCTATATCCTCGCCCTTCAGGCCTCCTCAGTCATCGAAAAACCTCTGAAACAATTAAATAATATCTACTGTAGAGTAACATCTGTTACGAGTTACTAACCATACGGAATCTAGAGATATCAGAGAGAAGTTGAAGTCAACTCTTCCTGACTGGTCGTCTTGCCTGGTTTCCTTGTGTGTGTATGCGGTGTTGCGAGGTGCCACGGCTGCGCTGAGCAGGCATGTGTGCTGCACCCGTCTACTGACCTCGCGCTGATCCCGCTCCTATGAATAATTGATGAGCTCCCTGCACAGATTACCCCTATCAATATGCAAAACACATTATACTAGTAAAATGGCACTTTAATAGTTATGAATTGTGCAAGTGTTTCCACCTCGTACTTAGTGTAGGTGCGTAATTTTTGTTCTGTTTGCGCAAAGTCTCAGTGAAGGTGCTCCAAAACACAAAGTGGAGGTGAAAAAAATCTTTACAGGCCTAAAAATGGTAAATATAAGCTATATTTCTGTATTCACAACTCAGGTCTGTCTATATCCATTACCTGTATGACTGGCCTATTCTACTCATCAATGTTCTGAAATTTGCATCTGTTTACTAAACAAGCCATGACGCAAGCAGTGTAAGCAATTTGGTGAGACCACCCTGACTTAATACTGCTGTCGCTGGTGGACTTTCAGTATTAAATATAATTCAAGTAACAACTGCAACTAATATTTGCTTCTGGTAAAAAAAAAAAAAAGACGAGTAGCCATGTCCACATGAACAGCCATCTACCTTCAAGCCAAAAGGTCAGATTTGAAATTGGTAACCTGTGGCTATGTATCCATAGTGGTGGTTAATGACAGCAATGGACTATACACGCCCTAATGCCCCACCCAACTTCATACACTCCAAGAAAATTAATATCGAGTTGTGGAAGCTGAAAGAAGTTCTCATACCCGCCTCCACCAAAGGCGTGCGACTATTCTGAAATGGCTGTGGTTTGCTATTCATTTCGGAGGGGGAAGGACAAAATATATGGGAAGGCAAAGCACAAGTAAAACTGCATGACTATTCCATTACCAAAAACAGAGATCGAAGTTATAGCTGGTGATATTTAATCGCCCCTATTGTTATTATTTCAAATACATGTAGGCCTGTACTGAACAACATATTTATATTTTTGTCAACACGTTTCTTCCATAGTCTTACATCTAATTGCGAACAAGGGTAAAGAATATTGGACACATGTAGGCTACTTGGCATCCTCCTGTGCCACCTAGGTAAATCATACATAGCAAATGAAGAAACCACAAGAGCTCGCAAACTTACTTCGAGATGTTATTCCCATATTGTGCACCTTTAACTGTCGCACAGACCTGCCTGTACATCCAAGTTTTACTTCTTCGACTGCTCAAGACAAGGGACCAAATGGACACTGAAACGTTCACAGTCTACATCCTTTTAGAATCCCGTCGAAGCAGTTAAACCGTCGCTTACATTCAAGAATGTGAATTATGTCGCACATTGTCAACTCCCCAAAACCATAAAACTAACTTTATGGACCCCACGTGACTTTGGAGAGCTACTGAGGGGGTATATGGAGGACTTCAGGAAGAATTCCTGATCCATCGGGCATGTAAATGTTACAAGCATGTCATACACATTTATGATGGCTAATATGTAGCCCGAGACAACCCTTGTTTTGCCAGGGTAAATATGACTAGGAAGTATTATATAGCTCAGTCAAAAAACAGACAGAAGTACTCATCTTTTACAATGATCATTTTGAGGTAAGTACACAGGTTTAACATTTGTTTTCAGGTGTAGCTGTGTTCACTGATGATGTTCACTGATGCCATAGGCCTACTCGTGAACATATTGCCAAACTTCACAGTGTAGCCTATATAAAATCATTTGAGACTAATAGAAAATCCATACATTCAGTAAAATTAACAATATACAGAGTCAGATATTTCGACAAGGTCTAGCCTACTTTGTTTCCTTTTAACTTCTTTAAACCTTATATTGTCGCACAGGGCCACGCAAAACGTACAACTTCATCAACAAAGAGCACCAAAGAGTTTCTACAGCTCTTGAGTGGAGAATAGAGTACAGAGGAGTCTACAGTCAATTTTCGTGGCGAGTCCAGGACGATATAAAGAGAAGAATCAAAGTTCAAACCTTTTATGACTGAAAGAAACTTTATTTTTCTCAAACTAAGTTAGCTTAACTAATGTTAAGATACAAATACAAAGACCCTATCGCCAAAAAGACTTTTAAACATGACTTTTGTCATCACAAAACATTCACCATTCACTTTGCGCACTATAGGCCTACAAATAACATATTGGTCACAATAGAACTTTTAAACACATTTAATTCCTTAATGGAAACATTTGGCCAAGGTCATTACTGCATTGCAAAATATTTACTACACAAATGTATTTGATGTACAGATATCTTGCACGGCGTTTTTTTGTCTGTGGAAATGAATGATATGCTCATATAAGCAATGAACATCACAGAAACATCGAGACTGTATCATACTGCAGTTCCTACGTAAGCTTTGCGGCGGCCCATAGAAGTTATCTTAATTTTCATTTATTTCTTTTGCGGCAAGGTAGTATGAGATGTAAGACTGTACACTGTACAACTGATAAACTGTGAATACGTTACACACAATTAAGGTCTCACATAGGACATGCTTACTGCACGAAAGTATAAACCTGGCACATGACATTTGCACTATATATGACGATATTTATGCTATTGTGGCTTTATTTTTAAATCATAAGAGCTATGATGAGAATACTTAACGACAACACTATTTGTGCATCATCAGGACCACATGAAATTTGTATGTTGTCTAATGATCACAACATGCCGATGAGTGCAGGGCAGTCTGCAATATCATGGGGATTTTAAACTCCACTCCTGGTACATTTGTCAGTTCTGGAAAGCGCTACCGGCGGTAGCAAGACTCATGCTTTTCAGTTTGTTGTCCTTCTTCCATTTCATCCTGCGATTCTGGAACCAAATCTTAATTTGCCTCTCCGACAGGCACAGCGCGTGGGCTATCTCTATCCTCCTCCTCCGGGTTAGATACCTATTGAAATGGAACTCTTTCTCCAGCTCAAGGGTCTGGTAGCGGGTGTACGCGGTTCGGGCCCGTTTCCCATCCGGTCCAGTCATATCTACATGGCAAGGGCAATAAGCAACGTGAGGACAGCGTTATTCATCTTAAAATCGGCAACAAATATCCTACAATGTTTTGTCCGTATTACGCGGACAAAGCAGATACGAATGCGCTTCTACACTGTCCCGCCACATGAGAGGCAACATAGTGCCCAGTAGTCTGAAAACATGCATTACGCTTGAATATATCTAGGATTCTTGTGAATTTAACATCATGATCTTACTTCCAATCTCTACGTTGCTCCAACCTCCGAAATGACAGATTCTTCTTTGTTTTCACGCCTGTCACATACTTACTTCAGTGACTGCCTACTATTTTCTCTTCTTCCCATGCAGTATCAATAAAATACACAAACAAAAGCTATATATTTCACGGTTTAACGGAATTTCATGTTCTTCCATCGAGTTCACAAGTACGCTACCCTCTGTGATTTATGACACCTTCGATAAATCTAGACCGTTTGCAACAATAACCGGCTAAGAAACAGTAACACACAAATCAATAGCAAAGCATCATTGTTTAGAGAGATATATACCATGGCTAATGTGCAGTTTCCTCATCCAGGGGAATATTTGAGGCGCTTGCCCATCGCTGGGTGTTGTAGTTGATGTGGCGATAGATTCTTGTTTCTGCGTCCGGGGAGTGGGGTTGGCAGCGTGTGCGCTTTCCTCGGGTTCGGAGGACACGCTGGTCTCTTCTATTTCAGCAAACTGTGTGCTACTGTTGGTAAGACTGCTGCTGTTTTTTAGGTTGTTTCCTGTGACTGTGCTCTGCTCAGACGAAGTAGAGGATCCCTTCAAATCCAGGGTCTCATTGTTGGCACAAGGCATGGGATCTGGAGAAGCGAGCGAGCAGCTCGGCGGTCTGTACCGGGTGTCCGGGCCCGCGGTCTGGAAACTACGGGAATTATCTCCAGCAGCCCCGAAGTGCCCATTGCCGTTTGAGCGATTTACACTTAGGTCCATTCCATTGTAGTTATAACCGAAGGAGCCTGAATGCATGGTTGCGGTGTCCCTGTACGAAGCGTTCATAGCGCCGTTAGTCCCATAATTTAGCAACTGATAGTCGGAGCCATTTGGATAGCGCCCTGCGAACGAGTTTAGAAAATAAGAACTCATTTGGTTATTTTTAAGCTCTTGATTTGTAGATCTTGGTCGTTATAATCCCCGTGCTGTACGATTTATGATGTAATAATGAATTATAGCAATGTACTGTACTTCGTTTTTGCCATGTATGCGCCCAAATATGGGAGTGCGTTTAGGAATCACGTGCCTTTGTTGACCAGTCGTAAATTCTCTCTGATGACTTCAAGAGGTAATTCATGCTCTATGGTTACAAATGATGACGAAATGATGATCGTTAGGTTCAACTCAATGGAGCCTCCCCACTGCGCGCCGTGATCCATGTTAGCAGAGAGCGTCACCTACTGGAAGAAGTGTTCATTTCCCTTCGAAAATACCTGCAGATTTTATGCGTTGTTTTTATTACTCAGCTCCGGTGCGCCATAAAATTAAAATAGGCCATTATTAAAACGATTATACCTCTGATCTGATTTTAAGTACGTTATATAGTCATAAATATAAGCGTGACTGATACTGGTAAGTCTAAACCAACCGCCTGGCTATGACAGCCACTCCTTGTCCCTAACAGTTTATAGCTGCAAACATTTATTGGAAAAAAAAAAATTGAAAAAAAAAGACTAGTCAATATTTCATCAGAATTACTATCTCTATTGACAACATTCTTACGTTGTCTGACTACAAATGATTTGAGGGCAAGCAAAAGAAAGGCAGCTAGGGTACCTACTTTTCACTGATGGGTAGAACATCAGTTTGAATGTTTGTCTTTGAAATTTTCTGAACTGCTTGACATTAAATAGTCACCACATCGCTTACAACATAGCCAGTAGTCTCAGGTCAGTGTCTAAAGATTAAACTCCACAGCTGGCATGAAAACATGCTCTTTGATATCCCAAATGAGCTGACCGCAACAATACTACAACTTCATGTTTATATCTGTACTGTACTATCTGAGCGTCTCCTTCTATCTGTTTCTTTGTTTCTCTTTATCTTTTAAACACACGCAAGGAAAAGAAGCCACTATTTGGTATGAATACATCTTTTATTGGCAAAAATGACGGCTGACAAAGACCACGCTATTTTGAAGTTACATGTAGCTACACAGACACATGACAAAAATAATAAATAAGTATTGTACAAAACATTTCAAATACAGGTGCAAAATGTCATCTCACGAAGAGCGCGCGAGATAATTTATTAGGTAAAGAGGGACAAAGTTCAAAATGTGCACACGCTGATTTAGTGACTTTGTCCTTAGATATCTATGCTATTGACAGTACTACAAACACAAAAAAACTCAATAATAAAATATAAGCTCTTGGCAGTTTAGGTAGTCTAGTTTCAACAAGGCAGAGGAGAACCCCTGGATTCCAGAAGACAAGTTCTACGATGAAGCCAAATGTTCTAGCATTGAAATTGTTCTGTCGTCATAGCCTTTGTCGTATTTCTTGGATAGACAGGCCTAGCTTTTTTTAATAAGATTTTTACTTATGACACATCACGCACATGGTAAATTAAATTATGGAATTACTCATTCTTTTAGAATGATCAGTATCAGTTCATCTTTATTCCTTCTTCTGGTCGACGTCTTCCTCTTCAGTGGACTTCGTGGAGTTTATCACTTTATTTTCCTTTTTCCACTTCATTCTACGATTCTGGAACCATATTTTGATCTGACGTTCCGTTAGACAGAGAGCGTGAGAGATCTCGATTCTGCGTCGACGGGTTAGATACCGATTGAAATGAAACTCCTTCTCCAGTTCCAGCGTCTGAAAGCGCGTGTACGTCTGACGACCCCTGCGGCCAGTGTGACCCGAGGGCCCTGTCAAAAACGGGAGAAAGATAATACGCCTTATGTAAACATATGGTCAAACCGTATGGACTGCATTGATGATCACATGTTTTTATGTCAGTTAAAAGGTTTATACTGACACTATAACCAACAATTGCACAAATAAAAAAAAAATGCAATATTTTCAGAAAATGTGAAAAGTCAGACATTGATTGTAGGCTACCCCACTGGTGTGTTCCAACATGTTCACAGTTAAGCATGCGGTCCAATCACAAGGTATTTCTAGGATATATATCTCTAAGCAATTCTACAGATCTTGAGTAGCCTATTTCTTCCTAAGCACTGGATATGTAGATTTGATAAACCATAGTTCGGTTCACGTTCATAAAATCCTCATGTAAACCTGAATTGTTGTTGAGATACAGGCATGGTTTTCACTTACCGTTGCAAGAGTTCATTCGTTGCATCCAGGGATATACTGGAGTGCACAACTTGTCATCACCGCCTGGGTATCTGTCTGTGTTTTGTTCCGAGCAGTCGGTCTTGCATTGGTCCTGGGTTAACACAAGCGGGTGCTCATCCAGTCCCCCGAGCGGACACGAGCGCTCAGCGTCTCGGTAAAAACTACTTGTATAGTCGGTGGCGCCGGTTGCAGTCCGACCGTAAACTCCCGTTCCTTGTTGGTAATAGGAGGAAGGGTAAACCTTGTCTTGGACATTGGAAGCTCCGTATGTGCCGCTGGGATAGTGTCTTAAAGGGTCGGTGTATCCGGAGGAATATAATGGTATCTGACCCAAGAAGGAGTCTTGTCCTCCGGGGAGAGACACGGGGAAAGTTGAGTTTACAAAATAGGAACTCATTGGACAGCCAGGCCTATTGTCCGAGTGTTATGATTTGTTGTGTTTTATAGTCCAAGTGGTTTTGCCATTACTTTATCGGAGATTTGGTTTTAGCCGAAGGGGGGTGGCGAGGTGCCAATGTGGGACCGAGAGCAACTGTACCATCTGATCAGTGACTAACCAATAGCGAGCGTTTGTGGTAACACAACAGCACCCAGGGGGAGTCTCTTTTTCCGTGGGTTGAAATCCCAAGAGCATATCAGAGCGCTCAAGACTTTTTCCCTCCGTTTCACATTTGAAATGAGTGCACAGCTTATAATTCACCTGATGTTACCGTTTTTTAAAGAGCGCACACGTCAGTTTCGTTTAGATCAGATGTATTTATATTTACGAGGACAGGCTTGTGAAACGACAACATCTCCGCTGTGCAGGTTATATTTTTCTTATGTAATTATTAATATGGTGAACAAAGTAAGATAGTCAGTATTTTGTCACATATTCGTTGCATCTCACTTAAGAATTATGCTAATTTACAAATATAAACAACAGAAAAATATGAAGGGGTAAAGCATATTTAAACGTCGGATTAAAATATGATCTTTTTTGGAAACACAAGCAAGCCTACATATAAACCACTGGCGCATCCAATCAGGCGCGTGCACGCGCGCGCACAGGTTTGACCTTTACGCGCATAGTCTCTGATTGCATGGTATGAAAATACCAAACGTTGTTTCAATGTTTGGTCTTCGCTAGGTGCTAAGAGGATAAGGGTGATATTCAGTTCTCACCTTAAGTCCCCATTTAACTTTACCACGCATTTGGAAATTAAAAATTAATGAAATGGCTACATAAAACTACTATGTTTTCATGTTGCCAAGTAATACAATCACTCTTGTAGCAGACAAACATTCTCAGCATTGTCACATTTCATCATTTGGAAAATTGGCTATTTTAACATTCTTAATTGGCATAATACTGTCATTAACTACTCCAAACCAGCCTCCCAAACGATATTATTTCATGATCAAATGAGTCTGGTCTAATAGCTAAACGCCAAAAATGAAGCTTACTGTAGCATCAGTTATCAACGGCGCTTATCTATACCTCACTGACATTCCATCCACATGTAGTTATGGCCCTACGGAGGCTATGTGTGTAGGCTATCACAAAACGTGATCTTTTCTGCAATTTGACTGAAGTCTCTTGTCAACAGCACCAGAACTTGAGATGCCCTGGATTACCAGATCAAATATTCCTACCAACCCCAAAAGGTCGCCAAATGGAGCCTACAGAAAATGGACAATACAATGCAGCAGACTCTTTCTTCACCAACCTGGAAAAGGTTGGGTTTTCTTCAAACTTCGTTTATTCACACAGCAGTCACAACGATATACCTTCATTGAGCCAACAAGTGTATGACTAAACTGAGTATTTAATGCAGAAAGAATGGTTAGCCTATTTGTAATACGTAGCCTAAAAATAAGTCAGCATCAGTTAGGTTATAGATGCTGTAAAATTCACGCCTTTCTCTCTGTTCACAGTCCAATATCACCACTTTCGAATGAAAATAGAACCCACTCTTCTTAAGTAAGGTAACAGTAATTTGTGGTTTGTTCTGCGTTTACACAGGAATGTGAATGATTGCTGACAATATTGCTCTTAAGATGTGAGATCCTCCTCATGGCCAGGCCCTGGACTAGGTTTTGGATGTCACGTACAGATTACGTGATTCAATTAAATGATTCATGAAAATATTCAAATGATTCGTACATTTATAAATTATGCATAATATGTTGTTTTATGTCTATTGGTAATTTGTGGATATTTATTAAAATATATTTTTACCAATATTGATATAAGGATGCAATTGTTTTTTGTTCTTTTTTGGCATCTTTCCGATGCATCTCGTTCGTAATTGACACATTTCAATGTACATAAATATCTGGAGCTACAAATCTGTGGTTTGCTCACCCTGACCTATGAAGCTGACCTTTTTGAATGAAAGAGTTACTATAAACATTTTGAACCTGGATGATGTCCAGATTGTGCACCGTCTCACTGATACATTTCTGGTCGGATGTGTTTTACTTGTATGTTAATCAACACAAAATAGCTATATATAGGCTACTTTGTATTAAACATACAAACTAACAGCCGTTTAAATTAAGGACACATGGTTGGTTTATTGGTATAGAGCAAAGGCTCCAACAAACCCCATCTGCAATGCAGCTAGGCAGAGCAGACGCGTAATACGGTCAATTGATCGAGATGAAAAGGCAGAAACAAAAAGAAAATCACAGAGGTCCCAAAGACCCAGGTTCCCAGGATATGGGCTGTATATCAAGCCCACTGCAGACACACCAACAATCCAGCCACTGCATTCCCCAGTTTACAACCCCTGCATTCACTGCAGTATCCCAACTTGCTGGCACCCCCTACCCTCTCAAGTCTTCCAGCTGGTACTAACGATCAACCGCAGTTTCAAAGCACTCTCTCTTCCTCACACACACACATTCAGTCTCACACACACTCTCCTTCTCCGTCACACACACACACACACACACACACACACACACAGAGAGAGAGAGAGAGAGAGAGAGAGAGAGAGAGAGAGAGAGAG
>JASCQY010000089.1:7556241-7570208 GCA_030264315.1 Sardinella tawilis | reverse complement strand
TGTTGTGGCTCTGAGATACGCCAGAAACGCTACAGAACTGGTTGTCTAATGAAACTGAAATGTATGGTTTTACGCTAAATTGTGCCGCCACTAAACTCCATGTAAAACCTAATGTTAACTTAGCAAGCTGGCTGTTACTCACCTTGTGAATGAAGTTGATAAAATAGCTTCATTGGCGCGTGAAGTTTAAGTTGCACGTGCAGTAACATTGAGTTATAACTTCACAAATGCACATGGACACTTTCAGTGTTAAAATCAAACAGACGGTTAACTTAAGCAGCCTTCTAGCTAAGCTTTTTGGCCAGCTAATCAGATGTCTTGGATAATTTGGCTAACGGTAGGTAAGTAAGCTAACGTTAGCTGTTACTGAGGAGAGGCTAGGAGTGCTTCCAGAGACCCCCTTAGAGCTACCCTTTAGAAATTGCAAACCCTAACGTTGCTCTAAACATCTGCAGAAATGTGTGTGAACATTACGGTCACTTATCTTCTGAAATGTATACCTCCATGGCGTGAAAACTGAAATGCATGATCTGGCAACTATTGTTATGTGTCATGTTTGACCCCGCGTAATGACGTCACGGGCATGGCACACTCTCGAGTGGAAACCAGGGGAAGCGGGGTTTATATGCCCATGCACTGGTATCATTATTCTATTTCAAAAGAAATACTAATCGAATGATAAAAGAATGGCCTGTGTTGCGCATTACATAACTTAAGAGGGAGGGGGCGCGTGCACGAGCAACCAAGATTCTGGCTGGCTGGCTGGTCCAGACTGAAACGGTCTCATCAAACCTAAAGCTGGCTCTTTGGTAGCTAGCTGCAGTCAGCTAACCAACGTTAAATCAACAGTTCAGCGGAGAAGTTAAAGAATATTTACTAGCCATGGATGTTCACGTCATGTTGCTGTAAAGGGCAATATTGCCATGGCAGTATATTTCATCGCAGAGCAATCTAAGGTACGACGATAATGAATATTATATTAATTGACGCTATTACCGCAGTGTATTGTTAAACGCCAGAAACTGAAAGCCGCTTCTGAATGAACCAGGAACCGACGAAGGGCCTCAAGTCCAAAGCGCGCATTGTGAACTGCTGCCCAGTGTGCTATCTTGCCTGTCATTATGGGGTGTAATTTAAGTTCTGTTGTTCAGGTTTGTTTTCAATTTACCGAGATATCTAATGCAACTCTACCAATGAGCATAATTTCCACAGTTGCTCTTATGTATCCGATCCGAAAATGGGTTAAGTCGTTCTTCTCCATAAGAATTCTTCACAGTTAAGTGAATGACCATAAGTTTGAAGCTGCACGCAAAGCGGTATGAAAGTTTGCTATTACAATGGTTAACTTGAACTAGTGCTTTGCGAAATAGTCTTAAAGCGTTTGCTGACCGTAAAGTTTATTCACATGGTGCAGTGCAGTGCTTAACGGTAAACTGTTTGATCCACAGTCTTTGTGAGTGAACACGTGCGTCAGTTGTAGGAAGTAAATGCAATTAACAGTATTGTAGGGCCGCTCTCCCATACATTATTGAGGGCCAGGATTTATAGCATATTGTTATGTTTGTTAGTTTGCACTTATACCTGCTGCTGTGTATCTATCCCAAACAGTGATTATGTTGATGATGAGCAACATCTGTGTTTTTCCTCACAGATGCTAAGGTATATTTGATCTCAGCATCCTGGAAGTGGAAAGTGCAGAAGAGACTGGTCCTACACCACAGACAGGTGAGCTGTTGCATGTGAATGTGAATACTCTGTTACTTGCACTCTGGTTAATGGAAACCTATTACATTTTCCCATGCCAACACATTCCAGTAACATAGTTTCACTGTTAATTGCACCAGTACGACTCTGGAGCTTTTTCTAACCTCATCTTTTCACTCTGTATTTTGGACAGGTGCAGTGTGTAGCAGGGGGTGTCCAGAGGGAGGAAGTGTTGGGGAGGAGGCGGTGCAGCAGTGCACCCCTCCGGCTGTGGCTGAGCTGGGTGGCGTCCCTGCGGCTGCGCAGAATGTGGCCGGGCCATCCCAGCATGCCCTGCAGCCGGTCGCCGCTGCTCCCCTCCCACCGTTGGTCAGCACTGCCCCGTCCCAACAGGACAGAGACACAGGCGTCGAGGTTCAATCGAACACAAACACTAAGCCCGAGCTCCCCACCGAAGCATCTACCCTCGACCGTGTTCCGAGAGGACTGGCTGCAGAATCCCCTATTCAGGCCTCGACGAACCACACAGACTCAGTCGAGAGACAGACCCTTTCACAGACCACCACCTCTGCCACAGTGCAAGATTGGAATTACGGGTGCGAAACGAACAAATCAAGCCAGGGTGAGACGAACAGAACTGGCACAACAGTGGGTGCAGCTACGAAGGGACACCCACCTCCAGAGACTACCAAATCGGAATACAAACAAAGCTTGCCAGTCTGTCCTGCGCTGCCTGGGTCATATCAAGCTACTAACAGCGGCTGGACGGAGGCCACCAAAATGGAGCCACCTCAAGTGGCTAGTCTTGCCCAGGCAGGCCAGGCCAGCCTGCTGTCTCAGCCTGATGGCCTTGAAACAACAAGGCTGCAGGCTCTTTCCTCTGCCTCTGATGGCAGTGAAATCAAACAGACTGAACTCACTGAGCACCTACATACGACGGAGGATGCTGGAGCAACACAGCCGGATTCTACAGGAGAGCGGAGCGGAGAGCGCGGGTCCGGAGACCACCCATCCGCGCTCAGGACCTCCGGAGATTCCACACAGCACATGCTGCCAGGCAACGGAAGAAGTGCCTGCTATGCTGACGACAACAATGACGAAATGGACGGATACCTGCCCAGATGCCCCAGCGCCCTGTCGCAGGAAGGGCAGGTCAATAGTGGCCAGGCCAAAGAGGAGGCCCTCAAAGTCCTTGCCTTCAGCCCAGCAGCTCAGAAACCCATCACGCCACTTGCTAACCTCCCTTTCAAAACCTCTGACAGGCCGCAGGAGCCTGACGAACTTCAGACAATGACGGAGCCTGCGATGGTGCACACGGCCTTGCCGGAGCTCAACCAACACGAGTTGAGCTCAGAGATTCTGGACACAAGTGAAAACCCTAATCTCACCACCGGACAGACCAACCTAAGCATGGATGTAAACGTAGAGCAGGTTCTTCAGCATGTTCCCTTGCATGGAGGGGTCTGTCTAGATGCCTCTGGCAAGGAAATTCTGACTAGCCTCTCTGCAGGGGACTCGAAGGTCTTGGGGGATGGCACTTGCACTGAAACGATCCTCACAGTGACCGACGGGATACAGGCGGTAGTTACTTGCTCCACGGATGTTATTTTACATGAGACTGTGAGTGCAGTGCTGTCCCCCAACCACCCACAGACCAATAGCATTTCAGTCACTCATTCAGAGACCTTGGACGCGCTGGCCCCCCAGTTGCTGTCCACGTCCCAGATGGACAACGAACTCTTGACCCAACAAATGCCGAGCCCTGTCCCAGCGGCTAACACGTTCTCTGAGATGGAGGTGTGCACAAACGCGGGGGGCATCATCGAGACACAAACTACTGAAATTCACACTCACGTGCTGAGAGACTTGGGGCAGGTCTGTTTCCTCCAGACGGACCTGGTGTCGGACCTCTCCTCTCTGCCCGTGGAAATTCTGGAGCACGAGGTGGAGGAGGGCACCTGGTTGCAAGTTACTGAGCCTCTGGCCGACGGGCAGGTGGTAGAGTGCAGCGAAGCTCAGCTGATGGACGTCGGCGAGGGGGCGCACTGTCTGGAGACCCAGACAATTGAGGTCTCCGAATGCACTGTCGTCACCTATCCCTCTGATGCCATCCTTAGCCACGGGCAGCTCCATTTGCCAGAGAGCCTGGAGGAACCGCAAGTCTGTGAAGCCACCCTAGGCTCTTCAGTCGAGCTTTTGAGCGAGGACTTGGGAACCGGTGTGCACAGTCCACACAATGGAGTGGCTGGGCTTAAAGCTGAACCTGAGCCTGCCGCTGTTTCTTACGTTGAATCTACCACATCGGGGCTAACGCCCACAGCCTCGCTTGTCGATTCCCCTGGGCAGGGGGTGGACGAGCTCCCGACGGACACCAAAACGGACGTATCCCAAGTTCCCCAGTCTCCAAGTGCTATCGACCCTAAGCTTCTCATCCTGAAGCGCGGGGAGACGGCACTCCTGAAACATCCCCCTGATCTGTTGGTGGGTGTGTCCAAGAGTCAAAGCCCGGTGTCGGGGGCTCAGGCCCAGGCCTCAGAGTGCCTTTCCCCAAGTACGCCAGCTGCTGCTGCCAATCTGGATCAAACCCCTTCGATTCCCAGAAAACTCACTTTCCCGACTGAGGAGGAGGAGGAGGAGGAGGAGGAGGCCTTAAGCCATACAGATGTGCCCTCCGAAACGGCGGACAATACCCAAAACGTAAACACAGCTGCCGTTAGCCCTCCCCTGAGGTCTGAGCGCCAGCCCTTGACAGGCGACTGGGGGGACGTGTGCAGTGCCATCGGGGCCAAGAGGGCCGCCGGCTTGAAACAACCCGTTGGGGAGCCAAACGAGATGGGACAGGGAGACGGTCCTGACCCCCAGTCCCCCACACCACGGCTAGACCCCACTGCCGGAGAGAGCAGCGATGGCGAGGCCGACCTTTCCATGGAAAGCCACGCCGACAGCAGCATAGTTACACCCATCCAAAGAAAGGTTTGTTGCAAATTTCACCTCAAGCAGACTGCCTTATGGGTCATGTAAGCAGTGACGCAGTCACATAATGGTTAACACCTTGGTGGTAAACTGAAAAGGAAAAGTGTCCGCCCTCTGGTATTTAATATAATGGCCATTTCTAAGAGTCTTATTAAGCCCTGCAGTTTGTGTCCTTTGTCTGAGCTGTCTGCTTTGGCAAGAATTTACTTTAGGAGGATCAGCACCTGGAGAATAACTTTGATATTCCTTCATTTCTCTTGGTAGCGCTATCTGATGATGGCCAGTAAGTAGCCTACAGTAGGTCGGTTGAACAGCTTCCTCTGTTCCGCTGAAGACAAAAGAGGGAGTGCTTACAGGGCAGATGTTTGTCTTTGTAATTGATGTAGGCTGTCTGCAGATGACGGTGAATCACTCCAGACCCTGCATCAGCAATCTCTCTAAATTAGTATTTTCTAAATATGACCAATGTTTTTTTTTTTTTTGTCCCCCACTTCTAATGAAACCACTTTGGAGACTCAAACACATAAGCATGCAGCATTGCAGACTGTAGTTATACATTTTGCAGGTTCTTGAGAACGGACAGTAAATTCAATTGTTATCAAGGAAGTCATGGCCTGCTGACTTTGATTAAAAAAAAGACATCAGGTAGAAGATTGTAAATACCCATAGGCAAAACGCCCTTCATCACTCATGCTACATGCATTTATGTGTTTCATGTGAAAAACAAACAAACAAACAAACAAAAAAAACAAGAATGGGAGAACAGTCAGTGAGTTAGGCACTTGTTTGCTCCATGTTTGCCCGCGCATTTCATTCCGCTTACAGCAGGTAAACATGCCACACTAAAATTTGGTTACTCTTTGAGCATGTATACAAGTATACTAGGATGCATTGTGCCCTAGATTGGCACATTCTTGTGACCCCCCCCCCCCAAATCAGTGAGCTAGTCAGCAGTCCTAAGTCTTGTGTGTTTTGCAGCATGGACAGAGCAGGACAGACAGGCAGTCAGTTTTATCGAAGGTAAGATGAAAGTGTGTGAGAGGTAGTTCATGCCTTACTAACCCTAATAAGCAAAGCTTTCTTTCCTTTTTTATTATTATTTTTTTTTTGTTTTTGTTTTAACTCTGTGACCCGGTTGGCATACTTTAACATCAGTCTGTTAAAGCACTCACACAGATGTATGTGTTTAAGTGTAGCAGTGGTATCGCCCTTTCGCACACGGCAGTGGCCGTCAGCGAAGAAGAGTAAGGCACAGAGGTCCGCGTGTGTTTGTAATGTGGCTCTAATGACTGTGTTGGCTCTAATAGCAATCGCTAATGGGTGTAGCATGACGCGTTGCATCATTTTTACATTTGGATATTCCCAAGCATGTGTGACCATGTTGATGTCAAGTCAAACGATTGGCTCGTCACTTCACTCTTGAATGCACTGGTGAATGGTTGGTGGTTTGTGGTGAGGTCAGCACAGTTATTGCTGCTTTTTTTTTGTTTTTTCTGTGACCTGTTAATTCTTCCGCTCATGGTTGCCTTTATATCGCCTCTGTGTGGTGTCCAGGTGCGACAGTGGATCTCTGGGAGGTTAACGGCGGGCTCCACACCCTCCACCTCTCCGTCCCCGTCACCAGGCCCCTCCACCTCGGGGGACTGGACACCCACGCAGATGGACCGGGCCTCGCCTCTCCGGGGCTCCCACGGCAAGTTCCTCTCGCCGCACTCCAGAGGGGACCCCAGCCAGTCTGACCAGACCCCCACACGGCTGCACAAGCATGCAGACATGGCAGAGCAGGCCAAGCATGTGAGTATTGTTCTGAGTATTGAATATTGCACCTGGGTGTTTGTTTGCTGTTAAGCTTCAATCTCCGCTTTACTATGTAAGCAGTAATCCTGTTTAGCCAGAAGATGTATAAAAACAAGCTGTTTATATATATACATATTATATAAGTTGGAATCCTTGGTTCAGTTTAACTAAGTGGGAAAACAAGTTCTGCACCCCCCCCCCCCCCTCCTGCTTGCTTGTAGAATATTAACCTTGGCATTAACAAAAACATGTAAAGGCATGACTAAGCCTCTGGCTCAGTTGCTTAGGTAACCAGTCAAATTAATACCCATGGCCATGGTACAATTCAGTGAAGATCATCCTTTTCTCTCCTGTAGGAAGCGGAGATCGAGCATCGCACACTTGCGCTGAAGCGTGAAGGCTTCTGGTCCCTGAAACGCCTAAACCGTGTGACGGAACCCATCCGGCCCAAGGTGCACTGGGACTACCTGTGCGAGGAGATGCAGTGGCTTTCTGCTGACTTCGCCCAGGAGAGGAGATGGAAGAGAGGCGTTGCCCGAAAAGTAAGCCAAAAAAACCCTGAGTTTGTAACGTGGAATCCCAAAGCGGTGACATCCCAGTGGTTTACATATGTGCTGTAGAGGGGCTCCTACGGGCGATCTCAGACATGGTGACAGACTAATGAGTTTTTAATTCACGGGCTGGCATGTCACAGGCAGGCAGTGGGAAAGCAGTCCTTTATGATGATGTGTCTGTCTGGCTGGCTGTCTGTGAGCTAAGTGGAACAGTCGCACCAAAATATTTGGAAAACCTTGGTTGCCTGAACTAGCCATTACGATTCCAAAAGCCTTAAAATACCCAGAGAGATTGATACAGCTGTTTTTTGTTTTTACTAGACCTTTAGCCTCATTATGAATTCCTTCATTTAAACCACTGAAGTTTTGTTGAACTGGCACATCTGTAAGTCTGAAGTCTCGCAAGGCTTTGGCCAGCCCAGACATCTTGTGGTTAAATTTTAGCTGTCAAAAATGCTCTCGATGGAGCACAATTTGCACTCTGTATTACAGATGTTTAATGGGATTGTTGAATTGGTTTCAGCTGTAAAGTCAAATGGCTTTTTGTGGCTGTCCATCCTGATGTGCTGACATTGTGTTTGCAGGTGGTTCGGATGGTCATGCGCTACCACGAGGAACTGCGGCAGAAGGAGGAGCGGGCCAAGCGTGAGGAGCAGGCCAAAATCCGGAGGGTCGCTTCCTCCATCGCTAAGGAGGTGCGAGCCTTCTGGACCAACGTGGAAAAGGTAACATCACCGCAGAACACTAATATCTGGGTTGTCTCAACCCAATCAAAATGTTGATATGAGCCATGGTGAATGAAGTGAACTATAGATTAATGCATTAATATAAAATTAATATCTATGGGAGACTGTCTGATGTGATGTCTTTGTATGTAGCTTGGATGTGTCCTCCATTATAAAGTACTTTTTTTAAGCACTTCACCATAAAAATTTGGTGACTTTAAAACAAGTTGAATTGTTGAATAGAGTTGAATAGACTAATTTGTGCCCTGGCACCTCCAACCCATCGCTGTCTCCTGGGCTCACCGCGTTAACGCCTGTGCTCATCATCGGTCAGGTGGTGCAGTACAAGCAGCAGTCTCGTCTGGAGGAGAAGAGGAAGAAGGCTCTGGACCTGCAGCTGGACTTCATCGTGGGTCAGACAGAGCGCTACTCGGACCTCCTCAGCCAGTCGCTGGCAGCCGCCGCGCCCGCCGGCAACAACGAGACCCCTTCCTCTCCTGCGAAGCCCTCCACAAAACAAGTCGGCGATGAGGACGGTGGGTGCCATGTTCTCTTGATGTCTTTGAAGGGCACTTTGAGGCATGTTGTTAATTGATGCTCTAAATCTGGATGTGGGTTAAAAAAAAGCGATGATCAAGACATGATGCTTAATATTTGATGAGCTCTGATAAGCCCTAATTCCATCTTTTTGAGAACTCTGTTTGACGAAAGAGAAGAGTTCGTCTATGATGCAGTGCCTAAAGTTGTCAGGCACTGTTCAGGAATTCAGGCATGGGCATGGCTGTTCAAAATTGGAAAACAAAAAAATAGCTAAATGAGTTTGATATTGAATGTTTCCAAGAACTTTAGGCAGAGGAATTTTCCTTGGATTAGGCCCTGAAGACCCTAGCATTGAATTTTGACAAGGCGACTTTTGCATTTTTGCACAATTGTATTTTTGTCCTCGTCTTGGTGGTTGAAAAGTCCCCTTTGTTTCTCTTGTTCCTGTTCACCAGACCAAGACTTTGAGCCGCCGTGTGAGGAAGAGGATGACGAGGAGACCATCGAGGTGGAGGAGCAGCAGGAGGGGAACGACGCCGAGGCTCGGAAGAGGGAGATCGAGCTGCTGATGGAAGAAGGCGAGCTACCTCTGGACCAGCTGCTCAACACCATCTCCTACCCACCGGTATGCTACATGCCACGTTACGCGTGCCACACGACTAGCACGCCAACAGCAGCGTCTGAGATTTAGTTACAGTTTCACATTTCCTACAGTAGATGCATGTTTAGATGGTTTTGAACACGACTGTTGAATATCATGGTGGTTGTTTCCGAGTGGGTAACTGTGGCTGTGTTGGATCGTTTAGGCTATTGTGAGTCTCTTGGGTGATGGGATTTTGACAGTTCAAAGTCAATATTGTAAATGCACAGCACATTATGTTTAGAAATTGACATGACGGAGCCAGCTAAGTGGGTGACCAAAGCAATGCGGAATGCTCCAGTTCTTTCACATTGTCCAGGTTTACCTCGGTAGATTGTAATGTCTAAGCTTAGTTTGTTGAGGCACCACTTTCATTCCTTGGAACTCTGGCATGAGACACTGTGCCATATCAAGCTATCAAGTAGACCTTGCTTTAGAATGGGAGCATTCCTGCAAAGATACCAGCGCACTTTTTCCCCCCCATTTCAAGCTATTTTTAGGCCCACTGAGTTGAAATAAGCTTCTTTGGATTTTTATCCCAAGTTGTGGTGGTTTTCAGACAAATCGCATACCTGCCGAAAAAAAAAAAAACCTCTTTGGGACGACCTGCCTCAGCAGTTATGATAAACAGTGCCAGTTAACTGTGAATCAACAACACATTGTGACAGTCTCCTATTTCTGGCTCCTGCTGTTAGCTCCACAGTTGGGTCTTTGATTGAAGTGATGCTGAAATATTTACCATGTGTCATTTCCCCCTAGCCCTCTGGTGAGGAGGAGGAGTCTTCAGACAGCTCTTCATCTGCTGTTGAGGAAGAAGATGAGGAGTTCACTGCCAATGAGGAAGACGGTAACAGTCTTTCTACTAATCCTACAAACCTAGTGAAAAATTAACTAAAATTTACTAAAAACCTTTGTGGAAAAAATATTCTGATGTAAACAGACATTAACCTAATCCGAAGTTGAACCACGTGGTGCATTTGTTGATTTAGCTTTTGGAACTTTTGTTCATGAACCTTCATGTTTCTTTCAGCTGAGGACGAAGAGGAGACGATAGAAGCACAGGAAGCCCTTGAAGGTGACGCCAACCATGAGGAAGAATTGGATGACCTAGCCAAAGAAGGTGACTATGAGCAGTCACGTTTTTGTTTAATTTTTGACCGCACTAATTACAGCTTGGTCATTTTTGTTCAGTCATGTTAAACTGATTTACTACTGACTAGCTTTATTTGCATTTACAACATGGTCAATTCTAAATGCAGCATAGTTATTCAAAGTGTCCTGTGTGTTGAAGACATAAGTAATGTATTGCTCCCATCATTTATTTGTTGTGTCTGTAAAAGTCTTAACGTTGAATGTTAAAAGTCTGAATGCAGTGCGAGTAACTGATGGTAACTTGTAACCTTGTGCTCTCCCCCACAGGTGAGATGAGTGTGGCAGAGCTGCTGGAGAAGTATAAAGGGGCGTACACGTCTGACTTTGAAGAACCCTCAGCATCTGCTTCGCCCGCCACCTCCGAAGAAGAGGAGAGCACCGAGGAAGAGGAGGAGGAAGAGAGTGAAGGCGAGGACAGCGATGAAGCGACCCACAGCTCCTCAGGTAGTTGAGGGTGCTTTGGAAGGGCTCTTTTCACTTGTTAGTTGAATGGCTGAATCCTGCTGTCGTCCATTAGCCCTAAACCCTATGAAAACATACTTGAGATGAATTGTCGTCTTAATTGCTTTTTCGTGCCAGTTAAGTCCTTGGGTATTCATGCCTTAGTTACATATGACAATGAGATTAAGCCAGTGGGTCTTCTTTTTTTCTTTTTTATTATTATTATTTTTTTAAAACTGCTCAAGCCCTACACATTTGTTCTCATATAAGGTTGTTTGTCTTTTCCTCCCTTTGCCGTCATACCCTTAGACTCTTCAGAAGCCGTCAACAGTGATGACGATGTCATCGAGGAAGATGAGGAAGAGGTAGCCGAGGACGACGAAGATGACGATGAGGAAGGCATGGAGGCCCTGCTGAAGGAGGGTGACCACAGCCCTCCACTCCAAACCTCGCCCCGGCCCAAGAAGGAGATCAGCCACATCGCTGCTACGGCCGAGAGCCTGCAGCCAAAGGGATACACACTGGCCACCACTAAGGTTGGCACTCGGAGCTTCAAACCATCAGCACCAACATAATCTTAATGGCAGCAGTAGCTGTGGCTTTTGCAACATGATTTTGAATAGTTCCTGTTTTGATTGTTACTGCATAGTGCAGTAGTACAAGTGTAGTATGGTTTAGTATCTGAGGTTAAGGCATCAACACGAACATAATGGCAGTAGTAGCTGTTGCAGACGCCACGCAAGTGGTAGTTGGGATTGGCTTGTGCAAAATGACTCGAATGCTTTGTGATTTTGTTTATGCCATTTCATAAATGATCGTCACTGATGAGTACTTTTTCTTCAGGTGAAAACGCCTATTCCCTTCTTGCTGCACGGCACGCTGCGTGAGTACCAGCACATTGGGCTGGACTGGCTGGTCACCATGTATGAGAAGAAGCTCAACGGCATCCTAGCAGACGAGATGGGCCTCGGTAAAACCATCCAGACCATCGCGCTGCTGGCTCACCTGGCCTGTGAGAAAGGTACAGAAGCGGTTATAACCCCGGTTGGGTACATAGGCACAGTGGTGGTCATCTATACAAACAATGGCACACCATTTTGAATTTAAGCCTGAAAAGCATTAAGGAGCTGGAGTCCTCCACAGATTGGAGGAAAGGTGTGATTTTGTGTTATATAATATATATATTATATATTTTCTGTGTGTGTGTATATATTATATATTTTTTCCAACTATTGCTTGTTTCACAGGAAACTGGGGACCCCATTTAATCATAGTGCCCACCAGTGTCATGTTGAACTGGGAAATGGAGCTCAAGCGCTGGTGTCCTGGCTTCAAGATCCTCACCTACTACGGCAGCCAGAAGGAGCGCAAGCTGAAGAGACAGGTGAAGTACAGGCTCATGACTACAGAATGGATGGCTGCTTTAATCTTATAGCTTTGTGTCCACACACGCAAACAGAGGCGAAACCAAACACTTTAGAGTCTCTAAACCACAAAAGTCTCATATAAAAGCCACATAAATATGAAAAACGTTAAGTTTTCTTGCTGTAATCGCAACAGGAAGTCAATAAACATTTGTAATTGACTTTAAGCCTCCTAATGCATCAATTGTGATTTGCCCTTCTCTTTGTAGGGTTGGACCAAGCCGAATGCTTTCCATGTGTGCATCACCTCTTATAAGCTGGTGCTGCAAGACCATCAGGCATTCAGGCGCAAGTCCTGGCGGTACTTGATCTTGGACGAGGCCCAGAACATCAAAAACTTCAAGTCTCAGCGCTGGCAGAGTCTACTCAACTTCAATAGGTAAAGCTTTATTCATACTGATTGATACTGACTGGCGCTACTGATACTTTGACCTTGCAATTTCCTCACTTAACCCTGCAATCTGCAAGGGGCTTACAAGATGTGCATATATTTTTGTCCTGCTTCACTTGCAGCAATGAGTACACAAAAATAAGTACTCGCAAAATATGAGATGCTTTTCCCACGCCTGCGTTTTCCTGTTAAAGCTGACGTGTTCTTTCACCTCCCTGCAGCCATCGACGTCTGCTCCTGACCGGAACACCTCTGCAGAACAGTCTGATGGAGCTGTGGTCACTCATGCACTTCCTCATGCCGCACGTCTTCCAGTCCCACCGTGAGTTCAAGGAGTGGTTCTCCAACCCGCTGACGGGCATGATCGAGGGCAGCCAGGAGTACAACGAGGGCCTGGTCAAGAGGCTTCATAAGGTGAGCTGCCAGTCATGTTGGCAACGTGTCACGAGTGCGCCTGGTAGATGCAACATCTTTTATCAGACTAGGTACTGACAGAGGCTAACATGAACATTCCAGAAGCTTATGTTGCATTAAACGCTTAGTCATTGGTTACTGACGTACGCTTTCTTCTATAGGTGCTTAGACCATTCCTGTTGCGGCGTGTGAAAGTGGACGTTGAGAAGCAGATGCCCAAGAAATACGAGCATGTGGTGCGCTGCCGTCTCTCCAAGAGACAGCGCTTCCTCTATGACGACTTTATGGCCCAGGCCTCGTGAGTGTTCTTCAGATACATGTCGGGGGCTTAATTTTCCACAATTAACATTTACATTTATGCATTTGGCAGACGCTTTTATCCAAAGCGACTTACAAACGAGGATAAACATTAAATTCAGTAATTAATTCATTCAGTAATTAAACCGGACTCTGTCTATTTTTTTGTGGTTGTGGGGATGTATTTGCTCTGGCTTTCATTGTTCTAGAAGATTCCCCTCTCTGACTGTTTCTCTTTGGTGTTCAGGACAAGAGAGACTCTGGCAAGCGGTCACTTCATGTCTGTGATCAACATTCTGATGCAGCTGAGGAAGGTGTGCAACCACCCCAACCTCTTTGACCCCCGGCCAATCCACTCGCCCTTCATCACCGAGCCCATCATCTTCTCCACTGCCTCCGTTGTACAGCAGGCCTTGGAGACGTCCCCCTTACAGGTACAGGTCCTGTCTAGAAGGATGTCTTTAAAAAAAAAAATAAAAAATAAAAAAAAAATATATATATATATGAACACAGAAAAAACATCTTGGTCGTAAATAAGTCATTTCTGATAGGAGTTATTTTGGGAAAACTGGCATTATGGATGTGACATTTTTGCGTTATGGATTTGACATAGCTGAACCAAACAGGTGTAAAAACAACAACACATGTTTGAATGATGAATTGAATCTGATCTGAATCTGATCCTCCCAGACAAGATATTTCCAGCTTGGTTTCCAAAATCAGATAGGTGGAGCGTTGTCAGTAATCAGACATTTTTTGGGTCAAAACCAAAGCGTAACGACAGCCTGTGACAGAACACTAAGTTAATGTTACACTACACGCACAGTCACGAAACCTATTTATCAATCTGTTTTATCAATCTGAACGTCAGCTACAATGGGCAGTAGGCTCTTTACAGTCAAATCCATGCCCATT
>JASCQY010000089.1:7538100-7549704 GCA_030264315.1 Sardinella tawilis | reverse complement strand
GCCCGATGCCCTTAAAGATGCTATGGCTCAGTTGAAGATAAATCAATGAGTCACTAATTTCTTTGAATTTTCTCAGGCTTTGTGTAGAGCTGAAGATGAGGAGGACATTGTGGCTGCCTCTCAGGCCAAAGCAGAGCAAGTGGCAGAATTGGCAGAGTTCAATGAGAGCATCCCATTAGATGACGGAGGGGAGGCCATAGGTCGTGACCAGGAGGAAGAGGAGCTCTCCAAAGCCGAGCAAGAAATTGCAGCGCTGGTAGAACAGGTAATGTCTATGTCGAGCAGTGATGATCATTTGCAGTTATGTGATGAAATCTTTTTTAAATACTAGTAACTTGCCGTTAGTTTTGGAAACCCTCATCATATTTAACATCATGCTGTTATTCTGTTGCCTTTTAGCTCACCCCCATTGAGCGGTATGCCATGAACTTCTTGGAGGCCTCTCTGGAGGACATTTGCAAAGAGGAGTTGAAACAGGCAGAGGTGAATATCCGTTCAAGCAGAATAGTCATATCTTTGACACTCGATACGTTTTCGTTTTTCATAAATGTACCTTGTGGTGTTTACAGGAGCAAGTAGAGGCTGCCAGAAAAGGGCTTGATCAAGCCAAGGAAGAGGGCTTGAAATTGCATCAGTCATCTGATAATGATGAGGATGATTACTCTCCAATGCCACATACCCCTGATGAGATGTCCCAGCAAACACCTGTTCGTCGCACACGGAAGCACAAGGAGAAGGGCGCTCCCTCCACCAGAGCCAGTGGGAGGTTAAGAGGGACTCCTGCAAAGATTGATGATGACTCTGCCTTGTCCCCAGCAAGCACATCAGCTGAGCTTGACCGAGCAAATGCCTCTTTGTCCGCTCCCACACCATCCAGACAAGTGCCTGAGCGACGTGGAGGCCAGCGAGGTAGACCACCTTCCAAAGAATCTGCCATGCCTGCCACCGCTGCCCGAGCAGAGACCTCCAAAACTCCAGCTCAATCAAATGTGTCCTCATCACGGCACACAGACTCTTCAAGCCCAGCTTCCCCATTAAGAGACACGCCGGGTAAATTCAGAGCCACCCCTTCTCCCCTCCGACAGAGTTTGTCCCCACCAAGCTCAGTGCCTTCTGCTGCTGTTTCCCCTGCAATTGGGAAATCCCTTGCAGAACACACTGCCACTGTTGGCCAAGAGCGTGGTGAGGAGCTGAAGCGAGAGATGCAGTCAGGTGTGTCTGGGTCACAGGTAGACCATGCACAATTGCCCACTGGGAGGGAGAGGGGAGTGTCCGTATCTTCGGGATCCATTTGTTCTCCTGAACATCAGTCTGACTTGGACAGCAGGGATCTGGATCAGCAGGGCCAACACTCTCTCACTCTCTCACCTAGCACAGCATCTCGCTCGCCTCGTAAGCGCCAGTCAGCTGATGGCGAGGTCCTCCGAGGGCTTCCGGAAGATTCTCCATCTGCCAAGGTCTTGCGGAAACTACCCGGTCGCCTGGTAACAGTTGTTGAGGAGAAAGAGAAACAACCAAGGAGAAGGAGGCGGCGGGGAAGTGGAGGTGCAGGCCACACTGAAGGGTCGTCAGAGGAAGCTGAACATACAGAGTCAGAGCGAGACACTGGCCCATCCTCGCCAGATAAAACGAGCCACACTTCTCGCGATAAAGACACTCCAAAGTCACCTTCCGTCTCTAGTCCCCCTCATCGGTCTCAAGAGAAGGAACAAGTCTCCCCTACAACACTTGGAAGTCCTGCAAAAGGATACCACCCCTACTCTCCTACTCACCATTCTCCAGATATGCCTGTTCTCAGAAACTTACCTGTCCGACGACGTCTGGAGACAGAGTCTCGAATGGCTGCTCAGTTAGGGGAGCAACATGGGGTTGGCAGAGGGAGAGGGCACGACAGACGGCAGAGCCTTTCTCCAAATCCCCCAAGGAAACAAGATTTGAGTCCCACAAAGGACAGCACCCTGTCCTCAGCAACTGCAAACACTGATAACCCAGCACCAGTGAAGCGCAAGCCAGGACGGCCTCCCAAGCGCCCCGTAGAACAGATCTCTTCTCCCCCAGTGAAACCTGTGATTGTGGAGAAAGAGGCTCCTGTCTCACCAAAACGGAAGAGGGGTCGTCCTCGTAAGGACTCCACAATCAAACCAGATGCCACTAGTGCTGCTCAACCTTCAAAGCCTCTCCCTTCCTCAAATCCTCCAACTTCTACAAAACCTTCTCCTCCCTCAAACTCAACAGTTCCTGCCAAACTTCCACCTTCAGATTCAACAGCTTCTTCAAAACCTCCACCTCCTTCAAATGCTCCAGCTCCCTTAAAACCTTCACCTCCCTCAAATTCAACTGTTCCTGTAAAACCTCCACCTCCCTCAAATGCTCCTGTTCCTTCAAAACCTTCAACTCCCTCAAATCTTGCTGCTCCCACAAAGCCTTCTCCTTCCTCAAATTCAACAGCTGTAAAACCCCCACCTTCAGATTTGACAGCTCCTGAAAAACCACCACCTTGCTCGGATTCAACAGCTGCTTCAAAACCTCCACCTTCCTTAAATCCTCCAGCTCTTTCAAAACCTCTAGCTCCCTCAAATCCTCCCGCTCCTACAAACCCTACACCCATTTCTAACCCTCCACCATCTTGTAGCCCTCAGAGCATGCAATCTGGTCTTAACTCGCCAAGGTCCCCTTTGCCCAGTCCTCAAGAAGCACCTTCAGAAAGTGCTCCTGCTCCCACACCACTACCCTCATTGCCTGCCAAAGCTGCTAACACCACTTCACTACCTAAACCAGTCAACGAGACCAAGACCCCCGTCACATCACCAACACCTATAAGCAACTCACTGACCAATGAAACGCCAAACGCTACGCTTGCACAGTCCAAATCTGGTGACTCTCAGACCAACGCAACAGCAACACCAGCACTTGTACCTCCAGAACCCACAATTAGCAAGTCTCCATGTGTGACTTCTTCCCCTTCTACACAACCAACAGCCACCTCTGACACTCTGGCCACATCTACTGTACTTGCTTTGCCAGCGGAACCCAAGCCAAGTGGCACGCAGATCCAGCCATCACCTGCATCTCCTTCACAAGCCAATGTGATTGAGACTGCCTCCATGTTCCCAACATATGAAGCTCCACAACCCTCTCCGAGCAATACTCAGAAAACTACAACCTCACCAACCCATGTTCCACAATCCACATCAGGTGACTCAGAGACAAAACCAGTCCCTGAGTCTAAGGACTTGCAGGTTGACACCGCAACCCCTGAGTCCAAGTCTTCTGTTCAGGTGTTGACATCACCCACTGAACCTCAGACTGATCCTGGGTGTGCTCCAACGCCCACACCTGCCGAACCCGAACCTCCTCCAGCATCTGAGCCTTCTCAGGAGCCTGCTCCTGCTCAGCCAATCCTTCAGGATGCCCTGGCGGTGACACAAACCGCTAAGGATCTTACACACAAGAAAACATCAGACACGAAGGAGGCAGCAAAAACTGATTTAATGGAAGTCCAGAAGGATGGTGAGACAGAAACGGAAGAGCCATCCCTTGGACCTCAGTCAAAACGAAGGCGGGTAGAGAGCTCACCAGAGGTCCAGGAGTCTGTGGCTCCTGAGGTTAAGACAAACATGCTTCTTCCAGACGAGGGTGCTAGTAATCTAAGTGGAGATGAGGGTAAAACAGACAATAAAGATGAGGGGAAATACTCAAAGAAAAGAGCCATCAGCCGGCAGAGCAGCCAAGACTCTGTTCGTTCCTCTTCGCCATCTTCTGTCTCATCGACTGGTACTCGTTCGTCAAAGAAGATTGGAGACAACAGAACAACAAAGAGGAAAAGGGGTGAAGCTAAAACTGGAGGCTCAAGCGAGGGTAATGATGAAAAGAAGTCCAAGATCCAAAGGCGACGATCAAACTCTCCTTCTTCCTCATCTTCAGATTCTGAGGACTCCTCTCGTGCAGAAAAACGCCTCACTCGTTCAGAGCGGAGAAAGCAAGAGAAGGAAACCCAGAGTGAGAGTGACGGGAAGAGTAGTGATAGCAGACGTGGCCGAAGGTCCAAAAAGGAGCAGGCAGCTTCCAATACCACAGGGGGTGATTCTGGTAGTGAAACATCTACGAGAGTTACCCGCAAATCCTCAGGCCAACCGTCAACACCGAAGTCTGAAACCAACACGCCCGCGCCCTCAACACCACCTCCCCAACCTGAGGTCTTGGGGAAGCGTTGCTCAGCTCTCAATGCTGCTGCTAAGCTGCTGGCCATGAGAGGCAGAGCAGGTGATACACCCCGTCCCAGTAACAAACCGAAGGTTGGTAGCCAGCAGGAGTCCCCGACTTCATCTGAGAAAAGCACCAAGTCAAAAGGAAAGGTTGCACAGGGGTCCCCGCAGACCAACTCATCTGGTAGTAGAGGGGGAAGTGGCAGACAGACACCCACAAACACTCCACTCACTTCTCCGGAGTCGAGTAGATCTTTGTCACGGTCCACTAGGCAGAGGCCTGGCAGCTTGTTGCCTCCACTTGATGCTAAGAACAAGAGGGTTAAGAAAGACAAGAAGAAGAATGAGGAGAGGAAAGAAGATGGAGAGGATGAGAACAGGGAGTCCCGCTCTTCAAGAGGGCACAGTGCCTGCAGCAGCATTAGCAGCGACCGGGGTGCCGGAAGCAGCAGGAGCCGCAGCAGCAGCAACAGCAGTCAGCGCACGCCCAGCCTCAGCTCCCAAAGCACGGAGCCACAGCGTCCACAGTCCAGAGCGGCGTCCTCCGGCAGCGACACTGAGAGAGGGAAGCAGAGCCATAGCAGGTCAGGCGAGACCCGAGGAAGGAAGAGTCACAGGGAGACACGCTCGCAGAAACAGGACAAGACTGAGCTAAGTGGGGGCTCCACAGAGGGGACCCCGGACAGGGTGCTGCGTAGCGTGGCCGCTCTGGCTGCAGCTCAGGCCCGTTCCCCAGCCTGCAACACCCGCTCCTCTGCCACCCAGCAACGACAAACCAAAACGTGAATGGGTGGGTGGAGGAGATGTCGACACAGCAGTTAAGGGGGAATAAGGGATGACGACCAGAGCGAGACCACAGATGGTGAAATGCGGTGACATATTTTAACGGGTATTAAGATTAAAGAAAAGTGGAGTGTGAAGGGAGTCCGTTGCTGTATGTCGGCATTCTGTAATAGTTTGAGAAGAGAGATGGTGGAACATGGAATGTCTCCTATAAAGTGCAACGAAAACTGATCTCCCTCGCTCTCAGGCCCTCTCTTCCTCTCCCGCTAGGCTGTCTTCTGTGTGGAGATGGCTCAGAGGCACAGGACTTGAGATGGAAAGGGGACTTCCTATTCAGAAAATGTGACATTGCAGCTAAGATGGCATGTCTGTACAGAAGAAACTTCAAATCCCAGAGACATTTGAACACCTGAGGATCTGGACAATAGCTAAGAGTTATTGTTAGTTCACACTATGTACTGTAATCATATAAAGACTGGAATACTAAGAAAGGTCTGTGTAAAAGAGAAGTTGTAGATTGTACCCTTTATACAGTTTACTTGTGCTTTGAGGGTAACTGAAAAAAGTTGTCTATTCTGTATCCAGAACATTTTTCAGCGGAGGGAGAAAAGCTTTTATGACAATTGGGTTCTAAAAATGTTATGGCAGTTGTTTCAGTCTGTCAGTTCATCAGTTAAGGATATTCTGTGGGTTTCTCCAGGGTATGAAAGAGAGCAGGTCTGTAAATGTTATCTTTGCTGCACTATGCTGGAGTTTGTCTTTGCTTGGACCTCCCCGTCTTGTGTATTTTTTTTTTCTATCCATTTTTTTAAATCCAGCCTGCACATTTTTTTTTCATGTTGCACATCTGATAAAATGTCCCAGGTGTTGGGAGTGCGTTGTTTTTTTTTATTATTATGATTATTCATCAATTTCAAATCAATTACTTCTGACCTGGTACCTCACACAGTGCAGTTTTTTTGTCAGCTCTAAATGTGTCCTATCTCTTGAGCTTGTGATGAATCTTGAAGATAGTACTTTATTTGCTCGCTGGTAATGCCGAAAATGGGAGACAAACCTCAATATTTTTTTCTCTTCACTTATTATCCAAAGTAACAGTCATAATGGTCATTGTCATTAAATCTTATTCTCAATTAATCCTGAATCAGTGTGATCTAAAAGAGAGTGCCTGTTTTTGAGGGTGGGTGGGAATCCTTGATTGCCTTGTAAAGAAATTACAATTAGGGTTGTGAATATAGACTACTGTGTTCTGCAAAAACAGTAAGTTAAGTTACCAGAGAAGAACCCCTGCTGCCAAATTGAAACAAACCAATTTGATGCATAGTTGCTGCAGTCACCTTCATTGCTTTTTTGTTTTTGTTTTGTTTTTGCTTTTCCTTTCGTGAAAAGACGCTTTGAACGACATGTTTCAGGACATGTTGAACCTTTAGAAAGAATAAAAGGCTTTTTAAATCACAGAAGGTCAATTTAAGGCTCAAGATGTTTGTATTGGGAAATGGGTTGAATATGGTGTTGGTCTTATTTTTATTTGTCTTTCATTTGTTACATTCCTTTTGTTCCCTTGTAATTCCACATTGTTTTACTTGAAAGATAAAAGAAAATACATTGAATAAAAAGACCAAAAGTAATTTATTATAAGAGTTTGTGTGTTTCAAAATTTACAGTGTAAGCTGTAGTTTCTCAACCAAATGGATTTGAAGTGATAGTTGATTTCATCGTAATGCGATACACAAATTAGAATCGGTTGGTTTACTGACTAGTTCAAGCTGATCTACTGTTACTGTTCACCTCTGTGAATGAGTGGTTAACGGTGAAGGTTAATGTTATGGGTGCTGGCCAACCCTGGATGCTCAGTTATTACCACTCTCTTATCTTCTATTTTTGGATGGCAGAATTTTTGCAAACCCAAAGTTCAAAGTGCATTTTGGACTTAATGCAAGTGTTTCCATTATTTAGCTCATGGCTCTGATCAAAGGTCCAACTTGCTGGCTCCTCTAGAATCTTTCCTCTGAATGTTGACACTGTAGTTGAAACAAGCATGCAACATCATCCACATTAGTTACCTGCATTGTTGTTTATTCATTTTTTTGCTGAATGATGAAGGACAGACTTGTCGGTGACGTGACAAAATAAAAACGCTGTTTTTTTTTGTCATACAGAAACTTAAACTGGACAAAAAGATGCACCCAACAGGGTATCTCCTATTCATCCAGACACTGCAGGTGAACACGTGTGTTCGTCAGCGTGGCGTTGCTATAGCAACAGTCAAGGGCTATCCTACTGTAGGAGATTAGAAGCAGGAAAATGGATCACCGACAGAATGATTTGAACGGGCACACGTAACATAAGACATTAAGATTTTGTTTTTGACTTTCTTTGTTAGCTAAGAAGTGTTCATCTCTTTGGATAAGCTCTTCAAATTATTTTGAACCTCCTACCCTTCAACACTAAGTAACGTGGGTGAGTAGAGTTCATAGCCAGCTAATGATAGCTAGCGTTTTAGCATTGCTTATGGTTTCCAAGGCAGTGCTTGTTGATACTTTGTAACCACTTGAGGAACTTTGTTCTGTCGCTACTCTGTAGCAAACCAGTTGATACAAATTAACAACTCCCCACGTTTGTATGAAGCGAGGAAGATGGGCCGTATGATTCGATGTCGTGTGTGACTCCTAAGAATATTGAAATTGTGAGCTAGCCTACTACAATTTTCATCTAGGTTATGTTCACAGTACAGTATAATAATTCACTCTGGTTTAATGAGTTGTCCGAGATGTTTCTGTAAAGGAGAATAAAAGTTTAAAGTTCTTGTTCATTAAAACTATGAATTAATTGCTGATACTCTGATCAGTGGCGTCACGAGTTACTATTTTACGCATTACGTTCGTCTACATTAATCTTATGTGAAACTGGTACGGCTCTAATGTGCACTAAATGGTACTTAGCGGTTTCATAACCATGCTTAAAACATGCGTCCTGTGATTGACAGAACTGAGCACTTGTCTATTCATCAATATGATCTATATTTTTTGCACAGATTTAGACAACAGATAGCGCCAAGACAGTGCACTTCTCTAATTACATCCGACAAATATCAGGGATTATCCCTCTCAAGTCCTCCCCTACACTTCTCCTGATAATCATTTTCTCCCTGTGTTGGCTAGGTATCAGGTGTTTGTGTGTCTAATTGGTCACACGATCCACACAGGGGCTCAGTGTGTCAGAGTGTAAGTGTATACAAGTCGGGGCCACCCCTGTGCTGAGGGGACAAATTTGCTCCATTTTGTCAGGGATTACATACCTGCCAGTGGGGGGGCATGTGGGCACACGTGCCTGCCTCAGTTGGGAGGACGGAGTCCAAAAGTCCAGCTGAATTTTGGGGAACAAGGCAAGCCCACGCGTCACCTATACTCTGAAGAGTGGGGAGTACATCGGCATCGTCCTCTTCACGCCATCCATCATAAAGGTAAATGTTGTGTCAAAGTATTGATATTGATGTATGGAAGACTTTATGCTTGAATGCTTGTTCTCAGTCTTGGTGTTTGATAGCTTACATTTGTTTGAGTTGTTTGGCCAATATTCATGGTAGTTTACACTTGAGTTGACATGAGCCGTATGTAAACAGACTTGAACAGTGGTACGCTTGTTTCTACTGAGTTTAGTCCATTGGACTTTCTGGGAAGACATTCAGTTTCAGGTGCCACCCATAGTACATTCTCTTAAGATAATTAGGCCTGTCCTCGTAGAGAGGCATCATGCATTCTTTATGTGTTCATGTACATTTTTTGTCAAATGGCTGCATGCTACTATGCCCAGAGAGCCTGTAAACTAATAAGCGGCATAGAAGGCTGGTAATTTGAACGTATAGATCCTTAAAGAAATCCAATGAGGGCTTTGTTGTAACTCTAGCCACACCACCCCCTTGTGAGGTCAGTGGGCCGTTTCAGTCCAGCTCCCTGCCAAGAGTTCAAGGCCAGGATTATCCAGCTCGCTGGCTCAGAATACCGTTACCCAGCACCCTGGCCTCCTGCAGGCATCAGGGACGTTCCCCTCCGCGCCCTCCCCTACCTGTGCCTCCCTTGCTTGCTGGCATTGAAAATGACCTCGCTATGGCAATGCCCTGTTCCGCACCTGGTTGATCTCGGCTGCTTTGACGGTGGTCAGACAGGAGCAGCAGTGTCCAGAATGACAGCTTGATCCTTCAAGGGTATAAGGTTCACTGTCTGAAGTTTCCTTCTGTCTTAGATAGTGTCAGTCTTAGAGCATTGTGTGAGGGGGTAAATAGACCTCTCTTATTACTTCGAATCTGGTAAGTGAATCAGCAGGTCTGCATTATGATTTGTTGGGGTTTTTTTTTTGTGTGTGTGTGTGTGCGCGTCCTCAAGTGTAGACAAAGCATAGATGACAAAGCATAGGTGCAGGCTAAGCCTGCTGTCTCTATATCTGTGTGCATGCTTACTCTTGTATGACCGCGTGTAATGGCTCGGCGACAACTAGATTACTCACCTGAGGAGAGAGATGGAAATAGAAACATGATGCTGCAGCCCCCTCTCTGACACACTACATAGCGTACTCTGATAGGGTTGATAGAGTTTCATTGTGTGCGACCGTGACTTCACATGAAAGCCAAAAGCGGCCGGGTTGTTCGCCTGTCATAGCAAAATCTCATTTTCACAAGTCTCGTGAGTAGTTACCGCGACGAATGTTATGACTTCATTGTGCGCTCTTTCAGTCTCACTTTCCACGTTTTTTGTGAAATATTTTTACTGCGCTGACACCCAAGCCTGATGGAGTGGCATGCTACAAGGGATCCTAATGAAGACTATTTGCAAAGGACTCTCAGGAATTGCAGAGGAGCTGAAAACTGTTATAGTCTAGTTATTGACATATTCCGATTCTTCTTTTATGTTTCTTTTCTTTGCCAGATATGAGCATTGACCAGTTAGCCAAGAAACCTGTTTGTTTGTGTTTCAGACACACAGTTCATGAGATAACAACTTAAACCATCTGTAATCTAGATAACAGCAACCAATCCTATCTCCTTAAATAGGGGGTGGATTAATTACTGTGCTCCGGTAATCAAGCAGTTCCTAGAATGAGATTCACTGCTTCAAAGGGCTTGCATGACTTATTTATCTCAAATTATTCCACTTGATGTGTTTTTTTTTTCTATCTTGTATGTCAGTATCTGTAGTATTACATAGTTACCAGTGTGATTGTGGATTATTGGAGACAAGCCTGAACAGTTATTCACAATGCCTTCTCCTGGTTGTTTCCCAGAATGGGCTTGCCTGTACCAGACGGCACAGAGGACACCCAGGCAGAGCCCTGCAAAGGTGTGGTTGATGCGGGAGAGGAAGGGGAGGGCTGGGGCAGTGACAGCCAGCCGGAGGCCCCCACACCTCAGTCCACAGATGGCAAGAGGAAAAAGAAAAGGAAAAAAAGGTAGGTTAGTCTTATTTTAAATTTCAAACCCTCATGGGATAGTGTGTGTGTGTGTGTGTGTGTGTGTGAGTGAAATAGACACCGTCTTACTTTTCTGAAGTACAGTAAACACATTATTGGGAACCAAGGCATTCATTTTAAGTTGCTCAATGTCAGACAAGTCTGTTGTGTCATTTAGTGCTGATGACCTGGAGCACTGGATGTGTCTGACGACACCGCTAACTGTACACATTGTCTGACATTGCACAAATCTCTGCCCGTGCTGGATAAGTGGTTGTGATTGTTACCTGCCTTTTCCACGATTTTTATCACAGAATTAAAAAAGTGCCGGACGGATCTCCAGAACAACTTCAGACGCAATCACAAGATTTGTCCGGATTCACCTACATTAGGCAATAAATATTGTGTATTTGGCCAGCAATTCCATCAAAAAGATGATGTGCAATATGTTTGACACAGCAACCATTCAGAGCTATTAGCAGCATCCCCATCATTTTTATGGTATCGTATCAGTCACAAACAGCCAGCGGCGCTGAGGTCTTGGCCTGCTGTTTCCCATCAGCGAGGCGTCTAGTGAGAGTGATGGTTGTTGAGTGTGTGTTGTGCTGTTGAGGAGGAGGCACTAGGGCCTCCCAGCAAGGCACATGTCTGTCCCACTGTGTGCATCTTCTCTTCCAGATGACTGTGGATAAATCTCACCAACTGCAAGTATGAGAGTGGTAAGTGGCCAACCATTTGGAGATTCAAACACTTTTTTATAGCTTTTATACAATGTTGTTTGGACAGCGTAGCAGTTGGTTGTCACTTTACATTTTCCACACATTACTGTTTGCCAAACTGACCTCAGCTATATAGCCTATAGTCGTATTGTTTAGGCTACTGTGTACAATTGTATCGTGTATTGCAGTGATGGAGAAAAAATGTTTTACTTATATACATAATGTGTTTGGTCAATGATTTTGAATAGAATTTGTGTGTGTTCTGGTATTAACAGTATGTTGTCTGTCTGTCTGTCTGTTCAGTGCGTCGGGCTGCCCACAAGTATGGGCTAAGGGAGGCCGCAGAAGGAGAGGACTGGACCTTGTTCTGGACAGACTGCTCTGTCTCTCTGGACCGGGTCATGGAAATGAAACGATACCAGGTACCGGCATCTTTCTGGTGAAACGGCCTGTTG
>JASCQY010000089.1:7522608-7534333 GCA_030264315.1 Sardinella tawilis | reverse complement strand
CTGATACCTATCGACAGCACTCGGCAGCCTCAGACAACAGAGCTTTGGTTTGATTCACTCCGGATAACTCCTTTAAGGCCGAAAGTGAATGGGTAGGGCTATACGAATGGCATCCTACCTGTGCCTCCACCTCCATGTACAGATACTGGAAGAGATCATGAAGGTCCTTGATGCTCTTCTCCAATTTCAGGATTTCATCCCGCCGCGTCTCAATCTCATTTAGTGCCTGCTTAGTAGCGGTAGCATCATTCAGAATCTGTTGGCAAGTCAGAAAGGGGACTGGACTTGAAACACAGAAACCACTTGGGCAGTCATCTAGGAGGATATATGGTGATGTCAGTCATATAGTCAATAACTTTTAATGCCATGTGCTATATAGCACCAGCCTGGTAGATCAGACCCAATATCTAGCAAAGCAAATCCAAATTCACTGGCAGTATGTCTTAGCCTGGCAATACCCATGCTGCCTTGCGCATTCGTTCCGAACTGCTAGGCAGCCTGGAGACCATGGCTGAAATTTTTGCATGGATTTGGGAATCAATCACAGAGCTAGGATCGATGGCAAGACAATGCGCAAACTATTGGATAACCTAAACTTCACATCCCGTACTGGAAA
Source organism: Sardinella tawilis (assembly GCA_030264315.1). Classification (NCBI taxonomy): domain Eukaryota; kingdom Metazoa; phylum Chordata; class Actinopteri; order Clupeiformes; family Clupeidae; genus Sardinella; species Sardinella tawilis. The sequence goes on along the minus strand of JASCQY010000089.1, from coordinate 7,533,717 downwards.
ATGAATAGGTGGTCCCCAGACTAAATCTCACTTGTGATTTAGTCTGTCAATAGCCAGGCTAAGTATGTCTAGATTTCTATGCTATTTTAACAACAGATTAACATTCAAAATAACCCTCTGCAGTAGTTTTTCTTTTTCTAGCTATAGGCGCTACCCCTAAAGTTGCCAACTTTATGTGAATTACACCATCTTTAAAAAAGAGCTTTTTTACAACATTTCCCTAAATATAACTGCTTTGAAGTCAATAGGTAAACAAAAGGTAATAGGCAAACAAAAGTAAACAATTTTAAAATAGGGAGAATGACCAGCAAATAACTTTTTGGGGTTTTACACTACGTTCACACTACACATCTGTTAACGGATGACAGAGGCTGTGTCTGACGTATGTGGCTAGCGATCAATCTGATTGGTAGACAGATCCGTCGCTGCATGAAAAAAAGTTTCTCAACTTTTTGACGTAATGGACGGGCAATGCAGGACAATGCATTTTGAGATGGCGCCATGCAAAGTCAATGAGATCTGTCAACGGACGTGTTCAGTGTGAAGGTAGTGTTAATATGTTTAATAAGAAAGGACAGCAGATATGAGAAGAAATGAATGGTAGAGAGACATGAGCAGGAAATGACCTTGAGCTGTAATCAAATTTGTCTCCCCAGGTTTGGTTTATGGCATGGAGTTTCCTTAGCCAGCAAATTATTGAAAATTCTGGCTTGCAGCTTTGCTGTTGTGGCCCAGCCAAAATCGAAACTGATATCAACTCTTACATGAGCCTTCATTTTTATTACCTTCTCAGACAACAGCTCTTCGAAAATGACCATCACTTGTTCCTATGCTTTCGCTTGTAAATTTGTGAACAAGCCAAAAAAATAGGAATAGGAAAATAGGACAAAAAATAAGAAATTTATCTGTGAATTTGTTTCAGCTTCTCTGTATTAAGATTGAACATTGGTGCGAATGATACGTCATTCTCCCTTTTACAAGTCTGTTTACCATCAAAATGTCCCAAGGTAAAGAAAAATGTAGCATTGGAAGCCTGTCATAACACTTAAAGAGAATTACATTACTAATCAATTACTTGTACACTCACAACAGTCTAAACATAGATCATCACCATCACAACATGTCACCAAAACTGAACCATTAGAGCAGTTCCAAGTCTGAGAAGGGATGATAGGATATACTGAATCAGGCCAATGTAAGGGAACTGTTACAGAGGTAATTGTACTATTTATACTGCTGACATTGAGGAAGGTCACTTCTGCAGTGCATAATAGAGGGACTCATTGTTACCATGGAGGCTGCTCGATGAACATCAAAGAAGACTCTCACATGGGATTACTCACATTCTGCGTGAAAACATCAGTCTGTCCTGTCTCAATCATGTTTTCAAGTTGTTCTGGTGTTGCTGTTGTACAGGCTTAATAAGAAAGGAACACAATGGACTTTTAGGGAAAGTAAAACATTCAAAATCTTTTGTATTCAAGTACATTGGCATTACATCATCAGAACTGCTCAATCAAAAGCATTGAAGGGACTTTCCATTGTTATGGCCAAATTTCCACAGTTGACTAATACCAGAGAAATAACTTACTGATTTTAAGTTGTCGTTCTATTCGTTCCACATTACGGTCTCTGTATTGAGCTTGAAGATTATTACAGTAACCCATCAGATCGACAAAGTCCCGTGACAAGATGGCATGCTTGATAAAATACAGAAAGACAACATGATGAGTAAACAAGCAATAAAAGTAAAAAATCTATTTACAGTTGTTAGAAATTGAAATTAAGGCATTCTATTAAAAGCTATTTAATAGGCAAGAAACGTACCTGTGTTTTCTGCATTCTTTGATTAATTGGAACATATTTTCCATCTTCCTCAGTTTTCTTGGGTTCAAGGCCTATCAATCAAAATATTAACACAACCATCATATTACACTGTCACATTTTTTTAATTTTTATAATTTTTAACTATAATGATTTAGTTAGTTTAGTTAGTTAAGTAGTTTCCGTAGCACTCATATATTTCAGATCACAGTACTTACTCTTGATCTTCTTGTGAATTTGACTAGCTATTGTTTTGATTTCATCCCTGAGCAACTGAAGATCCTTTTTCATACCTGTAAAAATCAAAACAAAGCCTATGTCAGTCATACATTTACTTTCAGCAAAGAGAAATATATCTCATTTACATCTAATTCCATGCTTCTGTCTGATGCAACACCACTAACCACAATCTGGAAAAACAAACCATATCTACAATCAATCTCATTGTCCTCTTTAAATGTTATAGGTATAGTCAGTGCTGCTGGTCGTCAATCAGATTTAAAACTACATTAATGACAGGATAATAGTTGCCAATTGTTCCTGTATCTTCTGACTCATTTACAGTAGATGCTTGTTAATGTATTTGTTTGTTGACAAGAATAGCAGCCAGGCAGATTAAATAAATACAATAAGGTTACTGACTGTCTTCAGGCAAGGGCACCCCCAAAATGGTCTTCTGTTTTGTCTCTAGTTCTGCAACCTTCTTCCTTAGATTATCAAGTCCTTCTCGAACTTCTTGCACCTGTAGAAGTCCAAACACTCATTTCCCAATTGCAGAAGATGAAGAATCCAAATCAACAGTTTCAATTCATCTCATAATCTCATGACAATATCAAATTATAGTGAGAAAACTGATCAACTTCAACAAAGCATTTGACACTTATCAACATCAAAAAGCACCACACCCACATAGACACACACAAAAAAAGTTTATGTTCAATAAGAGAGATAAAAAAACTATTCTTGCAAACCTGGACAAAACATTATGATTGAGTGTCCTGTACTGTAACAAAGTTCTGTTTTATTATTATTGGGAATCCAAAGTCAAATCTCACCCTCTTAAAGAAAGCCTCATTCTCCTTGTCTTCTTTCTCAGCAGACCCTGGTTTGATCATAAGGGCTCTGTGCTCCTCATCCTCATCCGAGGACTCCGCACCTTGCTGTATATTTCATAGAAAGTTGTCACATACACTTAGGATGGTTATCTCTGACCAAACCTGTCGCCTCCCCACATTTAACTCAGGAGGTACACTGTTGCTTTCCCGGCTGGAAATGACAGGCACTCTGCTACTGCGGCCTTGGGGCGGATGTGGAACCTAACTTTCTATTATGGAGCAAGGAACTCACTGTGATAAAAACTTTATCACTGTACTCACTGTGATAAAAACTTTAGCTTTGCAAAAATGTCGAACCCTTGCCACAATATTCCAACAGCTTTGAATATCCACCATGTAGCTCATCATGTTTACAAAACAGAGTTGGTCACCTTCCGTTGTACTGTGGCAAGTTAGCAATTGATGTTGGTAGCATGCAACCAACATTACTTCAGGAAACCATTGTGATTACAACAAAGCCATCACAAATTACAGCTATTCAGTTTATTTCCATACGTAAGTAAGTGATAGACATGCTTAGCAAGCAGTACTACGGTCAGATTGTCTGAATTCATGTTATAGTGGGTATACCACTATGGCACAGCACTGACAAGAAGGTTCTGAAGTTAGCTCGCTAGCACAGTTGGCTAACATTAGCGCTTGCTAGTTGGTCGGCTGATAAACTTTTCAGTACTTACATTCCCCAACTCTTTGGTTCGGTCTCGCATCCTCTCTCGTGATCGGTGTTTAATATATTGAGATCTATGATAGCGCCACGAGTTGATAAAATCCGTATTCGAGATTTCACACACGACTTTATTGACATGCACGAAGCGAGAGTAATAATTCGGTCATTCACTTCTAGTCCTTTTTAGTTGGCTCAGTTCGTGAGCACATAAACTGTAAACGTGCTGCGCATTTGGCAGATCTAGAACTGCTGTGGATGGTCTGAGGTTATTCAAGTGAATCACGTGAGTAACATGCAGGTTTTTTTTTACATCAGCATACAACCCTCCAGCTGACTGTGGCGTAGCCTCAACTTTTCCTACCAAGTGCTTGCTATTATTTTTAAAGGGACACTGCCACCTCCTGTACTGATTTGGAATTGCATACATCTCATAGGTCTACACAGTATGCGGTGGCATTTGCTGGCGTTTTGCGAACTGGGGTGTGTGTCAGGTTTCACCTTGTGAAATATTAAGCATTAAAAGGTTATAAGGATTTCCAAAGTCATATTACTTGATAGAATTATAACAGAGCTATGTAAATCAAACACAATTCAAGTTTATTCTGCATTCTCATTTCAGAGCAAGTAGGCCTGTAACCCTGTCATAAAGTACATTACTGTACATTTACATACAGTTAGGCCTATACATTTAGCAGACACTTTTATCAGAAGTGTCTTACAAAAAAAGGATTTCATAGGCCTATAACAAAATCCCGCTGATGCTGAGATCACATATTATGTCTGATTCAGCTTGGTAGGTTTGCTGGGGCTTATGGGTTTTATCATAGTCTAAGGACAGCTGAAAAGAAAACTTTCCAGGAGGGGGAAAAGCTCAACTGCTCTTGATCACACAATGACAGCTAACCTGTGTACAATGAATGTGGCCTAAAAGGTGAATGTGCCAAAACATTCAGTGTCTTTTATAAATTAAACAGATAAAGAGATTTGAGAATACTTGTGGATGCAGTGTATTGAAAATGAGACAATGACATTGGCCAGCCCTCTATACATTTGATATTTTCACATAGGCACACTTTCAAAGCCATCTCCTGTCAAATCATTTTGTAGATTCCTATCTCTGTGCAATGCTCTATTCACTCACAGGCTAATTTCCCATCAAAGGAAGACAGAGTGATGGCAAAGGCCTGTAATGCACACATGGGAAAACTGTAGTCCATTGAGAATACATCTTCGGCCACTCTCCCAAATTGCATGACGATGTAGTCCACTGTGGGTAAAACCGTTACATGTTAGACAGTGTATGTGAAATATCTGGAAATAATATAGACGATTAGATATAGACTTTATAAATAGGCCTACAGTATAGGGATCCATAATTGATTGGAATATTTCAGGTTCTGTTTGTATTTTCTAATATATTTGCCATTTCTAACAAGTACAAGAAATTTTTACAGTTGTTTTACTAATTTTATGCAAGGACATCTTCTCACCGTTGTCAGGGTGAACAATTTGAAAGTTTTTGACAGACGCCTGAGTGACCCTCCCATGAAAGTTGAGGACGTAAGACTGTGTTTGCTCATTCCAGCTGGGCGACTTGTTGTTGAGGATCACCAGGTTCTCTGTGTTGCCATTATCATGGCGGGTGAGCAAAGTCTCCAACTCCTGAGAACCAGTCAAAATCGGAGAGAAATACGGATAAATACGTGATCTGCGGAAGTCTGTCTCAAGTCTCAAGACAGCATACAAGACAGCTTAGGGAAGAATAGCACTGAAACTTCACAAGCATCACAGCTGTGTAAGAGTACCATTGTATTAGGCTAGATGTATACACACACTACAGTCACTGAATACACAATTAATACCAAAATTTACAATACATTTATTTGTTATTTGAAATATTTATTTTTTTGCACTCATAGTAGTGGGAGCAAAAGTGGTTGTATTTCTGAATAGCCTATAACTAATCTCCATACAAACTTACAGATTTGGGCCTAATGCAGACTCTTTCATCATTCTCCTTCATCCCTGGGATGATGACAGTCATTTTCCTGGGGCCTTTGAATCCCAACACATTTGTTTCCTGCGAGAGAGAGAGAGAGAGAGAGAGAGAGACAGAGAGAGAGACAGAGAAAGAGAGTGTGTATGAGAGGCATGAAGAGGTTTTATATGATAAGAATAGAAAAACACAGAATGATTTTGACTCACATAACATATTGCCACCAGCTCCTGGCGAAGCTTTTCACACTCCTGAACAAAAGGCTTTTTGTCTGGATTCACTCCGTTGTCATACACCGTAAAACGAGTGCCCAATACATTTGATCTGTTGGAAGATTAAAATGTACAGTATGTAACTCTCAAATACAGCAAAAGATCTGGTAGCCTACACCTTACTAATACTGGGTTGGACCCCTTTCTGCCTTCGGAACTGCCTTAAATCTTTATGGCATGGATTCAAGGTCATTAGCTCGAAGAGTTGGTACAAGCCAAAATGAAAGTTTTCATGTCACTCTATCTAACTCTAACTCGACTAACTCAGTGTAACAGGTATTGAAACTTGGTATTCAGACCAGGCAACATTCTTGTATTGTTTAATTTTGATGCAGATTGTAACCTCAGTTTCCTGTTTTTAACTGAGAGCAGTGGCACCCAGTGACTTCCCCTGCTGCTGTAGTTAATCTGTCTCAATGTTTGATGTTTGAGATATTTTATTGCAAACCTCGAGTCAATTGTAACAAGAGGTTGTTTGAGTCAGTTGCTTCTCTATCAGCTTGAACCTGTTGGGTAATTCTGATCTGACCTCTTGCCATTTTCTCATAGATAACTGCTGCTTAAAGGTGCACTATGAGATCCTGAATTATGTCACTTCTGTTGAGGTTCCCTGTAAACAAACAAAACGCTACTCTCAAAGTCACACTACTAAATCAACTTTTCTCAATACCCCCCACCACTATGTGCATGCTCACAAACACTCACCCCCTCCTTAAACCATCTTGTTGGTGTTTAGCTGAAATGTGGTTTGTTATGTTCTGGTGCACAGCCTGCGTCCGAGTGTTTGACGTTTAACAGCCCCTGTGTTGTCTCCAGAGACCGGATTTTTTCACTATGTAGGCTATTCAGGGGGCAGGCAGCAAGCTGATCAAGGGGAGATTGTTATGATTTGAGATAAAAATTAAATTGCGCTAAAAACCATGCAAGATCTCATAGTGCACCTTTAATGGATATTTTCCCTTTTTGGACTATTCTTTACAGAAGGTAGCGTGACTTTCCAGAAGGTAGCGTGAGTTTCTAGACTGTGTTGTGGCTGACGTGCGATGCAATCTCTGTAGTTCTGCTATCAGGTGAAACTGTATGATGACAAGGGAAGTTAGTTAAGAGCTTTCTAGAAACTCATCCCAGTCTGGTGCACTTGCAACCAACAACCATGCCACGTCCAAGTCAATGAAGTCACTTTTATACCTAAATGCATGGAAGTATTAGCCTAGCCACGCTGCAACGTCTAAACGACGTTTGGGTCTAGGGACTTTCAATAGAGAGAGAGGGCGAATTGCTAGATAAAAGTAAATAAATATTTAAATTATGGCAAAAAGTTAAAAAGATAAAAATGGCGAAGTGTAATTGCCTTAATTTTCCAATGTAGCTGTCTTTGTCTCTGGACAGGTCAGTAGGGTCAATTGAGATGAGGTAGTTTGATGTTTTGCTCTTCTTCCTCTTTCTTCCAGCCATCAGGAACACCTGAGAAACAACAGTTTAGAGAAAGTATTTTCAAAGTCCATCCTGACCAGTTTTTAAAGGGCCTTTTCCTCTTCTCAAATAATATGATGAGACTGTTTTCTGACTTGGTATTATTTCTCTGTTCATAATTATAACACTTACATTAATGACATCAGGAGTTAAAAATCACAGTTACATGGATATAATATAAAACTAGAGGATTGTAGCTTATACTAATTACAGTATTTTGCAAGCAAATTCACACACTGATCTAATCTGGCCCCTATCAAACCATTGTCCTTGCATGTATACAACATGTATTATTGTGACAGTTTGTAGATATTATTGTATGTAATCTAATGGCAGGCATCTCACCCTTTTGCCATCTTCCTTCTCCATGTGCAGGTAGTAGGTGGGGTAAAGTCCCTTCTCCATTCCTCTTCTGTCTCTGGTGATTCGGCACTGAATAGTCCTGTCTCTCGGAGCGGGTCGCAGAGAAAACTGCTCCAGGTCTTCCACAGACAGTGGGGATGCCTGGCAGAGGAGTTTGGTCATGGTCATGCAGAGCAATAGACAATATCCTTTGCTGTAATAGCCATCATTTAAATGACATTCATGCCGTCAAGGAGAGGCCTTTGAGGAAAAGCCATTTTATTAATCTGAGTCATTGCAAAATGCCTGGCTGTCTATTTGGGAGTTAGTTTCATGACCAGCTGGTTCACATTAAACCCAACTGATGAAACTCAACTGGATAAACAAAAAGCAGTGATCCTCATGAAAAAAAAAAATCTTGAAATCTTAATTTATGGGCTTACTCTCCCAGTAGAGTCAGTCTCAGAGGAGGACTCCCTGTAGTTGGAATTGAGGGAAGCAATACTGTGGTTGATCTTGTCTCTCTTGTCCTTCTTCTTGGACTGTTTAGGGGACTTCACAACCTCAAGCTCTTCATCTTCCTCATTGTCACTGAACTGGACTGCTGTGGGGCAACGGACACAATTAAGTGTGTAAACAATGGATGTCACTACAAGGACACAAAGTGTATGTACAAAGACACAGACAGTTTGAAGTGGATTGCAGTTTGAATACAAATGCTATTTCCTGTTTGAATTTAGGAGCTCTGAAGTTACCCTTTATCACTTGTTTTTTCTTTGGAGTGGGAGGGACAGGACTCTTGGACCAGTCTTTCTTCTCATCCTCTGCTTCTGATCCAGATATCCTCTCATTGCCTATCTGGAACTCTGTCACTGAGTCTATCTGAATTGTTGCTAAAGGATAGATATCACAGTTAGGAAATCAATTTTCTGGCCAACAAAAAGTCTTGGAAGGAATTCATCATTGTTTTATTTAAAGGAGAAGTTTGCTGTGAATCAATCCATAGCCCTGTTGTTATAGGTTACTGAATGCTGTCTGTAGTAGAAAAAAAAAAAAAAAAAAAATTGATGCAACATAGCCCGAGTTATAAACCGATAACTATTGTTAACTGAATGGGGCATAGCAAAATGAAACTGAAAGTAAGACACTATGCCCCATTTACTTAGTGTTAGTTGCCTGGTTCTTTATTCAGCTTATGTTGTATCCATTTTTTTCGTTCTTTTTCCTATAAACAACTTTCAGTGACCTTGCTATGGATTGATTCACACCGAACTTCTTTAAGAGCAATATGCAACAACTTATATTTTTTTACTCACTTTGTTCCATCTCCTCATTTTGTGTTGCTTTCAATTTATTTTCATTTTTCTTGTCTTTCTTCTTTGCTGGTTTCTTCTCTTTCTTTTCTTTTGGCTTCTCTCCACCCTCTGCATCATTCTTCTCCGCTATATCCCCAAAACACACATAAACCAGTGGAATAAGTTGATATCAAATCATTTTGTTCATAGTTTAATTTTTTTCACCAAGTGACATTAAAGACTAGTAAATGATTCTCACATTTTCCTTGCGCCTTTTTTACTCCTTTCTTTTTGGTTTTCTTCTCAGATTGGCCTTCCTGTTGAAGGATCTCGGTATCCAAGTCGAGAGTCTTAGTGATGATGGGAATCGCTGGCGGGGCATCGGCCTTGTTTGTCTTGTTTGAAATGTTGAGCTCTCCCAAGCTGATCTCTTCCAGCACGCCATCAAGAGGCTGCTCAGCTGGAGAGTCTGGCAATCAAGACACAATTAGACTGTATCACTGTTGCCAGGGGTAACCAATGATGTTATGGAAGGGTAAATGAAGAAAAAATGGACAATGCAAATGGAAGGGAAATAAGTGTTGTGTTTGTGAAGTGCTTCAGCCACTACGACCTTGTGTAAATAGTTGCCAAAGCACTGTGCTGAATTATAAGTTAGTATCAGTTAGACAATATCAGTGGCTTCGATTGCTGGAAAAATGTAATTTAGGACAAAAAGTAGCTTAAATAAAATTTAACCTATGATGCCATTGTTCAGTTGCTAGCTTTAGCACTGACCATTCAAGGATGTGCTGCTTGGAGATGGCTCAATTAAGAGGGCAGTGTCATCGCTTCCAGCTTTCTGCCGACGATTCTTGGGGCGGGTGTCAAGATTGGCTGTGACCATCTGGATGTCTGACCTCTTTTTCTGTTGTTTTTTGATTAGTATGTTTCGCTAAGAGAAACAGTGAAGCAATCATGAATAAAAATGCAGTAAAGAGCGATAAATATAAATATAAATAAATATACAATACATAATATACTGTACACAATACAGAATTTATACATAAACTCTAGCTGGTCAAGTAACTCATTGTTTGGAGACATAATTTACATGAGTGTAGCCTATACCACTACTGCCTAAAAGGTGATTGACTTCCTGGACTTCCAGGTGTGCATTAAATTAATTTGTATTTATGTCATTATTACATATTGACAAGTATTAAGCCATGTTAACTACTTGTCATGTGACATTATGATATGTTTCATCATGGCTCGGTTCATAGAACAGAGCCATTTTCACAGAGAACTTAAAAAATATTAGTCAGTACAGAAAATGCAGTGGAACTCTTACCTGATTATCCAGCTTTTGCTGACGGAGATCAGGGTCTTCCATGTCTCTGGCAGACAAATGGCAAACCACAGTGTATTTCTATTGACACTGAAGTCCACAACAGACCAATAAGAAGAGCTGACTGGAAATCAGTATTCTTGTCTGCATTGAGGAACAGAAACTAACCGTGTCAAACAGACACACTTAAACAGAAGCCATTTAATCAAATGGACATTTCAGCGTCTCTCGCACTCTATCTGATGCCTCTCCACCTGCGCACAACAGAAGGTAAAGAAGATTAGGGGAGATAATGTTCTTATACTCACGAGTACTCCTTCAAGGCTGCATGCTGGGAGCACTCACACTCGGCTGACCAAGTGACATCAGAAGCACAAGTCTCCCTTTGGCCACTTAAATGTAGGCTGGTACAAATTTGATGTATACAAAGAACATTAACACCTATTTAGAGCCCTGGCCTTGAGTAAAAAAAAAAAATACTTTTCTCATTTTGGCAAGGAAAGGTTTTTTTGGGCTCTTTGTGAAAGCCTATATTTCAATTCATCTATTTATTTGCTTTTCCCAATTATAGGCATTGGCCTATAGCTTTTTGTCTGGAATATTGTTATGACATTGTGACTGCATTTAACCCAGCTCCATATACTGTAGCTATATGTATATTTAACCCACTATATACAGTATATATGTTATACGTTGTTATGTTTACCTGTTGATTACCTGTGTGTGTGTGTGTGTGTGTGTGTGTGTGTGTGTGTGTGTGTGTGTGTGTGTGTGTGTGTGTGTGAGCGCGCGCGA
>JASCQY010000089.1:7507411-7522508 GCA_030264315.1 Sardinella tawilis | reverse complement strand
GCGCGCGCGCGCGCGCGTAACTAGGGCATTGATAGTGGGCACGAAATTTCTCTCTGCTTGCTTTCCCACAACCACCACAGTAGATGGCGGTATACACGTCCATGTCTATCCAAGCCCACTGTTGACTAAGCAAAAGAAAGAGGAAGAAGAGTCTCAATTCTATTTGGCATCTAGTTTAACATGTCATGTTTATGAATTGCCAATAAATTACTGTTTTTGCCGTCAGTGTCGGCGTTTTAAATACAAGTGGGCAATGTAGGCGCGACTATCTTGTCGTTTATTGTTTACTGTGAACTCTGGGGCGAATGGATCATGGAATCAGTTATTGTCAAACAGTTTGTCGACTCATCTTCCTCCCCCAGGACGACATAATGATAATTCATAGTCACTTATGATAGTAGGCTACTCACTCTAAGAGGAATCGATTCGACTGGGTCACTTCAAGCGTTGCATTTAACAGAGGAATTTAAGAAGCCTAAATAAAGTAAGTATCACATCTTGCAATTTATTTCCAGTTGTTATGAAATAGGATACCTCGCTCTGTAGCATTGTTTTTCTTCTCATAACTTAATCAGGGAGACAATATGAGGCCATGCTATGTGCCAGTTTGTTCCCTATTTCTCAGGAGTTGAGTAACGTTAATGGACGGCCACTATTGTATCAAGCAGCGAAGCTTTGGGAACACGATGTTACATTGTTGTGATGATGACGGCTAATGAGGGAGTGTGACACTCTTGGGAATTTGGCTAAACGTTAACGTTACCTTGTCTTTAATGTGTCGTTTAATGAGAGTAGCTATTCAGTAAGTTACTTACGTTATATTTTAGGGCGTTTCTTCAGACATTTTTTATGAAACGATTGGTTTACCCACAAGCTGGTTGAAAAAAAAGAGACTGCGAGTAACGTTGAATGTTCATGGCCAGCGTTTATTGGCATCCATATGTTCTATGCCTCGTCATCCGTCACGAGAATTGGGCTTAATCATTGTCAGCGAATAAACAACGGAGCTAAATATGCTCATGTCTGCAATTTGGAAGAAGTAGGAGGAGGTTGTGTGTGAAACAGTGGCAGAGGAAGAAAGCGTTTATTTTGTCAAAGGTCAGAAAAGCTGCTGAGCTCCTCTGCTATCCATCCGCAGTCATCAGTTCCCCCGGCACTGAATCAGCCAGACATGTACCCATGCTTAGAAGCCGGGAGAAGGGGTCAGATAGAATCTCTGGCTGTCTTTGCACAGTTCCTTACTTTTCTTGTTGTATGGAATCGTGGGGTTCGAAGACAAGCTTGCAGGTAATTTATTTGAGTCAGGCTCATGCATGAGCCCAGAGGCTATAGGGTGGAGGTACAGTAGTAGGCTATATGCTGACAAACATGCAATCCAATTTCACTACATGTTTTACACATAGTATTTCCATATGGGCTATGTGGTAAGGCCATCCTTGAATCCTTGAATGGTTACTATGGCAAAAACAATACTCTGTCAAATAGAGAAGTGTGTGGTCAGTACAAAGAGTGTGATCAGTGTTGATTGACCAATATATATATGAATCATGTTCTGGTGATCTGTATGACTGAAAGCCAACTTTTGATTTTTTTTTTATGTGAATGTTTCTCTCTTTCATCTCTCTGTAGATGCTGTTCCAGTAGGATGATCAAAAGTCAGGATCAAGATGTAAGTCTCAACTTCTTTATTCTGTTTGGTCTTAACCAGAATAAAAATATTTTCTTTTCAATCCAATGGAAAAAATGATTTTTATATAAAGAAGTGTATTTTGTTATTAAAAGAATAACCAACCATGAAGGGTATGTAAGATGATTATTTGACTTCTGACATTTTACTGTTGTGGGAGTAATACGCTGTTAAATCACAAGATTAGACCTAGATCACCCATAATCCCAATGGTTCAGTGTTGCACTATCCTAGTTGAAAATCGGGTTTTGTTATTAGGGGCTAACAGTGGGAACGTGTCAAAATGCAAATCAACACACATTTATTTGCCAACTGGTTTCATAGATGTAGTAAGGTTTGTGAGCTTGGTGTACACAAACATTACATTTTTATTTTAATATTGATATATGAAATAATAATACAATATTTATTTTTCAGGAATTTATCGCTGTCCGCGTGCAAGACCCTCGTGTTCAAAATGAGGGATCATGGAACTCGTACGTGGACTTCAAGATATTCCTCCATGTGAGTTTGTCCCAGGGATTACAATAAACAATCATGTGACCATTTGCATTAAAAACACACATTAGGTCATGAACTTTGCCCTAGTTGTCTGATGTAGTCTGTAGTGTGAGACCCTATAGGCCTATATGTCATTCTGTCCTCGGTAGCCTACTGAAGTATTAATGGGTTGGGTATGAGGAATTTGTTGACTTATTTGCTTTCACTGTGAAAGCTCCCCTCCGGAAAATTGACAAGATTTACAAGACCAAAAACCTATTCAGTAAACTGTGCAGTGGTTTCCCTTAGTTAGATAGAACTAAGTTCCACTCTGGGAAATTGACAAGATTTACAAGACCAAAAAACTTATTCAGTAAACTGTGCAGTGGTTTTCCATTGTAAGATAGAGCCAGATACATTATAATCATGATTTTATATTATATGGTTCTATTTGGTCCTATCTTTTGTTAAATCTTTTGTTTTGAACACATAAATAATGGTGAACTGTATCAATTGCATTTGGTTAACCACTACTGTGACTTGCTGCTTTTGGAATGGGCTGCCCTTTACGCTCATTAGTGATACTTCCCAATTGTAATACAGCATGCTCATTGTGGTTTCAGACAAGACAAAAATAATACCTTTGAATTTCTTCCCGTCATCAGGGAATTTTTAACTAAAACTCTTATGTATGTTTCCCCTGAAGGGGAATCCCTTTATGTTAAGTGAAGCCGTTTCTCATTAATTGCCACCAGTCTCCATGTTGACATGATCATTGTATTGATACGAGGGTGATGTATGTAGATTAGATCAATAAGCTCTGTTCTTGTTCCACAGCCACTGTGATTGTGGTCTTTGGTTCAATTTCTTATCACTAGTTAAATACATCTGGATCCTTGAAGTATCTGTCTAAGGACTGACATGCGCAAATCACACATGTGAATTTAAGAATGAAACAATTATTCTCAGTCAGAAGCTGGAAAGTAGTCAACTGAGAGAGTAATATAGGCCTAATAGAAGTATTAAAATTATTCAACGTAACACCGCATGTAAATCGATGTAATAGAAAATGTAATAGAAAATTCCTTTATCAAGTCTTTGTCTCCATGGTTTCTTCATTATGACCAGTTTGGTCATGTAGGGCTGGTTTTGAATTTGTGATAATATTGTGATTACTTATCTCTGCCCCCCAGACCAACAGCAAGGCTTTCACCGCTAAGACTTCCTGTGTGCGCCGGCGCTACAGCGAGTTTGTGTGGCTGAGAAAGAAGTTGCAGAAGAATGCTGGCTTGGTGTAAGCACAGTGAACCGTCACAGAAATACTCCCAAGCATTTTAACCCTATTAACCTAACATTGCACACAACTGTGTGTTATTGCCCGTGAGAAGAAAAAAAAAAAAACCTTAATCATAAATCTTATTTTATGGTTTTGCAATGACAAACCAAAGTGCCCCCCCCCCCCCCGAACTTTGAATTTCCTTGTTTGTTTCCAAAGGCCTGTCCCAGAACTGCCAAGCAAGTCTTTCTTTTTTTCATTCAATAATGAAGATTTTATTGAGAAGAGAAGGAAGGGCCTCCAGTACTTCCTGGACAAGTAAGTTCCTCGCTCAAGTGACCAAAATTGTTTACATGATTATTAATGTAATTATTAGTTAGTTACAGTGATGAATGCAATTAGAATTCTTTAGAGGCAACTACTCATTACAATTAAAAATCTGTTCAGTTTATTTAATTTATGTGACATCATTATTCAAGATATAACAGCATAGACATTATTCTGAAGACCTGACTCTGTAATATAGCAGATTAAACATGTCAACATAAGATCCAAGCAGTTACCATTTAGACCAAATCCATGGACTAACAGAACTTTTGTTTCTTTTGGAAGGGTTGTACATATGTTGGTGTGCCTGTCAGACAGCCAGCTTCACCTGTTTCTTCAGACCCAGCTGCCTGTTAGCCATATCCAAGACTGTGTGCAGGGTCTCACCCCGTACACCGTCACAGATGCCATCCTCACCTACGCTTCCTCCAATCTGGGCTGGGCCCAGGAGCAGGACGGTGAGACCCAGGAGCAATGCCCAACTCCGGTTCCTTATGAATCCATGGAGAGGTACAGTACAGTTCTTGGTTATGACAGTGATGGTAGTCATCTGATCTTCATTTGATGATCTATTAGTTGTTATATCTTCTACTTTCATATGTCTTCAGAAAGATACACTTTTGTATGAAATATCAGTGTATGTCTCCTCACTTTGTTGCTGCAGCCCTTCTCCACACATGCCTTCCTCTCAGTATGGGCCACCCCATAGTCTCACAGCCAGTGGGGCAGCTGCTGCTTCCACCCCTGCTGCTGCTGTTGCTGCTGCTGTGTCTGATTCTGTGACGGTGGACGTCCATGATGTGAACTTGGTGGAATTAAAAGCAGACACTCCGAGAAAGACGCCAGATCCAGCGGGTGACTGTCACATGAAAGCCATAGTGGAGGTTCACACGGAAGATGCCGACTTGACAATTGTTGACCAGGAAGATGCTGTCATCGTGGGAAAAGCCTCAGAGAGAACACAGCAAAACAGAGGAGGCTATGAGGAGGCAGCTCTGGAAGCTGTTGACCAAGTGGAGACACTTTTGACAGAAGTTGGACTTGGTGAGGAGATTGTTACTGATCAGCATCAAGAGGTCACCTTAGAAGCCATCTATGAGGAAACTTCAGGTCAGGGGAGTTTCTTGATAGAACAAAATGAGATGGAGAAGGTGACATTGGAGGTGAGCGATGAAGACACATTGAATGTAGAACAGGAAGGGAGCTGTTTAAACAGCTCTGACAATGAGAGTTCTCTCTTGGAGCCATCTGTCGTGCCTCAGAGTCTTGCTGATCATGAGAGTTTGCAGGATAAAAGTGAAACAAACATCATGGAGAATGGACCAGTGGAGGAACACCATGAAGATCAAAGCCAAAGTGAAGAAGGGGAAGTGGAGACAACCCCCGATGGTGAGGAAAGCTTAGCACCGACCGACGTGGATGGGAGTGCGTGTGTGGAAAAAGTTGACCAGGAGGACACCATCGACAAGGTTTTACAGAGTGTCGACACCCCAAGTCTGGACCACTGCGAAGAGGAGAGCAAGATCAATGGTGTCCTGTCCAACGGACACACCAGTGACAGCTCAGTAATGAGTGCTATTGAAGATTCCACAGAAGAAGCCTCCGACTGCGTGTTAGGGAAAGTGATCAGCGCCAACGTGATCGACACTGTGGTGTCCGACAGTAACGAGGATCACACAGAAAATTTAGAAGATTCCCTCGAGGGCTGTGACCCAAAAGATCAAATCTGCTGCGACCAGATTGGACAGCCTTACACCGACCTCAGCACTGCACAGTCGGAAGGTGCTGAAGGGTACCCCCATGGAAATGCTAGTGAAGAGCAGGTTGATGGTCTAATCAACCACATAGAGGTCACGCCATGAGTCAGCCCACTCCAATGCTAGTCAGCATTCCCATTATCCAGAACACTGTGGTATGGAGGGTCAATCTGTAAGGAGTTCCAGGGGCTGATTGCCCTGCCCATACTTACTTCATTTTCCCCCTTTTACAAGGTCATACGCATTTGATCGTGAAGACAGGCATTGTGGGAAATTGCACCCTTCAGGAGATGCACCCATATCACTGTTTCTGCACTGCTGTCATAAGTTTGCTTGCGGACTGGCTGTCTCCAAGAGTAAATTACATTTTTTGGTTGAAGCCTTTCCACATCTGAAATTGACAATGGCATGGCAGTTTACAGGAAAAGCACTGAGCTGGACATACCTCATAGGAGAGAAATAAAACTTAGGCTACTGAAAGTTTAGCTTAAATAATTATTTGGCCTTTGTTTAATGTCAAGTGATATTCCTGGCAGTTATGTGTGTGTGTGTGTGTGTGTGTGTGTGTGTGCGTGATGTGCATAACTACTGAGGAAAAATGAGGAGAATATTATCAAAGCATTGCATATTGGTTTCATTGCTTTTCCCAGCATGCATCACCATACAAGCACCAGCCATGCAAGTTAAGGTTCTATGATACATACAGTAATGTGTGAGTTCTCAGAATATGACACTATCGATGACATGTTCAATGCAAGTCTGCATCGCATGGTTCATGTGTTGGTTTGTTACTCTACGATTGTGATGATACTTCATCATGCTTGCAAGGGCCTGCAATTGTTTCTGTAAACAATTTGGATAATTTCAGCAAAGGGACCTAGTTGCCTGAACGTTCCTGTGTAGTGAGTAATGGTTCACGTATTCATATAATAGCCATTGTTTTACCCTTAGAAATTCCCTCAAATGAACATGGTTTCCTCCCAGGAAAATCTGCATTTGATTAGCTCTTAGAAGAGTTGGGTGAATGTCTAGCTCTATGAAGATTTCCTCAAAATGTTGACATGTTTGGTAAACAGCTTTGGATTTTAATTTTGAAATGGTAGTACATAGACTTGTTAGCATTATGCAGTAAGCAAATTGATGGTTCTCTCTTGAAGTCATACTTTTACATGAATCATTACAAAACAAAGGCTTATCATGAAGTGGATGGTGAAATTACATGTCATGAAGAAAATGAAGGCAAGCCATGCTATTCTGTTGCACATTTTAATAGCCTGCTAGGGAGCACTCCACCTCTACTTAAGCTCAGTGGTTAACGGTCGGCTAACCACTAAGCTGTTTTTGCCAATTGTGTTCACTGGGGCACAACTGATAGTGCAAAATGTGGATACCAAACATGTCACTTTTTGATCACATGAGTTGAACACATGAATTGTTTTTTTTTTTTTCCCTTAACCTCAGCAGTCCAGTCGTGTTCTGCTTTCAGGTTCCTGCAAGCATGTCTACACAATGCATATATTTCCTACTTAGTTTCAGCAGTGGTTTCATGATGACAACACTACTTTGTGGAGAATTTAGTGTCAGTTTGCCTCTACATTCCATTTTAAGTCCTTGGCATCTGGCAGTGAGGCACATCTCCCTCTTTGTTCAGTCACAGATATGTACACAAGAAATGGTTTGACAAAATGTTATTTGAACAAATTTATTTAGTTAAATCATTTCAGTTTTATTGTTTGTTTATTTTAATGAAATTAAGAGTCATATTTTAAACACTTAACATTTAGATTATATTTTAATTGTCTTTTGTGATGTCTGTCTGTTGCTGTCAATGCTTCTAATGAATGAGGATTTGTAAGGGCCAAATGTGCCAATCTGCTATTGGCTTAGACAAGGGAACTTTGTTTTGTTTGCCATTTTCATGCAAAGGATGTATTTTGTCTTGATAAATAAAATGTTCACTGAAAATACCCATTCTTCTAAGTGATTAGCTGTGAATTGTTCTGTGTTCCTGAATGCAGATGTGCATTAGAATGTTTGTCCCTTAACATTTACAGTCTAGGTTTATATGTCGGAATATTTGTAGATGTTAACACTTTATAAAGGTAGAGTTTCATTAGGTCCAGTTTTTAGCGGCAAATTGACTTCCCTTTTTTATGAGCACAATGATGTGAATACATCCACATCCAAACTAGCATTCCCATGGCCATTAGGTGGAGCCACTAACAAAAAGCCTCCTTTGTGAGGTACTACAAGTAGACAGCAATGATAGAACAGCAATGTTCAGTCCCATTTCAGTTGTTTTCCATTTTGTAGGTTAAAGGAACTTAGGACCTTAGGAACCCAGTTAGGTTTCATAGCTGTATCACTGTGAGATAAAAAATAATTAAATGATTTTTCACCACATTTCTTGTCCCGTTGGGCATCAGAAACCAGCAAGCCCTAGTATCAAAGGGTATAGACTGTAATTCATTAACTACATACTGAGATGAGACATAGCTGTTCTCCTTTACCAAATGCCTTTATGCCAAAGAGCCATGTAAAGTTTTTCTAAGGGCTGGAACACTGGGTCTAGTTATGGGCATATGAGATGGCTATTCTTGTACCATAATCACATCAACCATACCACTGCACCAACCATAGAAATACACACAACACCATTAATGCCCTCATGATTTGGGATGGTATGTACGACGTATGTCTGAATAATAGTATGTATGCATGTCTGTGTATGGACTAGCCAAGAAACCTAGACCACCTAGCGGCAGAAAATATTCTTCCCTAGCATGTACAGTATAGTTTGGCTTGCCAGGACAGGCCCTCACAATGAATACCTCAGCTGAGTGTGAGCGGCTGACATCGGCACACTGGTAGAGAGTGGTTGCAGCAGGGCAAAGCCTCCCCTTTCATGGCAATGGAGTAGTTGGCAATGGAGACGTTATCATTGGCGATATCCCACAGCAGTGCCTCCCTCTCCCTCTGCACGGCCTGCAGGGCTTCCTGGTACTCCGCACTCCATGGGTCCAAAGGGAAGCGCTCCTCTGGGTCACGGGACAGGTCGAAGATGAGCGGCGGGTCGTGAAGCTGTGCCTGCCCACCCCTCCTCCGCTGCCACAAGCTGCAGCGGCACCTGGTGGGGGTCCAAGTACATCAATACATCTTAACATCATGTGCACTCCAAAAGGAAATAGCATCCATTACAGTAATACAATGCAATTCAACTCAGACTGAACCGGTTTAAATGTGTTCCCAAAAATGTGTTTGTAAATACGAACATTTATTAAGTGTGCTTTATTGAAAACCATAAGAATGTATACATGCAATTTGTAAGAGTACAGGAACACAGTGAAAGTGAATATCCTGGAGCTCACCTGTCAGGTAGGAGGCTTTGTGGGGGCCTACAGTACATTGACTGCCTGCAGGTCTCCAGGTTTACCAGCAGCTAGGTTATTAGGATGCATGACACTGCAGACAGAGAGACATACAGTATGTGTAACAAAACAGAAGCTATAGCTAAATTACACATCAGTGTGGCACGTGACAAAGCATTGGGGACCAACATTTGGGACGTCCATTGAGAATGACAAACATAATTATCTGTATATATACCAGTGAATAGTATGATGAGTGTTTTCTTTGTGGAGTAGGTCTGATGTGGCCTTGATTGCTCCCACCAGTCTGTCCATCTCCTGCAGGGTGGCTGCGTGTGCTCCCCCTCTCCCTAAGACAACCCCCCATGAGCCAGTGACACGTGCATGTGGGTCAGAGCCACATATAACAGGAATGGCTGCTTCCTCTCCCTGTGCGGAGACATGGAATGTCACCAAGTGACATATTAAACTGATCAAGAGCAGCAACATTCAAGAGCCTCTGGGACTATGCCTAGAGATTATTATGACTATTCTATTTGCTAATGACATGTGTATGCAATGCTCTCTGTGACTTGTTTTGACCATGAGCCTCTTATCCTAACAAGGGCAGAGGGGAAATGGCCAAAAACATAACAAACAAAACAAAACAGAAAGTTCAATGACCTGAGATAAGAGATGTGGAGGGGAAAAGGAAAAAAAGGTAGCCTATGTGCGTCATGCCTGTGTGTAGTTTGGCACCCTCAGCACGAGTCTCTGGCCATCACGAGACTTGATAGTGTGTAGACTGTTCCTTGAGACAGCTGCAGTGTAAAATTAGAGATACTAACTTGGCCTGTAAAGATCTTGGCCCTAGGTTCGGCTTAGAGGCATTTTTCCTGGAGCTGGGTTCACCCTGCCTGGAGGTCAAACTACCAACTTGCACTGGGTTCGCATGTGGTAAAAGATGGCACAGCAAAAGAGGCTAGTGTTTTGCTAGCTTGCATGCTAAATTTACTAGGCATCTAGGGAACACAGAAGATCAACGTTTTTTGAAATGTCCTAAGATGGAGGCCTTTTGAATCTGTTATACAAAAAAAAATATAAAATAAACACCATTAAATTCAAGTCAGGAGGGATTATGGAGCATGTTATTCTGTGTCATGTTGAATGCGTAGAGCTGGGACTGGGAGAGAGAGCACCTTGCAGTGTGGAGAATCCTGACTGCGGCGGTGGTGCACTTTCCAGTCAGGCTCCACAGGTCCAGCGGCTGCTCTATGATGCTCTGGTTCTCATAGAGAGACAGGGCTACGTCTGTGGAACATCCCTGGCCTTGCTCACTGGGGGAAGAGGGGTCATGAATCATTCTATCAGTTTACAAGAACTTGTCCGATAACAACACAGCTGAAACAGGATTCAGTCTCATTATCTATTGGTCTGTTTATTTTTCTCTTTACTTGTTCTCTGATAGCTTGTATGACTGTAATGACATCCATGCATTTCTGTAAGAATGTCTGTGAGATCAATACCTGCTCTGTTGAGAGTCTCCTTTCTATGGATAACATGGGGGAAGGTTGAAGCCAGGCGTGTCAGTGCAGCCCATGTCATTGCTGTTGGGTAATATTCGAATCCTACAGATCGCATGTTACAAAAACAAACAGAAACACATACAGTATAAGTAGGCTATAGTCCAAAGAGATGTCATTGACATCACTATATAACTTAATATAGAGCTGATGCATTCCAATATATAGCTATTCTTAATAAGCACTATTATGCCCAAGATGCCATTTTCCTGTGGAAATTTAGAGAAAAGTTATTTTATTTGAGTTAAAGGCAGAAAATATATGGAGAATAAAAAAGGCAACATAATTACTCACTGTTGCCAGTATCCTACAGATAAACCAATGGTCATATATTGTATTTATTAGATTAAGACAGAAAATGTCACTATCAGTTGATATCGTTCTTGTTGACTGACATGTCACTTACTGATGCCACTGGGTGATGTTTACTGAGTTGAAGAATGATCCGAACACACCATATTCATGCTCTTCTCATTAACGTTAAATAAGATGCAGCAAATCACAAAACAAACTCTCAGACCCCACATACATCAAAGACACATGCCAATCTCACCAATCACAGCTGTGTAATAACCAGCCTCATTGAGAAGTTCAGCAGATGTACTCTCATTAAGGGGCAGCCCAGCATTGGAGGTGGGGGCAAAGTTGTTGAGACTGCGTTCCATAGGCCATAGCGCCCGGTCAGCAGAGCAGCTCTGGATGGAGAGCAGACGGAGTGCTGGCGAGTGGAAATCAGTGAACCTTCCAAGGGAAAGAACATTATTATCAATGATTCAATCAAATGACCGAGAACACAGAGCTAACAAGATAGTTAGATCTGTGGTGCAGTACTCCAACTCCCAATGGGAGACGCGAAGTGATTTTCTGTCCTCTGTCCTTTTTAACATGTAATAGCGCTCTTTATATGGCAATTCTGCTGTTTTTTTTATTCAGATCATACTCAAATAGCACACTCAAGAGATAAATCTATCTATTTCAGAAAAATCAAGGTCTACAAATGTAACACATGATTAATTATACATACATTAACATGTAAGAGCAATGTTTTTGAAATGTATTGTGCAGTACCTTTGGGTGGGTGGGTGGGGGGGGGCGTCGTAGCTAGGGGTCTGTGATATCTGCTATCCCTCGGAGGCCAAACCAATGGGAGCGGTAACTGGACTTATTGGTGTCAGGGGGGAACTGGGAGTGGGAGAGACTGTTCTCTCTTTCTCTCTCCCTTTATCCCCCATTTGGCTTGTTCTGTGGTTATACACTGGAGAGAGGCAACAGGTTGGCAGTAGAGAGTGAGCAACGTGTGTGTGTGTGTGTGTGCTTGTTAGTGTGGTTGGTTTGCTGTGCTCCTGAAAGAGGCCTCCTGTGCAGTGGCTTGATGTGACAGGCAGCAGATTGAGAAAGTAGGTGTTTCTCTCTCTCTCTTCTTTATTTCCTTTTATCTGTGACTTTCTCTCTGTGTCCTTGTAAGAAACAATAAATTTGCTTTAATGGGGGAAAAAAGCTTTCTACGCTGTATTCCATAAATAAAGTTTTCAATGTACATACAAATCCTCTGCTTGGCATGTATGGGGTTTCTTTATGTAACATGTAAAATGTGAGGGTTGCACCAGTGGTACATGAAATCTGTTCACTTCTGCCCCCTAC
Organism: Sardinella tawilis; assembly: GCA_030264315.1. Lineage (NCBI taxonomy): Eukaryota > Metazoa > Chordata > Actinopteri > Clupeiformes > Clupeidae > Sardinella > Sardinella tawilis. Next base: position 7,510,410 of record JASCQY010000089.1, on the reverse strand, counting down.
TGGGAAAAATGAAACTGCATGGTGCAGTAGTAGGAAATGTAGTAATTTATGTCCTAGGTATTACTTGGCCTACTGTAATCAAAGAATGCAGTTACTCTGAGCCTTTTTCATTACTTCATTGTGTAACACAAGTGTATTTAAGTGATAATGCAAGCTATTTTACAAATGAACATGGGACATGTAAAAAAAGAAGACATTGACACTGTCAAAAAATGTTAAGTGTACTTAAGTGTAATAGTAAAGTGCACTTAAACAGTTCAAAGTATTTGTTTGGTGGAGGCATTCACAAAGGATTTAGAAAGATTCTTCAGCCGTAGAAAAGATTCTTCAGCCGTAGAAAATGGCCTGGTTCACTGAAGAGTCTCTGGGGTTCCGATGTAACGCAAGGTCCCCGGTCTCCTCTGGAATATGCTGTAGAGCAAATGTCAGATATTAACATTATCAGAAACATTAATTAACTAGCCTACAGCCTAATTCTGAACATCAATTTCATTATTTTATTCGTAATGGAGAATACATTCTGACATTCAGGCAAACACTAAGACCAGTATGAAGTTTACTGGTACTGTATACACACCTGAAGTCGACCTCGAGTCAGAAAATTCCTCCAGCCGTCTCTCACTGTCAAGAAGATGAAACAGAAATGTTGTGTAAATTTTTCATGGGTCAACTTGCTCAGAGGAATAACACAAAACATGAAGACGGTGTGTTCCATTTCTGCTAACAAATATTGCATTTCAATATTTAAGATGGTTCAGTCACCTCTTTTGTGAGTGGGTTTTTGATTGTGGGGGTAGAGAGGCAAGGGGACAAATTTTGTTCCCCTCAGCTCTGCCACCCAGTCCATGAAGTCCATAAGTCTGCGTGGGGAGAAGAGGATAAACTGAGGTTGAGAATCTTTGCATGAATAATGTGCAACTCCTTCCTATGCTGTCAAGCTCCCTAAGCTACAAATGGCAGAACATACGGTAAGCACTGACATGTGAATATGAAGAAACTGTGATTTTGAAGAGGTCAAGACTCCAGGGTAAATCAATCCATAGCCCTGTGGTTATGGTTATTTTTATACCCTTGTGGTGATGTTTAAACATATATTTCAATTTGTCAACATATCAATGTAGTGTTCTTCACATTATTGACAGATTTACTGTACACCTAAGTGTGAAACACACTACATGACAATTATGTTATTATATGATAATGTGCTATACAGTGTACAAGTACATTTCAACATGAACTTAGGGGACTATAGCAACATGGTGAGAATGACACGATTACAGAGGTAAAATTCTATGAAATGTAATTATAATGCATTGCTTTACCTATGGTGTAGAAAGAAAACCTCTGTCCTCTTGTCTGCCAGGTCCCGCTCAAGGGCTGAGGCCTTCATCTGTGTGAAATACAGAATAGTAAAACATCATATTACACAATGGCAAACAATAGGCCTATGCCTACAGTATGTAAAGTAGTACTGAGCAAAAATTCCTACCAGTCTCTTGTGTGCTCTTGCTTCTAGTGATGCAATCTGAAAATATAAACCAAATGAATCTATGAGCAACACATAAATACACAACAACATAATAGATCTATTAGCATCTGAATACTCGGCAGCCACTGCGCCTTGGATCAGGATATTCACCGGTCTATTGAGGAGACTCACCTCCAACTTCCAGGCCTCTTCTTTGTCCTTTAACTCCTTTTCCAGTTCTTGGATTTTGGAGTCCTTACGATGCCTCTCAGCCGTAATCTGTTTTTTAATCTAATGACACAGGAAAGGCACCATTACTGTCTTTCTTTTTCCAGTGCTCAACAAGCTGGCATACTGCAGTCTGCTGAGGCCACAAAAATCACAACATGAAGGCTAAGTGTTGAAACTTACATCAAAAACCTGGTTGCTCACAGCCTTTACCTGTCGGCACAACTCCATTTCATTCTGCACATACAAATATTGAGAGTCTGAATAAAGCATCCTTCATCTAATACATATTTTAAATACGCCCAGCGTGCTAAATTTTGCATTCAAGCGTTTTCAAATACATGAAATGTATAGTAAGCACGTGATTATTATAGATTGCCTTATTTACTGTTGCAGTGCAATGCATATTATGTTTTACATGTAGGTTGTTTATTTATTTATTGACTGATTGATCGTTTTAAGTTGCTGTTTGGACAAATGGGAGCCTTTTACTTTAGTTGTACTTCACAGCCTGCATCAGTATGTTCACATTTCATTTGGTGTGTCTAAGTCTAGACCAGGAGAACTCACAAGTGCTACTTTTAATAAAATTATTGCTGTCAATCGATTAAAGAAAATCTAATTAATCACAACAGAAAATTTAAGTTATTAAATTATAATTACAAATGTAACATATTATCATGACAAAACAAACGTACCGTTTCATTATTCTTACACAGAAGTGTGATTTTATCTCTCATGCCCATGTTTTCTTTTTGCAACATGATGATAGTGCCCTATAAGGTAAAATACATGGTGGTCTCAGTCAGGGGTTCTCAAAGTTTTTTTTCTACCATTTTAGAGAGAAGGCAAATTCAAACCCCACCTGTCCTTCTCCCCAGCAAAATATTAATGACACACTGACGTATTGAAAAATATTACAACAAATTAGAACAACATTTTGAATCTACATTACAACGGCCTTCAATATCTATGTAAGAACAGGCATAAGAAAGAATTATAATATAAAAACACTCGTCACCTTCAGTTCATCATTTTCTTTTGATGTGCTGTGCTGGCGAGTCATACAGTTATGCAGATCATCTTGGAGTTTATTGTTCTGAATAGACCATAGATTAACATTGGTGATTAATTAATATTAAAGGGACTGGATGTCAAGTTTTTCGGTTATAGGCACTTTTATAGACTTTTATTTTGGAGTTTGAAGACGTTTCACCTTTCATCTAAAAGGTTTCTTCAGTACTGGTCTGGTGCTTCAGTTCTTGGAGAAAACTTGCAAGCTTTAATAATGCCCAAACTAAAA
>JASCQY010000089.1:7476080-7505685 GCA_030264315.1 Sardinella tawilis | reverse complement strand
CCAGCACCGGATTTCTGAATGCAGGGGACCTATGGATGAAAGGTATGTGGCAGGAGTCAGTTCTCAGCATTACGTTTGAACACTACGAAAGCCATTTTGCGCCGGCATTCTCCTTTAAGTCTGGTTTAAATACGAGATAAAATAGCCCCTCGGAGTGGACCAATACCAATACTGCCTCTACCACCTCTACCACAGGCAGCCCAAAGTGTGTTTTGACAACTTAATATAATGTCATTTGTGTCACTGCAGCATGTAAATAAATCCCTGTAGCCTAAATGCACTGGCAACTCCCATCAAGAGTGCCACATGGAGTAGTGCATGACAACATAATAAACCATCTGCATAAATCGCCCCTCACACACACACACACACACACACACACACACACCCATACCAGTGAAGAGTATGAGATTATTTTCCTTGTCAAGGAGGTCTGATGTGGCCTTGATCGCCCCCACCAGTGTGTCCATCTCCTGCAGGGTGGCTGCGTACACCTCCTCTCCCTCAGCCAAGCCCTTTGGAGCCAGTGGCACGTGCATGTGGGCGAGGGCCACATACAACAGGAATGGCTGCTTCCTCTGTCTGTGCAGGGACATGGAATGTCACCAGGTGGCATTTTAAAGTGATCAACAATAGACAACACTTCATGTCGAAGTCAATTAGCCCTTGAGGCACCAACCCTAACAAAGGCATAGGGCACAGGGAAAACACTAAAACAAAACAAAACAAAACAAAACAAAACAAAACAAAACAAAATTAAATATTTAACAACCAGAGGTAACTTTTGTGTTTTCCTACAGGGGAAAAAGAAAAGAGGGCTGTGCAATGAGACTTCATGTACAGCAGTTTGGCAGCAGGGGTCTAACTGGACGTCACGCGACCTGCGGAATTATCCGTGAGACAGCTGCAGTGTGAAACGAGAGACACTTGGCCTGTAAATATACCCGACAAAAGAACTAGGCTAGTGGGCTCCGCTGAGCACGGAGAGGGTGCCTGTGCCCAGGTTCACCTCGGAGATCAGACTACAGACAAATCATTGGTCAACACCCCCCCCCCCCCCGCCCCCGCATGTTTACTGACCAGACCCTAATTATTGACAGAGCAAAGTGCATGCATTTGAAATCTGATAAGGGTCTTACGGATGAAATGGACTAACCTAATTTCAGAGCACAAGTATCACATGGACTGGGACGTGGAGCAAAATTACTACTAATATAAGTAAAACCTATTCATGGGAAGTCTGTAGCAGCAAATATAGATCCTTTTTGACCATGCAGGCTACAGTGCCTCGGAGTGTATTTTAGTTCTGCTGAAAGCTACTGTAGATAAAATATAAGGATACAACAAGGATACAAGGAAGTTTATTGTCACATGCGTATGATTACTGATGTAAAGAATGCAGTGAAATTGTCAGGATAAATTAACTATAATATACTATATCTGCATTAAAATGATATAGTATGAAGTATCTCCCACCATAGCCATGTTACAGAGTTACATATACAGACTAGTACAGACTAGTCAAGTACAGTCAGTAGGAAGAAGAATGAGAAAATATGATGCAATGTGGACTGAAATCTGGAATTATTTACTGTTAAGCCTATGGCTTTACCCATACACCACTCAAAACAAATAAATATAAACTGTGGCCTATAATTCTGAAACCACAAACTGCATTGACACAATTGCAAAAGTAACACTGGCCCAAGCCTGGAGGGAAAAGTCCAAGGTAAATCGACCATGAATTCAATTCACTCCAGGGAGGAGGTGAGGCATATGTGGTTGAATTCCACAGTTGAATTCCACAGCTGGTCAGAACACGCCACTTGATTGGTCTAACGTTCATGTCTTATCCGAATTACACAGTCGATGGAAACGCATGCAAAGACGCATAGTCGCGAGCCGAAATTATTTCCTGCGAATATGAAATGCGAATAACGTTGGATGGAAACCCAGCTATTGACAGAACTTGCAAACCGACAGACCTTGTTCACTGAAATGGTCGCAGGAAACTGGAACTGAAACTAAGTTCCCTTGCCCACACCAGTTTCGCCATTTCGTTATTCAACTAATGTCTTTTTTCTCACTCCTCTTTTTCTCAGTCCTCTTCCCGACCGACAACAATTGACAACACTATGACTCCTTTAAGGGCCACATAACTCTGTGAATGCTTAGAGCTGGGACTGGGAGAGAGAGCACCTTGCAGTGTGGAGAATCCTGACTGCGGCGGTGGTGTACTTTCCAGTCAGGCTCCACAGGTCCAGCGGCTGCTCTATGATGCTCTGGTTCTCATAGAGGGGCAGGGCCACGTCTGTGTAACATCTCTGCCCTTGCTCACTGGGGGAGGAAGGGTCACGGAACATTCGATCAGGGTTCAAGAATTTGTCAAATAACAACAGCTGAAACAGAAGGGATTCTCAGTATGAATTTCAACACAATTATATTCTGCTATCTCATTGCAAACTCACTCAGCATTTTATTATCTGTTATCTTGTCAGTGTGACGCCATGGACTAAGAAATAATATCTGTGGTCTTGCGAGTCCAGTGAATACCTGCTCTGTTGAGAGTCTCTTTCACATGAAGGACAACTAGGGAGGTCAAAACCAGGCGTGTCAGTGCAGCCCATGTCATTGCTGTAAGGAATTCCAAGGTAATAGTCAAATCCTACAGATAACAGATAACAAGAAACAGGGATTAACAGAGAAGACAGACAGAGGAAGAAGGGAGAGATGAAGGATTCAGAATAAAATATAATTTTAAACACTGAAATCACTTTATATTGCAATTATCTAATATTTCATACATCATATACCTATTCACTGAAAGCTATCATACTCTATTTAGTACCTCTATTAATAGGATGATAAGGTCCATTGTGTCCCAGATGCCATTTTCCTATGGAATATTGGAACAAAATTATTTCCGTTTTTTTTGTGCATTATCAAACATTCAAGTTTTCCTACAGTGGGTCAAAGGACAAGCGACTCACCTTGGTCTTCATAATAGATAAAGCTATTTGTTTGACCACCACCAAGTCATACTTACTGTTTTGAACATGTTGTACCTTAATATCTCGATGTTATCAATTCTGAACCCGTAACACTTTTCTCTTGTTTATACTGTCACCATAATTAGCAACACATACTCTACAACGACATTTCAGAGCCACACTGTGAGTTTCATCTCAGCAAATCTGAGGAAGACAATACAAATGGACAGACAGAATGATCCCAGAAAGACTGACCCAAACATTAGGCATTCATGTACTTCGAAAACGATGTATCTTCTTATGTCAAACCCTCAAATACTAACTATATCAAAGACATGACTCCTCACCAATCATTGCTGTGAAGTAGCCAGACGCTTGCAGAAGTTCAGCGAACGTGGTCTCATTTAGAGGCAGACCACCAACAGAGCCCACTGCAAAGTTATGGGTGACCCCATTGCGGAGGCCATAGCGACCTGTCAGCAGCGAAGCCCTGGAAGGTGAGCAGGTCGATGCAGGGGAATGGAAATCAGTGAACCTTCCAAAGGAAAGAAACTATTAATGATTGATCACATCAAATCCCTTCGCATTTCAGATGCTTAAGCTGATTTGGAAGCTTAAAACTCAGAAATTCATTTAGGCATACATGTGAAAGCAGACAGTCAACTCAGTAGTTTGACACTCTGATTTATGAAACATGAAGTGATTTTTTTCTATGGGTGTGACAGTTTGAGCTCAAGTAAATCCTGTTCTATCTTTTGTTGTCGCTCATCCTTATTACAATCCTTGTTAAAAAATAGCCCTCTAATGTAGCCAGTATGACAGAATGGATGCTTTTTTTTTTTTTTTGAGAACTACCTTTTCCCCTCCAAAGCCAGCTGGTCCAGATGAGGCGTGTTGCTGGGCTGCTTCTCTCTGCCCTGGTTTGCCCCCAGGTCTCCCCAGCCCATGTCATCTGCTAGGATTACTATGAAGTTGGGTCTCTCTTCGGTGTGGGTCCAAACTTTTATCCCACTATGTTGCTGGGTGACATGATGGAAAACAACCCCAGACAGCAGTATGCCAAACAGCACTGCAGTAATAACACTGACTGGAGCCATTCAGAATTGTGGGGGGCCTGTAAAATTATGACAAGTATGCTTATATATATATATATATATTAATTCCTAATATTTTGAGTAGATTGAAAAAAAAAACCTTGCTACAGCAGTGGCAGAGTACACATTAATTACTCATGAACCGCATTATTTGCAGGTCCTTGGTTTGTGTGTGTGTGTGTGTGTGTACACATACACATTCACATTATACTAATATGCTGTACTAAGATGCTCTTCTGCTCATCCCCATGCTTTGAGACATTAATGCAGAAATTCTTTGCAGTCCCAAGGCTCGTACACCACTGCTGCAGTCTCACCAGTTATATAATACTGTAGCCTACTCTCAGTCTCAGATGGTGCCTTGGCAGGCAGAACATAGAAGGTGAAAACACAGGTCTTCATACATAGATTCCACTTTCAGCAGGCATGGCCTTACTACACAGCTTTTGCTGCAACCCAACCCTCAACTACGGCTACCTAAACCCTCCCACTAAACGACTATAGCCCACAGCACTCACCACTGGGACTCCCTCATAGATCTTCAACACTGGCTTTCACCACATGAACTCTGTACACATAAGGAACTGGAGACCATAGCATCTGTCTTTTTACATGAAGAAATAGGTAGGTCTCATCATTTTAAGTGTAACCAAGCAATCAATCCAAGTGATCAGCAGACTATGTAATTATTCTGTATGAACAATTTAAACCATTTAATCTATATCCTATACGTCTAGGAAAGTTTCGCTCAAAGGAAACGGCGCGTGTGAAGCTTTCTTCTCGCTTGATGAAAAACGCGAAATAATTTGGAATATTGTAAAACCAGAGAGTACAATATCCTAACACTTATAAGATTTTGTCGTAAATAAGACAAAAGCGATTTGCCGCTCCTCGATAACCAATCTATCTCAAGATACATAGAATCACCCGGTTAAACCGGACCGATCCTTTTTCCTCAAACACCGTCAGATTCTACTCATCGACTGTAGTTAACCATAAGCTATGCGTCCAGATTCTGATCTTTACAAGATTGTTAATCACGAGGGGGTAGATTATACCAAAGATTCTTAAATATTGAAACTCTCTGATTATACTTTACATTTAGTTGTTTTATGGTAACAGCTTTTACGCAGCGGCCATTGTACACCAATTTTGGTGACATCTTTGTCGTGTCATTGCCTATGTCACTCCACGTGTACCGCCAAGGCTAGAGGTGGTTAATTTTTTTCTGCAAGGTTTTCCGTCTTCTGTAGATATGAAAAATGCAATAGGCCTATATCTCACATAAAATGAGAATGCGTCTACCCTAATATAGACTAATGGCGACGAGGTAGGTCCCGAGACGCATAGTTTTCGTTTCCTTGCAAACATTTAACCGAGGAGAAATTAAAAATCAATAAAATTATCAATTGAACCGATTTAATCACGAATGTGTAATCAGACATTTTCCACGAGGTTGAATTTGTTGAACAACTCTAGGCCAACTTCCTTCATTCTGTCCCGAAACGTTACATTGTAGCCTATCAGCTGAGTTTTCGTACATTTTCCAAGTCATTTTAAATCAGCCGCTAGTCGACGATTTCCTGCTCATCTGATGTTTCTGCCTAGAAGTAGCCTATGCTGGATAGCATCAAGTAGAACTATTCCCTCGAGCGAACTACTCATTTGTGTAATTGTTTAAATGGCTTACATTGATTAAATGTGGTAATTCAAAGAGAAAACTTCAGTTCTTGTCAACAAATCATGGTTGTTCTCTGTTAGGCCAATCGGATGCTGCAAGTAGGCTACAGAGCTTGCGCGTTCACGCCTCACACGTGATCTCGAGTGTGGACAGAGGGAAAAGTAAACACATATGTTTTCCTTCTCAGAGGGCACTTGTGAAGGCCTGGAGCACACAGTGTGATGAATTTTTGTTGTGGTTGCACAAATACAAGCAGATACTGTATTTTTTGGTTGTTTTTCAGGGATTTTTTGTTGTTGTTTGTTTCCATTTAAGGAATTAGTGGAGTTAATCTCCTCAAATGTGCCAGTTGGAATCCAGTGCAAAGAAATGCAATTCTCCAGTCACAGAATCATTAAGACAATAAAATATTCTGTATTTTACAGGGGAGCTGTACCTTTGGATATGACACACTGGTTGTCTAGCACCAAGAGATGCCTAGGACCCAATGTTTACACAGAGGTTCCAGATGGTGGCTGGGGTTGGGTGGTAGCTGTGGCCTTTTTTGTGGTCGAGGTGTTTACTTATGGGGTCATAAAGACCTTTGGGATCTTCTTAAATGATCTCAAGGTTGACTTTGAGGAAACAAACAGCCGAATATCATGGATCCTCTCCATCTGTGTGTTTGTCATGACATTCACAGGTACGCAAGACAAGTCGTTAATGATCATGATTTCATATCAAGTAAATAATTAGGCTTATATCTTTCAGATGCTTTTTGCAGTAATGCAGAATAAGTCACACAACTTTTTTTTTGGTTTGATCATGGGTCCATTTCATAGTCTTGTCTCTGTTTGCATCCATCCCTGTCTAGCACCACTTTCCACTTTGCTCAGCAACCGTTTCGGGTTCCAGCCAGTTGTTATGGTTGGAGGATTCCTGATCTCTTTAGGAATGATCTCAACAGCTTTTACCACTTCTGTAAATCAGATGTACTTAACAACTGGGATTATAGCAGGTAAACATAACATTGATATAATGTATTCATAATGCCTTATAATGATTGTCATAAATTGTTTACATTCAAAAATAGCCATGACCAGAGCTATAAAGTGTTATGAAGTTGTAACATAGGCATAAGCCCAGCCTGGTGTTTGATGATGCTTTATAGCACTTCACTATGTCATCATTATAACCATTTTTAAATGTTTACATCCATTACTCATGCCAGTAATGTAAGTAGGATACTTCATTGTCCTTTATGATTGAGTGTTTATGATTCTTCAAGCAAAGTGTTAATGGAATCATGGTAATCATGGTTGATACATGATCCTTGGCCTGTTATAATTGGGCACGCTTTTTGTGTTTTCTCTCCTCAGGACTGGGCTACTGTCTTACTTTCCTCCCCACTGTGACCATCCTTTCCCAGTACTTTTGTAAGCGCCGCTCTATAGTAACCTCTATGGCCTCCACAGGGGAATCATTTGCCATATTTGCTTTTGCTCCAGGTGAGAACTTGTATTCTCTTGCGTTATTCTAGACGGCATGTGATAAAACATTTGGATTTGTTTAGGTAAATAATATGTTTAGGTTGATGGTTGTATAACATTATGAATATAAACAAGGAATAGGAATAATTGTGTATAAAGAGAACCAAATAATTCTTGGCCCAGGCACTCAGTGGTTTCTGAAATGTAAAATGATGCTAAAGCACCAATGTACACCAACTACTACCAGCCATATGGCCCATTTTCCGAGCATTTCTCTTTCCATGGCTACTGTCATTTCAAGGGATAACAGCAGCACTCTGCTGTGCATTGTCTTTACTCTGCATTGTAAAGACTGTTTGAAATTTTTTTGTGGGTCATATTAACCATGTTTAAATCATTTCAATATTTTATTGTAGCATTTACCGCACTTAAAGCCAAAATTGGCTGGAGGTACACAATGGTAGTGATTGGACTACTTCAAGGTTCAATCATCATTTGTGGGGCGCTTCTTCGGCCTATCGTGATCCAGCCCTCCCCTTCAGATGAGAGTAGCAAGGAGAAGCTGACGTCCACAGCTCAAAAGGGCAAATCGATTCTTCACAAAGATGGTTCCGTCAGCTCAGGGGATTCTGGTGTTCAGTCACAAGAGGACCCAGAGCAAGGAGGCCAGGTCACGGAGAGAGAAGAGGAGAAGACCCTTTCCCCTAAGCACGTAGAGAAACCAGCGAGACGTATGCTTCTGGATCTTTCCGTGCTGAAGGATGGAAGCTTCCTATGCTACTCAGCATTTGGCCTATTTGCCACACTGGGCTTCTTCGCACCACAACTCTATGTCGTGGAGCTGAGCGTCAGCCGGGGCGTGGACCGTGACAAGGCAGCATACTCGCTCTCCATCATGGCCGTGGCCGAGATTTTCGGCCGGCTTTCCATCGGCTGGATCATGAGCTGGCGGCGGCTGCGGAAGATCTACGTGCTGCTGGGCTGCGTGCTGCTTCTGTGCCTGGTTCTGGTGGTGTTCACACTGGTGGGAGGGTTCTGGGGCGTGGCAGTCTGCTGCGTGTTCTACGGCTTCCTCCTGGGCAACGTGGCCTCCACCCACATCCCCATGCTGGCCGATGACGATGTGGTGGGCATCCAGAGGATGACCTTGGCCGCTGGCGTCTACGTCTTCATTCAGAGTTTTGCAGGCCTCGCTGGGCCACCTTTGGGAGGTAGGCACCTAACAGTGGAGTTTGTGTATTCATTTAGTCGGAAAAGAAATCAATTGATTGTTTCAGCACAGAATTTACAATTTTTTTTCATTGATTTCCATTGTGTTACAGGTGTTTTGGTGGATATCACAGGGAATTACGGCTCTGCATTTTATTCCTGTGCTGCGGGTATGGCACTAGGAGCCTTATTTCTGGGAATGGTGCGGCCAGCTAAGACTGGCAAACTCTGCTGGAAACAAACTGTGGAGGAGGAGCAGAAGAGTCCAGTTGAGAGGAATACCTCAGTGAAAGAGACTATACAAGAAGACTTTGTAGAGGAAGACCTCTGCAATCCAGACAGCAATCCAGATGACAGCTGATCAGTGAGTGCTACTGTAGGACATCATCAGGTGAAAACAGAACAGAAAATGCTGCTTTCAGGCTTGATGTTTTACGCACACAGATTACCTGCTCTATTATGAATCATTATTTGATTGGGAAAACTTGATCTTTAGCAGAGTATGATGATGCAGTGAGACACCAGACTACATGAACCAGATTTAATACAATTTAGATTATTTCACAGAAGATAACGTACAGTAGGTTGTCAATAATGATGCTTGATAAGCGCACTTTAACGCACTACATTTGTAGCTTTTTTTTATTTTTAAATAATGTATTTTTAATACATCTTTTTAAAATATGTCTTACGTCTTAGGGGAGCTTTTTCTGGCTGCGTTTTCAAAGGTCAAATGTGATTCAAGATGCTTTTGGACAAAAAATACCACCAGTGAATCAAAATGAGCTAAATAATTTACATGCGCCTACTAGTATTTTATACAGTTATATTAATTAATTTACAGTTGATGATTTTTTTTTAATACTTTTTGGACCAATGTTAATTATGAAGAATCTTAAAGGAACACTCCTAAAACACTCCTAAAAGTAGCTCATTTGCTGTCTAGGTGGTTAGCCTCACTGTAAAAAATTATTTGTAATGATTACTTGAAAAGTGTGTGGAAACTCGTTGCCTCAAATAAGTTAAGTAAAGATTACTTGTCTCTTTCAATTTATCTTTACCATAACTTGAAAGAGACTAGTTATGGTTACTTAACTTGTTTGAGGCAGCGAGTTTCCACACATTTTTGAAGTAAGCATTGAAAATCCTTTTTTACAGTGTAGGCTACCTGATGCATCCCACTTCTAGTGAAAGCCTGGTGCTAAGCTAGGCTTCCTGAACAAGACAAGACAAGAATGTATCCTAGGTCATGTATCTTCTATACATCTCTCTATATATTTATAGGGTAGACGGCAAATAAGCTCAAAAAATGGCATGTTCCTTTAACTAATACAGTAGCCTACCTTTAGAACAACAATGGTTCTGAACTACAACCTCTCGATACATTTAAAGTTGTCAGTTGATGCATTTTCAGAGCTGGTGGTTATGAATGTATTGGGAGTCTAACTCTTGTCAAGTTTGCTGAATATGTCATGATTAGCAGACACACTCTATTACACACCAGAAATGCTGCACACTGACTCTCAGAAGGATACGGAAATCCTTCACCCTATGCATGGTCAAGAACCCAATAACGTTTATCTATAATGAAGTCTCACAGAGAGAACCTCTCCCTGTGATCTCCACTGTGAACAGTCGACTGTAATAAATGAGTGCTCCTTATACCTCATGCCAACAGTCTCATTAGGGAACACTAAGACTGAAACTTTGATTCAGTTAACTGTGATTAATCAGTCTGTTTTCTTTTGATGGGAATGAAGCCAAGCACTATTTTTTAGTTGGTTATGAACTCACTTCAATGCCACTTCGCCTATGTTTAATGAAGAGGGAGAAGCCTCAACATGGCCATTTTATGTAGGCCTCCTGTTTTAACAGTTTTAGCAGCCTGTCTCTTCTCAATGTACAGTATTGTGATTTCAACTGATCTTACTTTAAATATCAGGAACATCTCAGAGATGTAACCTCATAAGTTAAATTAGTTTCACTAATGAATGTTTGCTCTGTGGCTCGAGGATGCCATCTTCTATTTGGATAGGTCATGACATGTCATCTTTCTGGACTGCTAGAGAACAAGTACATGTAGGAAGCATAACAAACAAAGTCTGTATTCTCTGCATTATAACTGACATTGCCAAATATGTGTTACTTTCTAAAGCCTCAACATCTTATGAAAAAAAGAGAAGAAGCTAAGAGAAGCATAATGTATTCTGTAACCTGCTTCTCAGCCAAATATAGTTGTATCCAAGAAGTTTGTATAGAATACGGCCAATCTTTGATGGCTCAGAATGAGAAGAAATGTTAAGACTGTTATTGTGACCATGCCATACAATGTCACCTGACTGACCATGTGTCAAGAGTACAAACAGGGTATCTGAAACTTTGGGAGCATTGCATTACTTGAATGAATGGTTTGCTTTGGACAAGAGTGTTGTTTGTTTGTTTGTTGGTTCCAAATATGTAAGGTTCTTCCCAGCCTCTCAAGTATGGAACAGTTACATGTGATATTTTGTAAGATTTTATTCCATGAATAAAACAAATCTTTATAAATCTTTGTTAAAAGTGTGAAGTAAATTCGTTTTTATACAGAACAAAGTAAAGCATGGCCTCATGTGCCACACTCAAAAGTGCAAAGTCTTTCCCAAAGACACCGCTGAGCACACAAATACTGTGTCTTCACTGCAAGCAACAGGAGCAAGCGTTACAGACAAAAATGAGTTATTAATCATTAAGTCATAAGTCATTACTTTGCTTTCAATTGGAAAGTCCTAACTGGACACTATGCAAAGCAGTGCTATGTGAAGCAATTTGGTGGGAAATTTTGGCATAAATGACCAATTCATCCAGGAAACAATGACACTGACAGGCACTGTGAATTGGTTGTGACATAAACCAATCAGCTCTTGCTCCCTCCCTGGTTTACATCCAAGGTCTGCGTTACAGGCACGTTGTATTTTGATTTTGATTTCAACTTGCTTTCTTTGTGGCAGAAATTTTAAAGTGTACTTCTGATGCAGCTGCATCCTAAGCAGGTCTAAGCCCCGATGACCAAGCATACTACCACAGAGTACTTACATAAATAAAAAGATTTCATTCATTAATACTGAGTTTCCTGTTTGAACTACTGTCATTCACCGCGGTTCTACATTATGTACGCTGCAGGGACCTTGCATTATTCAGCTGAATTGACTGAGCAATCTGATAGAACAAATTATTTCACAGATTCAGAGTAGACAGAGAACATTCAATGCAATGCGCCCATCGGATGCTTGCTTGAAGTTATGACTCGTTGTAAAGAGAGAGGAAGCAGTATTCCTACAGTGTGTTCAGTTTACTGTTCCAGCAGGGCCAAGCACCTCAGCAGCCATTGTCTGTACTCCTGGAAAGCCTCCGTTGGCTTGGCTAACCGCTCATCAGCACTACCGCCATCGTCATGAACCCACTGCAGCAGGGCCTGGAGTGACCATGTAAAGAGAGAAAAACATCCATGACACCCAAGAAGAACCTCAGCCTACAGACCAATCACTTAACCTCTGTGCATTTCTAGACATCCCATAATAGGAGGCTTTGCAATTGCTATTCTAAAACCAAATCACATAGGAAATCATAAAGCGGCAACACACAACAAAATCTTGGAGGCCATCTACAGTAGGATACTGTTGTATGTTGTCAGAAAAACAACAGCGGATTATGTACTGTATAGTGAAATGGGATTCAACAGAATGTTAAATCTCCAACTGCTGTATTACAGATAGCCTATAGAATTACAAGAATAATTCACTTCATTAATATAATACACCTCATATAAAAGACACAATTTAAGGACACAACCTACTACTCTTAAAAGGCACAATAAAACAATAAACCAATTTGTGGAATATGACATTATGGCACTATACCCTCACCTTGTACCTGTCGGCTATTTTGAAGCCAATGCTGGACTGGAGCTTCCGCAGGCAGATGGGGCAGAGGGTGAGAGGCCGGCGGTCTGACTCCTCCAAGTGGTTGGAGCCCTGCATGACACAGTGAAGCCACTGGCAGTGCTTCAGCCCAAAGATGTGCCCAATCTCATGGCTCACAACCTACAGTAATACAGGCAAATGTGGGCAGATGAATACACTATACTGTACAACATTAAAGGAGATACACCGGGCGCCGGAAGTGAGCTGCCTAGTTGCCTAGTAACAATGTTAAACAACCTACTGATATACAGCTTTAAACAATCTAAAAATATTTTTAGAAGTCTGAAAATTAATACTCAAATTGGGGGGGGAAACCTCCCCAAACCCACCTCTACAGTAGGCTTTCATTCAATTCTGTAACGGTAACTGTACCCGCGAGAATCTCCGAGACTGATTGTTAAATGTATCTCCTTTAGTGATCACCCTGAAACGGTCTTTAGATGATTACAGAGAACATTACAAAGAATCTTGAATAATAGATAGATAGATAGATAGATAGATAGATAGATAGATAGATAGATAGATAGATAGATAGATAGATAGAGATACTTTATTGATCCCGAAGGAAATTAAGGAATATTAATAATCCATGCTATGACAAAACATTTCCTGAATGTTATTCTTATGTTACAAACTGTTAATAAGCTATAATGTATGTTGATGACATGACATGAATGTACTTCAAATGATACATTATCCCGACCTTGCAGGACCTAAGCAGCAGAGTACTGGTGATGGGTGGGATATAGTAATTGCTGAAGACACTGTAGTCCCCTGGCTTTGGTTTGTAGCCTTGCTTCACTTGACCAGCATAATTACGGTGATAGAAGTTGTCATCATACCTGGCAAAACTGAAAACTCCCATTCCTGTAACAATATAAAAAAAGCCTTTATTGTAACCTCTCAACAGTATTATCATATTTCAATAATTTATTATTAGACATTAGAAACACAGTGAGAACAGCAGAGGGTAAAGCCAAAGTGGCTCCAAAGTGTTTTTTTTCTGGGCAGATGCAGGCTAATTTAGAGAAGGGCTCATGACACCCCTACTAAATATGATGGGAGATTATTTTAAGCTCTGCCCTAAATGCAGTGGCAGCCAGT
Source organism: Sardinella tawilis (assembly GCA_030264315.1). Classification (NCBI taxonomy): domain Eukaryota; kingdom Metazoa; phylum Chordata; class Actinopteri; order Clupeiformes; family Clupeidae; genus Sardinella; species Sardinella tawilis. The sequence goes on along the minus strand of JASCQY010000089.1, from coordinate 7,492,179 downwards.
CTATAGAAACAATCCATCATAAATGGGATTATGGAATTAAAGGAGCAGATCAGGATAGAAAAAGACCACCTGTCTATCCTAGTATACCTTCGGTGAGGGAGGCCTGCCCAAAGACAAAGTTCCAAGACTCTTTGGGATACAGGTCAATCATAGTAATGCCTACTATGCAAAAAGCATCTTTAGGCTTCTTCTTCATCAGAAACCTCAGCAAGTCACCTAGACAGGAAAAGTAGTAGATATATTAAAATGCTTTCTCCTGGAACACTGACAAGATTCATGCTATTTCTGGCCAGCTTTGTGGCACTCACGGGCAAAATATATGTACTACATGGGACAAATAAAGCACATAATCAGTGTAGGGTCCTAGACATAAGTTAACACTGACAAGATGCTCACCAGCATATAGTTGCAAGTTGTTGGTGTAGCTGTTGACCCTGAATGTACATCCTGTTGACTGTACTGTGACAGGTGGCAGTGTCTTCACAACCAGCCCATAGTAGAATGCTTCACAATACTGACGTAACCACTCCACATACAGGTCTGTTTGCACAGCGGCCTCGCCAAAAGATCCTGTATGCATGTCATGTCACACACACACACACACAAGCAATATGATTGAAATTGCATAGTCTTCTGTTGGTTACTACACTGTGGGCTTAATATAATAATAATTCCTCCTTCCGTCTTTCTGTATTCCATCGTCCGCGAGCTTCAACTATTCTTAAGTTAATATATGACTCACCAATGGTCTGTATGTAAATTGTATTGTGGCCTTTGCATGGGCTGCTGCGGTACGGGTTGCTAAAAAAGCTCTGAAAGTCTTGTGATTCCTCCGGGTGCGCAGGGATCCAATCTGAATCAGAGTGGATACTGATGGCACGGAAGAGGCCGCTGTTCGGATGGAGACAGTCCTCTAAAAGTTTTCTTTCTTCTCTACTGTATTCCCGGTACCGCTCAACGAGGTCACGCCGTTTGGTGATGAGCGCAACGCGCAGCTTCTCCGCCGAGTGCTCAATGACCTGCATCACCTGTAAGACAGTAGGAAAAAAACAGCATAATTTGCGTCGCATGGGTGCCTAATACATTCTGATACATTTTACAACATTGCACATCTACACAGCATTCGAAGATGGCATTATCAGCTGTTGACATACAGCGTAAACTAGGCTACTGAAATGTATAATAGCAGCCCTTAGCCCAGGCTAATTACAAAGCTGTTTTTTACCTTCTCATAGTGTCATTAACCATTCTAAAGTCTAAAGGTATTTTCCCCGTAAGAGAACGAATGACCAAATTGCTACGGAAGTGCTTAGATTGATCGGTCTGTGGTTAATGTTTTGCACCACCTGGGAACTTCCTCTGACTGCGCCACGGCGGTGATGACGTAGTGTTTTGAAGCTAGAACCGCCAATCAGAAGCTGGCAAGTAAATGCTAAGTGTCTGCTGAGAGAAGTGGACTATCAGGAAGCATTTTGGCAGCAACGTGATTGACGAAATGTACTGTCTATGGAAATGACTTCCGTCAACCTAATTTCACAAGGGAAATGAACACGAAAATTCCTACACCTGGACTATTTCTTGAATTTAAAGAGAAAACAAACATCAACACAAGGGGGTGGGGGCATAAACAGCGCTGTCCTATCACACCGTGGAATTTTGAAAGCGACATAGAATGCAAGCTGTCTTGAATGTGCTCACAGATGACAAAATCTGTAGCCCATTTTATTCATTTACATACCATTTTCTTATGGATATCTTACTTGAGGGTGTACAGTGTTTTAAGTCGGTGTACAAGATTGCAGGATATCTGTCTTCACAGCCCCAAGACTCTTCACTTGGCTTACTAAACGTAGGCCTTTACAATGCTTTCTCCAGATTTTACCTAGTTGACAAATTTAAGCATCTGTGGAGCCATCTTACCTGCAGTTGGTGACCAAAACAGAGCATCAGAATGAAACTGAAAAATTACGGGAAATGGGAAGGGTGAGGAGACAGAGACGCACGCACAAGAGGTGCACTCAGGACAGTCCAAAATTTTCATCATTAATGACTTCCACTCAGATACAGTGTCATCTAACCACACATCCTTCCTGCAATAGCCTATTTACTTATTTTCTACCTGAATAGCCCAGTCTGCGGTTTAGAGTGGTCTTGCTACATAAATATGCAAGAGAGGAATCAAAAGTGTAAAAGCCTTTAATATTACACTGGGTTGTAATCAAAAGGACCCAGAGAAACATGTTTTGACAGACAGTGAGGCAAGGAAATCCTGAGGTGACTGTATCCTGAACACCCACATGCACGCGTACACACACACACACACACACACACACACACACACACACACACACAAAGTCACTTCACATACAACGGCAAGGTCTGTTAGCTTTCCAATGAAGGAATGTTCTGTGAACAGACAGCAGCATCACCACACAGTTGTCTTAGGCACAAGAAAAATAGGAACAAGGACAAAACAAGGTACTTAAATGCTTCAGGGTTAAATATCACAATCGGAAAGGCACAATTTGTCTGAAATGGCAATAAAATCTGTACATACATATCTATTAACAAAAGATATTCATTATTTAACTAGCAATGTCTTTCCCTTTTTAAGCTATGTGATTAAGCAAGACAAGTAGTGGCTAATTGTACTGGTACGTTAATTGGAGACAGAAAAATGTGGTCACCATTAAAGTACACAGTGATAATCATGAAAGGCAGACAAAAGAAACACAGAAACAGAAACATAGCCAATGTCACGTCACCCATTAAGAAGCCTAGTTTGTTTAAATCACAGGCTGTATGATCAGTCATGAGAAAAGAAGAAAAAGGTAGGCACGTTATGTGATCAGGTTAGCAAGTGATACAGATTAGCACTTCATCAATACATCTGAGTGGTCCAACGCTAAGCCCTGAGTCAGCACGAGGGCCATCCACTTTATTCATATAGCCTACCTTAAAACCAGTGTAAATAGAAAAAATAACTTTCTTATAAGTGAAGATATGTTTTTTATTATTATCATTTTGGGAAGATTTGGTTATGCCTTGTCAAAATCTATTTACAGGTTTGACTTGACAGGACAATTTCTGTTTGATACTACCACATATCGAACACATCACAGACAAAATCAAACATCGTCTCGTATCCTGTGTACCTGCTTAAAGCTTTGATGGTAAAAAAAAAGCTTGCTTTGGCTTCTTGGGCTCCCTTATACACAGGGAGGTCATGACACATTTATTCTTCCCATCGGCCTGTGTGATCATGTGGTTGATACATTGAATTTCGTGTAAGGTGGGTATTCCAGCTAGCATATGCCTGGTTATTTGCTATTAAATTCCTATTTAGAGATAAATGATGGTGAGGAGTGTATGATTTAAGACTTGACACCAATTTCTGGACGTGGGGCCCAAAAGGCATCTCTCCTTAAGGCTGGTCTCTGCTTAACATACATACATGAAGGCACACGATGGCAACAGAGTGCATTGTACAGTATATCTACTGATCACAGAACTGTGTTGGAAGAAGCCTCTTATTTTCCTTTGGCCAAACTGAGGCCTGTACTCTGTCACTCCAATCTGATTACTCAGCCCATTCTCCTTGGAGAATATTTATCTAACAACATAAAAATCCAATTAAAAAGTCCTTGTACAAGGCTTATTGCAACATGAGCTGCTTTAGGTTATCATGCAAGATGGTGTCCTTGACATCACGAAAGACCAGCCGAATGTTCTCTGTGTTGATGGCGGTGGTGAAGTGGTGGTAAAGCGGCTTCTGTTGCTGATCCCGGCGCTTGTTCCTGAAGCACTCCACCAGGAATTTCTGCACGTCGGCCAGGTCGTGAGGTTCACCCGTGTAATCATCAAAGTAGTCCTTGATCGAGACCGTCTTCACCTTCTCCTCAAGCAAGTCTGTCTTATTAAGGAAGAGTATGATCGAGACTTTGGCGAAAACTCGGTTGTTGACGATGGTCTCGAAGATGTTGAGCGACTCCATGAGCCGGTTGGTCTGCCGGTCCTCCATCAGCACCTGGTCGTACTCGCTGGACGAGACGAGGAAGAGGATGGAGGTGACGCTGTCAAAGCACTCGAACCACCGCCGCCGCTCCGACCGCTGGCCGCCCACGTCCACCATCTTGAAAGGCACATTCTTGATTTCAAACTCATACTCGTGGATGCCTTTGGTGGGCTTGCGGGCCAGAAGGATATCCTGCTGAGTGGGCAGATAATCCTGGGAAGGGAAGGATGAAGAAACTAAATTTCAACAGACACACAGTTCCAAGGCATATGCTGCCATCCGATTTACAGTGCCTGTGCCCTCGGGGCCCAATATACCCAGTACAAACATGTAAAACTATGTAAAGAGGAAGGCTGCCAGTCAAACTGGAAAATGTTGAAGGTGAAGCATTTGCATACTATGACAACATCCCTTTGATTTCCATATTCAAGCATGGCACTTTTATGTCTGCCAAAGCTCTGCTTCATGCATCTGTGCAATACTGTAAACGGAGGAATCAGAGACCTGAACTGATACATTGTATGTTCACCGAGAAGCATCTTACCTGGTCACCGAGTTTATCCAAGTTGTCCAAGAAATATTTCACAGACTCCCCCTATAAAGATAGACAGAGGGGGTAATTCAGTCATGTTAGTAACTCATTATAGGCCATATAGGTATGTATTTATGAAAGTACAAAGTAATGAAAGCATGCTTCTCCCAAGGACAATGCCGAAAGCATACATCCGTACACATTGTGCGACTTTGAAACCGTTTTAGTTTTTAATGTTGCAGCAACCAAGATCAGCTAAACTATGTTTAACTAAAACTGGCTGTTGGCAGAGCAGATGGCTAGGCCTACACCATAATACATAAAGATGTCTCCAAGGTCCCCATCAGACACAAGAGCCTAACTTCTGTTTTTTTGGCATCAACAAAAGCACAGGACAGGTCACACTCAACAGCAAACCAAAAGTTAAGTGAACTCTAGAGGAGAATAGCAAGCTGTGGGAGGGGTAGAACGCTTCCCTCATTCCACCCAAGACTGGCTGGGACCTCTGCAGAAAGGCCTTGTTCACCTGCCAGTCATGTCTGGACAAGCAAAGTCCCACATCTGCAAAGGGATCTCATTACACTAACAGCCCCAGTTAAACAAGCAACTGCGTGCCATGGATTGTTCACCATTTCTGATGTTTCTAATATCAAACAATATGACAAAACCCTTCCATAGTAGTCAACAGCATGCATAAAAACAATTACAGTTCAAATAAATTGTACACAATTGTAACAATGTACAATGTATGCAATATCCAGACTGCACTAGACCAATAAGAGACACAGATGACTGTCCATGCCTCAGAGAAACAGAAAAAAAAGTCTGCAATGGAAAAGAACTGAGCATCTCAATTATTTACCAGGCATGTTCTCTAAACACACAGTCAATTATGATGCCTAATTAGGCATTATGAAATGATATTAAGTAGCAGCCTCCATTGCTGCACTCTAACCCGTTTTCCTATTCATCAATCATACCCTACCACCATATGCCATACAACTTCAATTAATGTTCAACATGATGTGGTTTTAAAATTATACTCCCACCTAACCTACAGTAATTTAATCTTAACAGCACTAATAATAGTTCTGTTGAACACATTCTGATTTGACCAGTGCCTATCAAACGCATAAGACATAGCACATGGACACACACAAAGACTCTGCTGAGAACTAGGACTCAAACCATCTCAAATAACAGCCTTTGTACTACAGGGGTAGGCAGTGGCACCGGTAGAAATATGACAAGTGTGGAAGAATGGGAAGAATGGAAAGGTACAGGTAGAGCTGTGAGACCAGTTCTACTCCACACAAGATGAGAGACCAGCGACAATCTCACACAATGTAGGCCTACACTGGCCTGAGACATCACAATGTTCTTTGTGAGCCACAATGCTTGTGGAAAGTTCCACTGTAGGTTTTGTGTGGTAGGGTGGAGATTTGTAAAAAAAAAAAAAAAAGGGCCTTGTCCATGGGCAACATGTTTAATCTTGAGTAAAAATCAATGCCATGCAATGCAACTTGCGGGATGCAAAAAAGCCTTTCTGCCGACTGCTGAAAGATTTAGCAAATCTGCTGCTTAGTTGTTGCTGTTGGAAATGCAAGGCATCTCGATGCAGTGCAGCTGTTTGCTCTCTGTCTCTCTCCCTCTCTCTCTCTCTCTCTCTCTCTCTGACCCTCAGCACAGAGAAGGAGAGAGGACTAAACAACGACAAGCCGTTTAACCGCAGATCAACATTCCTGCGCCACTCGCACAACCAGCGCCGTCCCAGTAATCTCACTAAATCTAAAGGGGAAATGTGGACCCGGTGTTCAGACGAGCAAGCAGCATAATTCTCAGATCAGCACAGAAGAAAAGACAAACTGAAACTGAAACAAGTGCACAGAGAGCAAGAGACAGAGAAAAGGAGAAAGAGAGAAAGAGAGAGAGAGAGACAGAGAGAGAGATGAGTGAAATGAGAGAGAGAGGGACAGGATATGGCGGCTCCTCCTCGCCAGATTGTGAATATCACAGAGCAAAACAGAGCCGAAAGAGTGCGCTTAAAAACCTGACTTTCCAGAGCTTAGTATCCACTAGGCATGAAGGGACAGTGGACTACAACAGCTGAGACATAAGACAAACAATCCCATCTGTCGAATAATGTCATGATCTATTCTAATCAGTCAAATTTTAAAAATTAGGATTAAGAGTAGGCCTAATTGTATTGGCTTCCATGAAGCATTTTTGACAATGGCTGGTCTTGTAATAAAGAAATATTGCTTCATTATTAGGACATTGGTTCCAACACATTGTCCATTATTCAAGAACAATGCCCTCAGCCATTGCCCATATTTGGTGTGTACTAGCCACTGCTCACCTTACCCCTAATATTTACAGTGTCTCTGAGTTTTGTTGTTGTATATATGTCTTAGGGTATTGTGCAGAAAAACTCTCTTGCAGACAGTGTAGACAGATAAAGGCAGTTATCTGCACCATGTCAGTTGTATACGCTTTGAAAGAACAATGTGACTGAAAATGAAAGTATGGTGAACTGCCGCTAAACACTTCTCCAAAACAGCTTTACAATTTCTTCCATTTACAATTTCTTACAAATTCATCCATCACCTACATTTGTGCAACATGTCATACATTAAATGATTTCTCTTCAGAAGAATATGTTGGTGTAAGAGGAGCATATGAAGGCTTTCCTCAAGGCCCCTCTCAGGAAGTTTGTGATCTCCAAGAGAATGTAAACACTACAGTAGAGAGCATATCCATCAGTCCTCACCAACTGGAACTCCCGCCGCCGGTCGTACGCGTTCTGGATTCCACTGTCGTTCCATAGTGCACGTATGGAGGGCAGATAGTGGTTGAACACCTTAGTCTCCACCATTCCTTGGATCATCATGGTGGAACGTGTGTCGAAGCCCATCATGGTCTCTCCATGCACCTGGTTGTCAGGGTCTCCCCAGGGGATGTGCAGCTTTTCTCGGGCGTCCACCAGCACACGCACCCCTGTGGTTGGACACACGCCGGCCAAAGCAAAACAAAAAGAAAAAAAAATCTTTTATCCATGTCGAGCTGCTGATGCACAAGCAAGCAAGAAAAGGCATTTCACCACATGAAAGCTTAGGAAAAGCAGTAGACATGAATGGTAATGAGCTAGACTTCCTGTCGTGGGTATCATCTGATGAGGACAGCACTTGAAGCGCAAACAGAGCAGTTGGTCGCAGGGCATACGTTTTACAAGTGAGGTGATACTATGACAGATTAAATGAGACCAAAGTCTTTGTGCATACTAAGGAGGCCCAGCTAGGTCACTGGGCTTGGGCAAGTGACATAAGCCACCCCACCCAGGATATATCACTTATTTTTAAATGTGCATTTCCACCTAAATGACTGCTGCCATTTTAAACATTCAATGGAAGTTAGATGATAATTTCATGAATACAGAATAGCGTGGTTTACAGTCTGATAAATGTCAATGTTAGCCCTTTACTTGATTTCAGTCGGCCTCTTAAGGATCAAATACGATGGTACTGTAGGCTAACCGGTCCCAAAACAGACTGCTGTCTAAAATCAAAGGTCATATCTGAAGTAGTGACATAGAATGAGTTAATCGCTGACTTTCCACTCACAAGATTTCCTTTAACAGAAATAATCTCATATCTGGTTTACACATAGGCCTACACAGCGTGGAGATTTCATTTTAGGGAAACTGGGTGTTTGTGGAAAACTGAGACGCAAGAATTTCTGAAACGGTGTCACTTCTATGTCGATTTTGAAATCACTGAACACTACACAAAAACAGAATACACGCAACCTCTTCTTTGTGATCAGATAACCCATAGGACGAAATGACGACAGAATGTTGCCGAAATAACGTTACCATGGGCGTTTCTCGTAAAAATGGAGTGCCTTCGCTTTCTTGTTGTCCTTGTTTGGAATTTTAGAGTAACCAAATTTGAAAACTGTTACAAAATCTATGTCTTTTTAACCCAGCCTTGAAAACGTGTGGAGTGTCGTTAGCGAGTTTGAAGTACTTTCAGGCTCGCTAACCGTTGACCACAAGTAGACAACATTTACTATCAGTGAAAGCGTAGACAAGACTCAAAAAGCGAACTGATTTAAGTACCATCTGTAAGTATTTCAACGCTATCTACCTTTGATAACATTACTGTAAATCGTAGCCCGGAACTCCTCTCTGGCCCGCTGATCGAAGTCCTGCCCATGAATTATGCGCATTTGCTTGAGGAAAGTTGACTTGCCACTTTCACCCGCACCCAATAATAGTATCTTCACCAATCGCTTCACATAAGTCTTCTCGCGTGATATACATTTATCGATCTCCTTTGATTTTCTTAGTTGCTCGGCTTCGTTGCTATTTAAAAGACAATTAGTGAAACAAACTAACGAAGACCGGGACGGCAGGAAATCCGCCATCTTTGTAACAACTTCATGGATACATTACACAGGGGAGGGTTGGTCTGCGCGTTCGCGAATGTGACCGTGGGGCGGAAACTGAGAAACTGAAAGTCAAAAGAGTTCACCAACTTACAAAGAATTTTTATAATTTTATTACAGACCATTCTTCAAATAATTTGCTTAACTTGCTGACTGGTCAACTAAGTTATGTTGTCTGTAGACTAATCTGTGTAAAACAGGTGATTAGGTTGTAAAATGTTATGGACTAGGCCTACACCATCATTGGTTGCCTGTTGATGAAATTAGGCTATTACTTCCTGGACGTAGGCCTACAGAATCGTTGATATTGCGTGTCTGTTGCTATGTCCACTGATGAGTGTTTCTAAGCCTTTAGAGAATGTCAAAGGTCACGGACAAACAACATGCACAGGCTAAAATCCCAAGTTTTTGAATGTATTTGGTGAACAGTGTGAGTAGGCCTATCGCATAGCTTACTTAATCATGGATCTAATTATCTTCTAAAACATGTGAGTGACTGAAATGTTTGGTAAAGGCTAAGGCCTAGATGGATTACTAATTGAATTGATCATCAGTATATCTGTTATAGGCCTATCTCTCAATAAAAACTGATGGATGAACAAAGTGCACAGTCTCTCTGGATATGGGTAGAGACTAGTTAGGCTCCAAGTGTGTTAAACCAGATTCCTCGTAAATTAACTAGTTTGTTTATTTTGAATGCATGATATTACAGAAAAATCAAAACAGACAAAAGAAAACACTATAATGCAGCATAAACAGAAATGCCACATGATTTTCTCTTCCACCCTTTGTGTCCTCTAGGGCAATGGTTTTCAAAGTGGGGGCTGCCAGGACGGTCCAGAGGGGCCTCATCAAGTTGGAGTGAAATAATTAATTAACCACCTGACCAAACATCTATTGCAAACACAGAAGAAGAACTGGCCAAGAAAGTTGTGTAAATACAGTATGAGGCAACATATAAAATACAGATTTACAGTCATCCATAAGAATGGATACAGTGCACCAAATGTGTTCTCTGCTTCAAAATTCTCTCAAACGATTCCAAACTTAATTTTGTCACAGTATCCTACTGTCAGACAATTTTTGCTATTGTCGCTGTGTTATTTAGATACACGCTTTCCATAGGGGGGCCTTAGCTGGATTCTGCTAGTAAATGGGGGGGCTTGTCATGCAAAAGTTTGGGAACCCCTGATCTAGGGCACCATTTTTAAAGACAATCTTTTGGATAACATCATGCTGAACCAAACACACACACACACACACACATGCATGCACTCAATTATTACAGATCCAAATACTAATGGAAGTATTTCATAGAATTAGTTTAGAAAAAATGTCTCATGCTTGCACTACATGATGTTTAAGGGTAGAAATAGTTACATATGAAAAGAAACAGACATGCCCTAATCAGTTAGCGGTAGCGGCCAGCTCACAAATTCGGTCTACGCTGTACCTACTGCTGCCGTTCTGATACCTATTGACAGCACTCGGCAGCCTCAGACAACAGGGCTTCGGTTTGATTCACTCCGGATAACTCCTTTAAAGGGAGACCTGATTAAGGATAGACATGGTTAAGGGTCAGCATGTTTAAGGACATACATGGCATCTCCTTCTCCAGATTGATATGCTACCTATTATGGCAGAGATTGAGCAGTAGGCTACTTAACAAGTCTTTTTTTATTGTCCTTATTTAGTCCACAGAGTTGCAACCAGCGCCACACACTCACACACACACACACACACACACACACACACACACACACAAAGAGCACCAGACAGGCTATACCTACCCAGGCCTGTAACAGGGTAGGCTCCTCATCAAATAGTGAATTGTGAGGAGATATTGGCAGAATGTCAGTGTGTCAATGTGTAGTATTGTACAGTGCACAAAGAAGTGAAATATCACAACTCCTGATGCCATGAAATTAAAACCTATTTGGTATCCTATTTTGGCTGCGGTGTTGGATACTATGATAATGTTTCAAACAGCTAAAACATATACAAACACTAAAAACATATACCCTCTAGATCTGATTTAAAATGGTCATATTTGTGACCATATTTGGCTTGTGGCACACTTGACAACTCTACATTTACAAATACAAGGTTTACCTCTCTCATTTCTTATTTTATCCATTGTAAGCCCAGAATGCACAAGCAATATGAAGAACATAATGTAAAAAGAAGTTCATATTCCTGTCTTTTGATATGTTTGCCATAGCATTCAGCTATGACCTATGCTTATTATTTTGTGATTTTTAGATAGGTTTGCAGAGAAGCCTAAGTCTATGGGTCTATGGGTTGAAGGCTTTTGTGAGACTTTTCCCCTTGCTCAGACAACTCAATATTGCCACCTGTCGAAATTACAGCGTTATTGTGTAAGCATCACAGAACCCATTTCAGGTTGCTGAAACAGGTTCACATACGATTGGCGGAGATATCCACGGCATGTTTGTCAATGCCTAACGGACGGCAATTGCTTGCAGAAGGCATATAGGACCTACGCGTCCTGACGGTCTTTTGAAGATTTATTTTGATATTCCCGACATTGAATTACATAAACTGACCAGCAGTCGCGTGGGAGCAAAATGACAATCAAAAATGTCCACGATTATGGACAGCGGTATCGACCACGGGTGGCATGCCTGAAGAAGGTGGGTGACACATTTCTCATCTGGAACGCTTTATTACCGACACACAGACCTAGACATGAATGGTGTAGCCCATACACATTCTTTATCACTCGAGCAATGATTTGCTTTGTATAGCTTAATGTTTGTTTAATAGCTTAATTTCTTTGTTCACATGTTTAGTATTGCGTATTCAATAAAAGGTTACAGACACTGTGCAACTTTACCTTCAAAGCGCAATTTTGGTGTGCACAGGATATCATATGGAGATTAGTAGGCTAACTTACAGTGCGATGCAATCTATTCCCAGTTCATACGTAGAGCTCCCTCAAAGGAGCTTAGGCTACTCTTGCATTAATATTTTGATAAAACACGTGTAGCCTACATATTGTTCATATCTCTGAATTAATGTTGGTCAATCATGTGGATCAAGAGTGCGCATCGGACTACTGTTACATGAAGCCAGTTTTGAAGCTTATCCCTGACAGTTTCTTTCTTAAACACAATTTGACACTCATCTTTGTTTTATTTCTTATGAGGTGTAAAAATAGCCTACTACTATGTAAGTATTGTCTTTACTAGCATGGATACCACTTTTACTGCCACAGTCTCTCTTTTTGGTGCCATGTTGCCATGCACGCTAACTCAGAGATAAGGTTGAACACAATGAGCTGGGAGGTATTATCTCAGCTTTAACTGAGCCTCTTTGGCCCAATTAAATCAGTCCCCTCATATCTTCCCTGCTGTAGGGCTCTGCGTGGCGCTAGGTGACCTTTCGGCACCGGACAGCCTCTCGCCATCTCCTCTCGCCCTCCGACAGGGCAGAGCAGTCTCTGTGATGACTGTAAAGGTCTGGCGTCAGAAGAGCTCGCTCTGATCCAGGGCTGGGCTACAGGTGGCAGGTTCTCCAAACAGCCTTCAAAAGCCAGAGACACTGGCAGAGGCAAGGAGCGCCACTTCAAACGGTCCAAAGGGAGTCACAAATCAATTTGGCAGGGATGTTTGAAAGGGGTTCGGCACACGGCACAGCAAAGCATGAAACAGCATGGGAGAGAGAGTGGGCTATAAAGCACTCTGCTGAGTGATGCCTTTTTCTGGATGCTCGTCTCAACCCTGTGTCACTCTCCCTGATGGTCCTCCTTGGAGAGGTAGCCTACCTGCAGTCATTGCTTGGGTAACCATTATGTGACAGCAGAGCAAAACAGGACAGTATTGTGGCTCAAAGTGACATTTGAAAACATCTTAAAAAAATACAATTATTGATTTATTATTATCTTAATATAATGCTATAACATATGATGATATTGAAGCAGTATAAAATGAAGGAAGTAGAGTTGAAAGGAAATGTATTGTAGTAATATTGCAGTAATGACGTGATACATAAGTGCAAATCTACAGTATATACAGTGGGTGTCTGCTTATGAATGAAACAAATCTTACCAACAAGTGAGTCATACATTTCACAGACAATCAACACGTTGCTTGATGGAGCATGGAAGAGAGAGGTGTCGCGCGTCGGCTTTTGGGCTGAGATATCAGCAACCTTTCTACAGTATTCGGCAGTATACCTTTAAATCAATTTGAAGAACATAATGAATAGGTAGATAGAGGGAGAGATAGATATTTCTGAGGGGAATTCCTTCTCTGCTTTTTAGTGATTGCACACACAGCACAGCAGTGTGCAGCTTCCCTTGCAGTGTCTTGGGAAGTAGTTTGGGAGGAGAAATCCAGTGTGAATTTATCCATAGTTCTGTTGTTCAAAGTCAAGTGCTGTCAGTAAGAAAAAGGACGAGAAAATTTAAAACAACCTACACCTACAGTAATAGTGAACCAACAACTAACACTAAGTGAATAGCGCACAGAAACGTTCAGTTACATTATTCGGTTATCGGTTCGTTATTTGGTCTCTGTTGGATGAAAATTTCTGGTTCTTTTTTCCACAGATGACAGCAATCAGTGACCTTGAACAACAGGGCTATTGACTAAGATTTCTCAAGATTTCTCAAGATTTCGCACGAACCAGCTATTCCTCCTTCGCTCCTCTTTCTCAATATTAAGGATACAGGGATAAAAGGAAATTTAATTGTAACATGCATTTACTAAGTGAAAAATTACAGAGCGATTAATGATGTGGACAAAGGATATGAGCTATGTATAGGAGGGTGAGGGGGGCAAATTACAATACTCCCACACATGAACATGGAGCACCCGAGTAACAGGGGAAAGGAAAAACTCCCTTGTTCAAGGAAGAAACCTTGGGCAGATTCACGGCTCAAGGGGCCAATCCAATCCACCTGTTGGGTATCTGTTAACAAGTCATGGTTGTTGAAGTAATACCTTCGGTGGATTGACCGCCTTATTACCTTCAAGGTAATCATGTGTACTATATTTTTTTTTCTGAATCAACAGGTGGAGGCCCTGGTGTTGGAAATGCAGGACCCAACATCAGGAGTGAAGTCTCAGACTCAAAGACTCGTCATTACCACAATACCTCATGCCCTCACGGGTAAGCAGACCTCAGCTCTACTGAATTTCAATCTAATTGTTTGAAAATTACAAAAAGAACACAGCCTATAGGGGACGCCGTGGCTCGGGGGCCTAGTGCGCCGGAGACCCGGGTTCAAGTCTGTCCCGATCCTTCCTCCAGTCAGTCTCTACTGTCCTATCTGAATAAAGGCAACAAAAAGCCCCCAAAAATCTTTAAAAAGAACACAGCCTATCAACATCGCAAGAGACATGTCACCTAGGGGTCACTCATATGGCAGGAGTTCAACTGAGCATTGCAAAACGCAGTAACACTTCAGCACAGAAAGCTCCCTCTGCATGCATGTGTCCCATGAGTATGCTGTCTATGGCCTCCAGCCAGGCTGCTGTGATGGGCGAGATTTTTCTGCGATGGCTCCGTGATGCACAGATCTTAAGTCCTCTTATGTAGGTCTAGGACTGAAGAATTCATTGCCATGACAACGCCTTGTGCAGCTGGTTGCATTGACTCCCTCCTCCTGGCGATGTGGTTGTGAGGAGGAGGTGTGTGTGTGTGTGTGTGTAGGCTATGTGTGTGTGTGTGAGTGTGAGTGTATGTATAAGTGTGGTGTAGGGGGCACTTGTGACATCAAGGCTGATGGAGGACATCTTTCCAGATATAGCTCTTTTCACTCACATTGCTTCTTGTTTATCCTGAGGATGTGATTTTGAGATGGTGTGCGCTGCGTGGGATGATAATTTATTGGGAGCAGCCCTACAGCAACAGTCTAATTGAGCCAGACCAGACATATGTGTCATCTATATAGTGTAGCCTATTTGCTTGCTATTATTTCTGTCCTGAAACCAACTTGAGGTCCATAGTTGGAGATTCATCATGAAGTTTAGCGGTACATGATACCCTTTTACAGAATAGCCTAGAAATCATCTCCATTCTTAGAGCCCAAATTTTAATAGAATTGAATAATGTAATTCTGTATAATGTATGCAGATTCTGATTCTTCATAAATCAATGCTGATTACTGAACATTGCCTTTAAACATTCAACCACAACTTGAAATTTGTATGTTGTGATTATACTAATGTGGGGAGAGATTCCTCTTAGGTCCTGCCTTTATTGCTTTCCCGTTCCCTGCCCTGGCTTCTGTTGACATTATTTATGTTTGTGGGCTGGTCACCGCCATTCTTATTTGTGGTAGGGCTTTTAGATGGGCTTGCTTCCGTGCATCATGTATTCATGGGTGCTATCCAATAGAGAGAGACAGTTTTATTTTTTTCCATAAATTACTGGGGATTTTCGCTTTAATATTGTATTATTGAAGCAATTTTGCTCCTTTATTAAGGCATAATTTTGCTTCATTGTTATGTATTGTCTGCACTGAGGGTAGTAAACTAAAACCTTCAGTTAGTTAAAAATATTGTGCCTCCCAGTTGTGCAAATGAGGATGGGAAGCTTATTGTTGAGTGTTTGCTTTGCCCCTTGCAGTTGTGTACGTGCTGCACTCATGTTGGGCTGCCGTTTGAAGTTGCACGTGTTTCATTTTAATGAAGCATTTATTTGAAGTCAGAGGAGATGAGAGTTTAACGGGTCACCGCCCAACCCTTTTCAGTAATGACACTACCCCCACATGCGTGTCACCCACGCAGTCCCAACTATTCGGTCCCAATTAGGAGTGATCCCTAAGACACAAACCTCTGAGAGTACCTATTTGTTTCCATTGGCTGAGAAGTCTGTCAGTCGTAACCATTTATGCTTTGATACAGGGGTAACTGAGCGATAACTAAAGTCAAATTCTTGACAAGAGTGGTAAATGAAGAGTGTAGATATTCAGTAATTGAATGTAATGTTAAAGCAACACTCCACCATTTGTGGAAATATGTTCATTTTCCATATCTCCATGAGTTAATTCATTGAGCGATACCTTTCTCCTGTTCATCCAGTCCTTCTCTGAGTCTGGCGATATCTATTTAAGCTCCAAGCTAGCATTTATCATT
>JASCQY010000089.1:7458292-7469989 GCA_030264315.1 Sardinella tawilis | reverse complement strand
TGTGTGTGTGTGTGTGTGTGTGTGTGTGTGTGTGTGTGTGTGTGTGTGTGTGTGTGTGTGTGTGTGTGTTTCTTTTTACACCATTAGTGTTGACAACCCTACTAGAATGAGAGTGGAGCGTTGGACCTTCAGCTTTGGAGAGCTGCTGGGGGATCCTCTAGGTCGGGATGGCTTCCGTCTCTTCCTGAAGAAGGAGTTCAGCAGTAAGTAATGGGATTAGCCTACTATTTCTCATCTGGAGTTCAGTTGGTTTGTGTAATGAACACTTCCATTATTAGCTATTCACACACTTTATATTTACAGCTATTACCATATGTATTTATGAAGTTCTATGGAAATTAGATTGTCATGGCTAATCAATATTATTTATAATGACAGTTTTTTGATACCATATCTGGATTCAGAAAATAGAATTGCTGCATATTTTTTTTAAGTAGAATTAGCCTGCCAGCCCACATCATTTAGTCACTTGTTTATTCTAAAGGTCAAAGGTTAGCACTCCCTCTTCCAGGTGCAGGTTGAGCAACCAATAGATGCAATAGAAACAAAACAAAAGCTTGCTGTATTCATCCGTGTCGGAAGGTTGTCTGTAGGAAATGAAAACATCATGCTAATGCTAATGTATGAAAAGTGTGAATCAATAGGTGCCCTAGCATCCATTGTTGCTGTTTAGTATGTGTTAGTGAACATTGTTTATCTTCCGTGACAAGGTGAGAATCTGGCTTTCTGGGAGGCCTGCGAGGAAGTGAAGTGGGGCACAGCTGCATCCATACAGGAAAAGGCCCAGCAGATCTACAAGTAAGCCTGACAATAGCAATAGCAGCCCACCCTTATTATGCAGCTAGACACGCTTAGATTCTGCTAATGAAGCCATAATTGTGGGTAATGTAGTAAGTGATTCCATTTAACCCTGTTTAAAATTCTATCTGCACTTTAATGCGGTGCATGTTTGCCTTGTTTGCACAGTTTCTGTTTGAAGAAAATTACTTACAATGGGCTATTGTGTCCTTATTTGCAATTTGCATATTAAAGTTTAAGACAAGAGCCAGACTTTGTATGCATTGAACCCTTATTCTGGCCTCATTTCTCTCTCTCTCTCTGTGTGTGTGTGTGTGTGTGTGTGCATGCGTGATGCTCTTGATTTTGTCTCGTTTCAACTGCAGAACGTTTCTGGCCCGTGGTGCGCCTCGTTGGATCAACATAGACGGAAAGACCATGGAGGTGACAGTGAGGGGTCTGAAACACCCCCATCGCTATGTGCTGGATGCCGCTCAGACACACATCTACATGCTCATGAAGAAGGTGTGATTCCCTGCTATTGTGTACTTGCCTTACTAAGCCTTACTTGCATTGCTAAGATTTTGGAGTTATTGGTAGCTGTAGGTGGGGGGCT
This sequence comes from Sardinella tawilis, assembly GCA_030264315.1. NCBI lineage: Eukaryota > Metazoa > Chordata > Actinopteri > Clupeiformes > Clupeidae > Sardinella > Sardinella tawilis. The sequence continues at coordinate 7,468,596 of JASCQY010000089.1, read as the reverse complement.
ATACAGTATGTCAGTGTGCTAAGACAGAGACAACCATAGGTGACAAGTATATCTTTTTGTGTAATTGTTTTGAATTTCTTATACTAGTTCTGTTGTCTGTTTGAAGGATAAGTATGGGCGCTACATCAAATCCCCAGTGTACAAGGACATCCAGAGGAAAGCCATTGACCCAGAGCCACAAACTTTCAGGTGAGTTAGAATACAGTGTCGCACTAGTCACACTTCTGGGTCTTCACTCTTCTGATGCATTCTATCTCTCTGTCTTTCACCCCGTTTCTTCTGTGCTTCTCCTGCCCTTCATCCCCCCTGTCTTTCATCATTGTCTCTCTCTCTCTCTCTCTCTCTCTCTCTCTCTCTCTCTTTCCTATCCCATCCTCTTCCTTCCTCAGTGAGGCACAGCTGGCTCAGAATGCCAGGAATCGCCGTCCGAGCCTGAGTCCCATCATTGTCCGGCAGCAGGAGGAAGAGATGAAGGCTAAGCTGGCGGCCAGCGGCCCTGTGGACATCACACAGGTCATGAGCAAGCTCCAGAAGAAGAGTTAGAGAGCCATGCCTACACATACAGTGTAATGCAGTATACAAACACAGCTGAGCCAGAGACAACAGATGGCTAAGCTATAATCAGCGCAGTCAGTCACCCCCTGTGTTTGGCTTCTGATGCTGCTGTAGACCAAAGCAAGTGATTGAGTCGCTACCAAATTAAGTGTTTAGGGGGAAAAAGTTGTTCCCAAGGCTTTTTTAAAGATTGAGTAGGCCTAGCCAATGCATTCTGCACTTTACAGTACATGCTGTTTATGAAGCTTTACCTTTGAGAGGGAATTGAGAGATTTTATTTATTTGGATGAAGTGGTATGAAGACAGGGCTGCTCTATAAAAGTGTGGTCTCTCTTGGGTTTTATTTCGAACATCACCATGATTTAGTTTGGTTTAGTATGCCACGGCCACACCGAACAGCTTGTATAAGTGAGACTTTAATTTGATCAGCTGTGAGCTTCAGAATTAGTCATCAGCGATTGTTATTCCAACGAGGCACAAAGGAGTTGTTGTTTTCATCTCCTGAGAACTACTCTCTGTTGTTGTCTGCAGTTCATAACATCTTAATTTGCCAGTTTCTCAAGCTTTGCTCTTGAAGGTCATGCTTCTTTCATTGCTCTGTTTACTGAAGTGTTGTCATCCAAAAAGGTTTTCATTTAAACCTCCATTTTAGATGACTAAGGCTGTTCAAAATCTTGAAAACAAAGACAGAGAGTCTTGCCCAAAGTGTTTTGCATTGGATACATCACGATTCTCGCTTTTTGTTGTGCTGTAATGATGGCAGAATCATGCAGATCACCACTGTTTTGTGCTCAGTGTCTGTTGTGAACCCATCGGGGCTGTTACATTCTTAGTTAAAGATGCACCTCCCAATGACATATCTGCTAATACATGCACTACTAACTGCTGTATAACATGTATGAATGAGTTGCCCAATCGGGTGACTCTATAGCACAGGACCCTAACCACTCACTGCATGGTTGTATGTCATTTCAGACATGCACCAAGTTTGTAACAGCCCTTGATTTCATTTTTGCTTTCTGTGCTGTGCTGAAGACCATCCATATGAAGTTTTTAAAGTTTGTCTTTGTTGTAAACCCACTGCATAGCTTTGCATGCAATCTATTGTAGTCCACTTGTCATTTCTTGTGTGCATCACCATCCATGCAATAAAATCATTAACATCTAACATGTCTCACATAATCATTTTCTCATCACATGTCAATTTCTTTTTATTTTCCGTTGTTTTGCTTTTGGGAGGGGGGGTGGAGGGTCAAATAATTTGCTCTCATTTCTGTCCATGTCATCATCATTGCCTTTTGGTAAGTTTCCTCTCCTGTCATCACATACTGACATTAATGTAATGAAGTAATATCATCCTACAGAATCATAGTGGTTTCAGGGAAACACTGATAGGACCGTGCTAGTTAATAAAAGCTACATCAGTTACCGTACTCTCCATGAATATGATGCTGAACCCTTGTCCACAGTATGTATTACTTTGTACTGAAGTAAGTGTCTCTCTTTTTAATCTTCCAGCTGTGCCGGTTCACTGCGCCTGTTCCCCACCTGGCTGTCTACTCGGGCATCTCCGAATCCATGGCCTCCCCCTGCTTGGCTGCCCTCCCCAACAGCACTGCCTGTCCATCGCCCATAAGTGTGGCCATAGACAGCACGCCAGCATCCGAGAGGCGTTTTGACGGGCACAGTGGAACTGCCTCTCACTTCCCCTCCATTGCCGAGAGCATCGAGACGTCAGTAGGGGGTGCAGGTGAAGAGGAGAGCCCGACACCGGTGGCCAAGCCCCGCATGACACTGTCTCTCGGCCGACTGCTGCGCCGCGGCTGCAACGCCTCGTCCGTGTTTGCCAGCTTGTCGCCCAAATGCTCCATGGCAGCGGGCAGTGGGCGGGTGCAGCCCCTCGGCACCGAGCCACAGCCTCACACACAGCACCGCAGACTGGCAAAGTAAGTGAGGCCTTTCCTGCAAACTGTCTGAAAGCATTAGGTGTAATTCAGTCATTTAGAAGTATCCAAGATAAATCCAAGATAATCAACACTGTATTTTTAACTGTAGTATTAAGATGTTAATTGGAGCAAGACATCTAAATGTTCATTTTTTCAGCTTTTGCCACTTGAAATAGATAAAATAGGGCCTTATCGGTGCTTTATTGCTGCAATGATGAGACTAACTCTAGAAATTTGTTGATGTTGAAGTTGATGCTTTAACTGTTAAAACAAACAAAAATAATAATTCCTGACAAACCACAGGTACAGATTTAGTGTTGTTTGTGTGCCGCACCTAGTCTGGGAATACCCATGCTGCCTTGCACGCTCGTTCCGAACTGCACGGCAGCCTGGAGACCATGGCCAAAATTTTTGCATGAATTTGGGAACCAATCACACAACGGAGAGAGATGGCAAGACGATGTGCGAACTTTTGGGCAAACGAAACCTGAAATCTTGTACGAGAAAATGTATAGGTGATCCCCAGACTAAATCTCATGAGATTTAGGCTGGTGTTAGCCAGGCTATGGTGTACCAGTATCTTTCTAATGACCCTCAAGCCTGAGTGCTGCATAATGACACTTTTTATGACACTGACACTGGTATCACACACAGATGATGCATGTTTAGGTTGATTCCATTGGATTCATTAATCTTAGAAATAATCACCATTACTTTGTATCACCAGTTTTTTCCAGATCAAAGTTGACATCCCTCCAGAGTGCCGTATCTACCCCATAGACTCTGAAGATGAACAAGAGAGTCCTGGTTCAGCAAGGGGGGGCGTGAAAGAGATCATTTGCCCCTGGGAGTCCATCACTAAATAGAACACAGAAGTCAGTCAACCCATAGCTGTTCAAAAAAGACATAAAGGCAGCATTCTCAGTGCATTGAACTGATTTCATGATGAAGCTATTCGAGTACACACTGGACATTAAAACATTAGTGGAGGTAGTAAAATTAAGCAGAGCTATTCCTTGACGTGTCTGATAGCTTAAAATTAGTGCCTAAATGTTCTTTTTGTCTGTGAAATAATCATGTCACACCAATATGAACCTTGTAAAACACAGTAGAAAATGCTTTTGTGCCATTGTTAGTTGCCTGTTTTACACATCAATTGATTTACCTCTGATTTTATATGCAATATTGATTTAAGATTGTTTGAATGTTTTGTTTATTGTTATGTATTATTTTGTGTATTATTTTTGCATTTCATAGTCATATGACGTTTTCTATGGCTGGGTATTTTTTTATATTAGTCATTCTATTGACTTGTGGGGAAATATTTGAAAATATAGTGATCAATATTTTCATATGTATTTCTATGAAACAGGAAAAATGTGAAGACTGTAAGAATGTATTTCCTGTAACATGTTTACATATTACACAATGTGAATGTGTTCATTTCTTATACCTGGCATGTGTAAGTGCCTAAATAAAACGGTTTCAATGTTTTTATCAGACTTTTGCAGAAAAATTGAGGAGCATCAAATTAAGTCGCCTAGGCTACACAAAAGCCCATAAACACAGATGGTCTATAGATGGCGCAATGTGTCTACTGCAACCTGTCTATGACTGCAACACATCTAGCCGATTGAACATTTTCTGCTTAACAGTCTTGTTAATGAGTCGGGGGAAGCGTGATATAAGAAATGTACTTTTTTACTTTAAACATTGCCTTATAGTTAGGCAGTGTTGTCAGGATTTGAGTGATTACAACGCGTTCTTGGCGACAGTATGACAAAGAAAGCCGTACTTTGGTTATGCGGTTACTCAGCAGCATGCCATCAGTAAAGTGTTTGCTCTGAAAGGAAATACCAGAACGCCATTTCCGGTTAATGTAGCCTACTGACAGTAGCATCACGCTCTTTATTTTGACACCGGTGAGGTGGGCATTTTCGGTGGTCAGGCAGTTTCGAGGGTGTGTATTTGTGATTATTTTATTGTCATATGCAATGCGGATCGACCTCTAGAGTTGGCTGTCCAAATGGGTAAGTTCTGTGGAGATGCTGAAGTCATTCTGGCAAGCTCGTTTACTACTTGGCTATGCTTGACTTAGAAGTTGCTCAGCTAGCCTATTCGCCAAATGGCAAATCTTACTGTCCGAGTTAGCTCGCCAGCTAGTTAGCCTAGCTAACTCTGAGCTAGTGAGGGGTCTCGGCTTAATGGGTCGAGACTGTAACCTTAGTTAGTTGTTAAAACAAAGCCTCATACTGTTAAACCACTCTATGAATGCGGCGTTTTAATGCCACTACACGTGAGTGTTAGATGTGACATATCTTGATGTTCTCTTTGGGCGACTATAAATAGCCCCTGTTGAGGCTTGAAAATGTGTCAAAGACGAGTTGCATTTCCTGCCATGTTGCGCCTAACATGACTACATGTGAGTGAAAAGAATACCAGTGAGCCGAGTCAGGGGTGCCCATGATCTTTTGTTAAAAATAATCCCAGGATCTATTTAGAGTTATACATGTGGAATATGGGGACACACCTACCCTGCTTGGTCAGCTAAGTTAACATTAGCTAGCAATAGCTAACGTTACTTTTTTATCTGCATAGGATAAAGACAGCTGCCTACCAGTAAAGCATACATCACCCGTCGACTCTTTTGTATTTTACTAGATTTAGCCTGCAGTAGTACTACTGGTAGCAAAAGCGCCTGAGTATGTGTGTAGATGTGAATATGGTTTAACAATCACGTCGCCTGTAAATTGAAATGTGTCATTTTCTGCACAGATTTTCTTTGCTGAACAGTAATGGGAAAAGCTACATCCAGTTCCCCAAGGACGAAGTAAAGAAGGTAACAGAGTATTTCTCAACCCTACATTAATTTATTAGTCTGAGTGCAATAGTGTCTGTAACGTTACGTTAGTGATGTGTTGAGACAAGAGTAACGTTGGCGCTTTGCAGTGCTACAGTCAGTAGGCACACAGTGTTCCTATGCAGGTATTCTTGCAGACAAAGCAGGGTGCATTTTGTCTCGCTACTCGGTCAAGTGACGGCTGTGGTTCTGGGCTGTTCATTGATGAACTTTTGAGTAGACGTGCAGGTGCAGACCTGCAGACAGAGGAATGTCAGAGAGCCCCATCTCCCTCCTGATTGCACGATGTCTTCATTGTTCCTTGTGCATGTTTGAACACAGCACTTGGAGCAAATGCAGAGTGCAGTCCAAGCTTGCTTGTACAATTTGCATAAAAGAATTTTCACCATTTTACTGCTGAGGCATGGGCTAGACCTGTAATTTCATAAATTTTCCATTCCATATGAAGAATGACCAAAACATTGTGTTACTTTCATTCTTCACAGAGTCTTCTGGAATGTAGATGCAGGGCATCAGTGAAAGATGATCAATAATGACTGTTCTTGCTGACAGGAGCTGTTATGCACTCTCAATAAAAATAAAAAAAATCCTTGCCTCGGTGCAGTTTGCACTGCAAGCCTTTGTCACAAAAATACTTCTGGTACTTTCCACTTATTTGTATTTGAGGCCTACAAGAAGTTATTTTTTTCCTTTATTGCTTACCCTTGAAAGCACTTCTGCTCTGCAGATGCATTTTGTTTCTCAAGAAGTTTCAGGTTACTGGCCAACTAATGATGGGGAACAGGGTGGGGAACTCCCATTGAGATCGCAAGTGGACGCTGATGAGGTCATAATGAGATCATACTGGCGGGATCAGAGGGAACGTGGAGTTGCACTTAGGCAGTTGCATAATAGCAAAATTGAATCAAGCAATTTAGGTCAGACTCAAATTAAATCAGTGGAAGGCCAACCTGGATGTCTGACTGAATATCAATATAGCACATTAAATCCAGGTCCAAGTCAAGATGTGGTAAAGCACATCAGTATTTTTATATCATATAGGGTGACTGCTTTTCTAGCAGCTAATCAAGTCGTACAGGAATGTACCCATCATTTGTTAACATCTGTTACAGGCGAAATCCACTTCATCAGTTGGTCAGATTAGTACACCCACCCGGGTGCTCAAATGTCAACACAGTTGTTTTGCTCCTCCACCACACCACGCCCCTTCCTATCCAAACAGTATGCCTGGGCACTTGACAGAAATTCCCTGCCCAGCAACACCACAAAAGCTGCTCGCTGAAGGCCGAAGTTTTGTCTCGTGTGAAGTATTGCATTGTGTGTATTCTGACAAACAATGAGGGTTTTTTTTATTTGGTAAAAGTTGAGCACCAAATGTCAGGGAAATTTTGTCCTAACTATAGTTTACTCTGGTTGACTGTTGTGGCTGCAGCTGTCATGGAGGTATAGTCCAAGCAGAATTTGCCTGTGTGAATAGTTGCCAGTAAAGCCGGAGTCCCTAAGTTTGGAATTGAACCACAGAAGTCCAACTGGGCCAAAGACCGGTTGGGTGTGTCCTGACCGTTGGTTGGGATACTTGAGTTTCTATTGGCAAGCAAGAAAGGTGCCTGATGAATGAGCAATGGAAACAAAGGGGGAAAGTATTAAAGTGAAAGAAAGGGGTAAAAAGGGAGGGAGAGACGGGTTTGTATGGAGAGAAATAATATGAGGTCCAGACAACGTAGTTGGCAGCTGACCTCAGTGGAACTGACGTTTGTAAACATAAACACGGTGATCTCGCCAGATTGTAGGTTAACACACCCGGATCAGTGTTTACGTACTGTAGCTAATGTGGCTAATCTGGTTTTGCTGTCCTTTATACTGCCAGTGTAGCATGCCATTAGAGTTAGAGCTACTTAAGGACGATCTATTTTATAACATGCTGACTAGGAAATGTGCGAGCTTTTTCCCTTAGTCTTTAACGTTCCAATAAATCCATCAGCCTTTTCCCACCTGTCTTGGGTGTTTGTGCAAGATTTAAGATTTTCCTTCCACAAGCCTTGACATTTGGTGGTATCAATTATTACTGACAATGGTAGCAGTGGTGATGTTAATTAATATTTCATACCACAGAGGAGTCTAAGCAGGCATGGCAGAGGGAAAAAAACAGGCATTGAGGGCAAGAGAAAAATGGAGATCTTGTGTTCCGTAGGAATTCCGGAAGAGCTTTTAGAATCCCTCACAGCCACGCTGTCTATGTTGGGACTCTGCTCGAGTCATTTTCTCACATCTTTGAGGGTGCTTGGCTCTTCAGGTTCCTGCCTGCGGAGTCTTTCTGAAATACTGCCTGAATGTTGCACATTGCACAACCTTACGCTTACTATGTTGCATGCCCCAACACGGGCCTGTTTAGCATGGTTAAGTAAGCTTCAGTGAATCCTCTCTCAGGTACATCTGTTACCATTAACTGAGGACTGTTGTACTTTCTGCTTTGTGCATGATGGATCATAATGAGCCTGATCTTGTGTCAGTTGATGTCGTGCAACTTCCCGATCTGAATTGAGGAACACGATTAAACATGCATCTGAGACAAAGGACATGGACATGTTTTGCAATGAGTTCTTGGAGGGGGGGGGGATTCTGTAGCTAGAAAAGGTTCAGGGTTTATTTTTGTGTTTAAATAGGTTTTACACCAAGTACTGTCTCACAGAATTTTGCCAGATTCACTTGACTTGCTTGATTCGCTTGACTTCACCTCATACATGTTGTCATGGCCACGTGGTCTGGAGTCATTCTGTCCTCTGTCCACTACAGGTTCCGCGGGCAGTGCCCACCCGTCACGCTGGCATCCCTGGCGGCCCAGAGCGGGGAGGAGCTCAGTCCGGGCAGCATGGCTGCTGCCACGGCGACTGGCTCCGCCCCGAGTCCACAGAGCGAGGCGGTGACCAATGAACTGCAAGAGCTGACGCTGCAGGCGGTCCCCACCTTGCTGCCCCTCAAGGAGAGGAAGAATGGTGAGTCTGAGGGTGTCGCACCCTGAAGTGCTCCCCTGTGTCATTTCTGTCTTTTGAATTCAGGTCAAGGCCATTTTGACCCAGCTAGTGCTTTTGAAAATGCTCTCTCTCTCTCTCTGTCTCTCTCTCTCTCTCTCTCTGTCTCTCTCTCCCATCCCTTCTCCCTGAACTGCTTATGTAATATGTGTTATGAATTTAATATGGCAGCTTTCTCATACCCTTATCATGTGTAGGAGTGAGGGGAGGGCTTTCCACAGATATACTAAAAAGCTGATTCTGGGTTGCTTTGATGTGGCATAGATGGGTCTTGAAGTGAATCTTCTATCAGGTAGAGGATTCAGAGACTATGAAGGTGATTAATTATAGTGGGATGGCAAACATTGACATTTGATCTAACTTGAATTTAAATGAGAAATGAGTGGTTTCTTTAAAATGCAAGTGTGGTTCATGATAACTGATAACACATGCAGAACGGAAGCAAAGGAGAAGTAAATGATTTAAAACGGCACTTATGAGGAATCCAAATGCTGTTCAACTTTCAGTTTATCACATATTCTTATGGCTCTCTGAAACCAGTCCGTTTGGGCACACTACCGCAGATAATGGGACTTTCTAAGAAGGAAAGCATGGCATGGCTTGTTGGAAATATGGTGTCAAGCAGAGAGGATATGAAGCAATGGCAGTTAATCGAAGGAAAGGGGGATCTATAAACTTCTCAACCTTCCGTCTACGCTGGAACTTGGTTTTCCGAGGCAGGCAGTGAGAGAAAAAGGGAGAGATTTTTTGAGAGCAGTGCATTTGAGGTGTGGATTCCTGAAGATGCGGGAAGAATAGTATCATGACGACCTTACAAAAATGTGGGAGTGAGAGTACTGGCTATTCCAGAGTTGTTTTTGAGAAGGGAAGGCTAAGTCAGTAATTTATAGCTGGTCATGTTTTCTAACGCCTCAGAATGTGATGGCACCTTCTGACCTGAGATAAGTAGAGACCTACAAATTTTCAAACCCACAGATTTTACTATGAAGAAAGACTAGCCTTGTTATGCCAAACATGTAATTAGCAACATTGAATAACTGTGAGTGTGTTAGCATGTTTTTCTTCAATTCAGCTCAAAGAAATGCACAGCTGAGAAGTATCCCCCACCCTCATGACTAAAAACAAAACACACACACGCGCACACACAGTGGTCCCCTCTTATTTGTTTCGAGCTAGTTCACCCTACACACCAGCCCATACAGAAAAGCACACACACACACACACACACATCCCCAGTAGTTTCTTTGGGGCTATGTGGTCCCAGCAACATACATGGCCTCAGGGCACCACTCCTTGTCTTTCAAGCCCCTGCGGAACACCCCCCTTGGCTGAACTTCATTGAGCCGTGGCCCGTAGTAGCAGCAGACATGTTGCAGCAGGAGGATCGCCCTTTGGTTATCTCCCTGGCCCTGGGCCCTTTCACGGTGCCCTCCTGAACGCTGCTCAGAAAAATTTAAGAGCGGATTAACGGCAGAGCTGACTTTACCTTTGGTTGACATTAGTGTCCATTTTTACAGGACCGAATCCTGCACTCTCCCAAAGTTAAACAGCCCTTCCATGATGATGGATATGTGTTTTGATGAGAGGTGCGTTGAAGTCTTAGCAATGCTGTAATTATTTACAGTCGTGTCTCGGTTCGCGTTTTAAGCACAAGAGGAATAGCACGGCTGTTTTTAAAAGGACAGGCAAAGCTTGATAAAGATGGACATAGGTTAAGCAGTTGGCTTGACCCTGCTTTCTTGATGCTTCAGCCTTGATTTTTAAAAAAAAAAAAAAGAAAAAAGAAAGAAAAAAGAGTGGTTACTTTGGAATGTTCTAGAGAAAAGGTCAGTTAATTGTGTGTTTATATTGTTCAAACATGGTGTGCTGTAGACAGAGGAAAGGGACGGGGGGGGGGGGGGGGGGTTACACGGG
>JASCQY010000089.1:7444802-7455870 GCA_030264315.1 Sardinella tawilis | reverse complement strand
GCCACGGACGAGCTAGGTGTGCTTGAAGCTCCTCAGGAGGTGCCATCAGGGGAGGGAGGGAGGGAGGGAGGGGTGTGGTTGGGAAGGGTGGGGAGCCTTGAGAAAGAGACCCTATGGTTAGGCAGGCAGAGCAGGTCAGCCAGCCCTGCCCAGGCCATGATGGATCTCTCAGCCACGGAGGAGCCAGGTGTGCTTGAAGCTCCTCAGGAGGTGCCATCAGGGGAGGGAGGGAGGGGTGTGGTTGGGAAGGGTGATGGGCCACTATTCCCATAATAATGATCTGCATTTGGATAAGGGCTGGTTGTAAAATGTAGATCTTGTAGCAGTGTTTGTTGAGGTTATCAATGTTTGACAAGGCTGCTTGAGCCAATGATCCGTTGTCATTGGAACAAGTCTACTTTTAGTATTACAGTATAGTGATGTTTTAGTGCTGACACCAAAAGCTTTGTTCCGGACCACAGTCTTAGTTTGATGCCAAAAAGCAGATGTGTTTATTCTGCTAATTTTTAACATGGGGAAAAAATCAGTCCTCTTCTCTTTAGAGGACGCAGTGTTCTTCTTGAAACGCATAGTGCACATAGATGAAAAGAGCCCATCAATCATATTCCGTCCACCCAAACACATCTGTTGTGGATGGCCGTTTTCGACGGGCTCCAAAGCAAGTAGAACGGCGACAAGCCAATGCATCACTCCCGAAAGATGCAAGGATGGCGAGGCTCAGTCAGGGTGGAGTAGAGCTGCTGGTCATTATGCCCTGGCACTCAATACTCTTCATTACAAGACCTCTGCAGGCCTATTAATCTATGCAGACACCAATGATGTTTAGGTTTCAAACAGACACTTGCGTTCTGTATACCCCCCCCCCCGTCTCTCTCTGTCTGTCCTTCTTTCTTTCTTTCTTTCTTTTTCTCTCTCTCTCTCTCTCTCTCTTTCTGTCTCTCTCTCCCACTCTCTCTCTCTGTCTCTCCATACACACATAATCATGCACACACATACACAGGCTGGCGCACTGAAGATTGAGGAAGCTGGTCTGCAGCAGCCTGCTGCTTCTCTCCGCTCTGTGGTTTTTGTGTGTTATGTAACAGCAAGGGATGTTTGCCAACTCGGGCCTCGACATGCTTCCACAGGCACTGGAGAGAGAACAAGAGGAGGGTTAGAGGGAGGGAGAGAAAGATGGGAGGACGGAGAGAGGGTGTGTGTGTGTGTGTGTGAGAGAGTGTGTGTGTGAGAGAGAATATTAATGGAGTACAGAGCTTCCTTATTCCAAACAGTCTGGACTTGATGCACATCTCCAGAGCAACTTAACTGGCTCTTAAGCCCCATTCTACTCTAAGCAAACACTCACAAACACACGCAGGCACTCTGGACACACAAACACACGCAGGCACCCACATGCAGGCTCGGTCACTGTCAAATCCCAGTGTAAATATATGGGTGTGCTTGCGCACATGCAGAAAGTAGGCGGCCGATATAAACTCTAGACCTTTCATGCACCCAGTAAATTTATGAAGAAGTGCCCTTTTCAGCAGTCTAAACTCACAATGGAGCCAGCAAGTTGCTATCTTGAATAATAGACAAGCTTGGGCAGACCACTCTTAAACCTTTTCCAAGGTTGCATCACGCATACTTTCATTGGATGGATTGATGTTGCTGCTACATGACTGAGAAATCTGTGAGCATCTTGTATCCTGGAGCTACAAAAAGTGCCTTATCAGTCGGATTCCTCAGACTGCACAATCCATGTGTCGACCTGGCCCCTTCTCCGCGTCTTGTCCTGGGCTGTCATCAGTCTGACTGTGTTGGTTCCTTGGGAAGGATTAAATCTTGTCCAGGATTAGTTTGTGTGTGTGTGTGTGTGTGTTGAGCATAGCTTCATCACCAGTCACTGCTCTGTCTTCCATTCCAGAGCAAGCTGTAATCACTAAGACAAGCAGACGGCCATTCATGTTCAAAGGGTGTCGCAGAGATGAAACACTGACATTTTTCCACAACAGGACTGATGATATTTTGTTGCAGTGTTTGTAAACGAGCAAAGTGTGTATATGTTAAGAAGCCCGTGGCCAAAGCAACAGCTATCACATAAACACAAGTGTCACAAAGCACAACATTTTGATCTATGGGCCACGTGTATCGGTACTGCTGTAATCTAACGGATAGACGGCTGGTCAGTCGACTGATCACTGTTTGAGTGTTTCTGCAGAAGGCTGGTGCCTCGTGCAGCACACTCACACTGTCTGAGAACAGGCACAGACTTGGTGACTCATCGGAGCGCTCAAAGTGCAGCACTAAACCTGGCCCAAACCTAGAGATGGTTTGTCATAGCGGTTTCGTTTAGCTATGAGTAAAGCTCAAGGCAAACCATGTCGATAGTTGTTGAGAACAGCGTTTTCCAAGGTGCAAGCTAAATACTGATCTTATCTGTGTTAGTAATAGGCTGCTTTCTTTTCTCTTTTTTTTGTCAGGGCATTCTGGTGTACATACTCTTTTCCCCTACCAAGGGGAAAGTATGAGGCGTACAATGAGCCTTGTTATATTTATTTAGCTTTGCCAAGGGTTTGTTTGACAGTGTTGGCGCTTGTTTTTTCTCATATAAAGTTACAGAGCACAAACGTCATGAAGGATGTCCTAACAAAACCCTGGCCTGCCCGCCTGACGTCTGTATCAGGACTGGTCATCCATGAAGCGGGACCAGAAAACATAAACAAAGTGACTGTAAAAAGTGATAAGGATAATCTTCCCCTCTCGCCTCAAGGGCACGACTACACAGACTGTGTGGTGGAACCTTTGAGGAACTTTTCCCCCTCTCCTAAAGTCAAAAGTCAAACTATGCTTAACAACAATATTCCTCTTTTCGACTGGGACAGGTTGACCTTGAAATGGGGACACAATAGCGAGGGACAACAGACCAAACATTTTTGCGTGTGCAGAATCTTTACGTGCACAGATCCAGAGCATAGAACATTTGAGAACATAAAAATGTACAGACAGACTCCTGGGGTGGTTCTGCTGAGGAAAGTAGGGCAGCAGGCTACGAGGTTCACAGAGTAAAACGATTTCAGATGGTCGTTACATAACTGACTATGACAAAAACAGAACGAGTGGACCAGAGAACCCCTTTTTTCTCTCTCTCTTTTTTTTGGTCTCCCCCCTCATTTGTTGAACTTGGCCTAACCTTCCCCCACGCCACAACGCCCTACTGCCTCAAGTTACCAGATGCAGACAGCTGGCCTCTATTTAAGCCTTTCTTTCATTCTTCCTCTCTTCTCTCCTTTTCTCTCCCTCTCTCTCTGAGAGAAAGCACAATGTGTGCCTAGTATCAAATTTAGCTGCTCAGCTGTAATATGGCACACTGAGGGTGACGGCCCGGAATCATTATTGCTTTGAAACATGAAGGCCACTAAAGTCAAAGTGCCATAATGACTTCAGTGTTTGGTGTGGGTCATAAAACTGCCCCACCCCCACCCATCCCCCTAGACTGCCAGAGGCCCTTCTCCAGGACCCCAACAGCCCCCCCCCCCCCCCATATCCTCCCCAGGCTTCTTTGTATCTTCAAATTCCTGATGGGTGAGGACACAGAGAATGGACAAGAGAGAGCTCGAGAAAGAGAGGAAACGAGAAAGAAAGAGAGAGAGAGAGAGAGCAAGGGAGAGAGGTGATAAAGTGAGGACAGAGGGAGGTCTGGCACTGAGAGTAGATTTGAGAGGTTTTGGGAACACTGCTGTGAGCAAATCACAACTCTACTGTATGTAAACATGCAGCACGCAGACTGAATTCCAGGAAAGAAGGAAAGTAGGGAAGGGAAATGGACACCTTTCTTCTGAAGAATGTTAATGACTAACTGGAAGGGCCCCCGTCTGTTTCATGGGTCGATCGCGGAGCAAAACACGTCCTCTGGGACGCCTACGTATATGTTCTCTACTAAGTAGGTATTAATGGCAGTTTGTGCCAGCTCCAGATTTGATTGCACAGCTAGAATACCCATGCACTGTAGCCACAGCCACAGAGTGATGTTGCCACTACCAAAAACAATCCATGAGTGAGACGCTACAAGGAAGCTGACCTCAGCAGTAAGGCAATGTTGATTCAAAATGGGGAAAGTTGGCTATGAAAATAGGATTGAAAACTCTACGCGCATCACAAAAGGGAATGGATTAAATTGATCCGGCTTGTATGGACGAGCCTTGCGCCCTTGTACTTGAAATTCACCAGAATGTAGCTCTTAGGGGCATCTTGCACAACACACCTTAGCAGAGTGATCTCAATCAGTAGCCAAGCATTGCATCAGCATGTGCTATAAGGCCTGTGTCAACAAGCCAGACTGGGCTCTACACAGGGCCTCCTGCATTGATTATTGTTTTACTGTCCCATTCTGCTGATGAAGTCATGTTGTAGTTTTCACTGCAGCACCGCCCAAGTCTGTGGCCTTGAGCCAGGTGCTATGGTGCACAACCTGCAGCAGCTCCACCCTACTCTAGATCATGGAGCATCCTGCATCAGAATAAAAGTATAATCAAGGGGGGGTGCCAGACTGTGTGTAGTGATTGCCTTTAGTCATAGCCATATAGTTGATAAGAGTTAGTGGATATTGGGGGAGGGACTTGTCCGTCATTGTTCACAGCGAGTCACCAGGATGTTGTGAACACCTTCGTCTGGGACATGTGCAGAACGAGGTGAACCTTGCACCCGCGTCCTTCCTGCTCTGCTCCGCCAGGCTCTTACAGGGTGTGTTTGACCAAGGTGATGGAGGCTGGCTCGCTGTTGTTGGCTGGCTGGCCCTCACGATGCTGGTGGACTTCCTGGGAGTGTGCTTCTTGTGAATAGTGTATATTATGGGCTGGTTGTTGGTGCCCGGCCTTGGGCAGCAAGTGAGTCATACCATAACACGAGTTCAGGCACTGCACATTATCACGGCGAAAGTATCAACATCCTGCCATGCTGTAGGGCGTGTTGGGGATTAGGGTGAGCATATAGGCGGACCCACAGCAACCCCGGAGGAGCTGTATACCCTGGTCATGTATACACTTAACTATGTTTATCTCGGCTTAGTAGCTATGTTTGACTAGAAGATGTATTTATGTATGCATCGTTGACTCGAGAAAGTGAAACCGGTGCGTTTTAACCCTGCCATTTACTGCTTCAGAACAAAGTTGTAGGGTAATAAAATTTTTATCTGAACTATACTTATCGACTGAGTTGATTCAGCACATAGGCTACTTACAGTACAATAGGGTTAGTGTCTTAAATATCCAGAAGAAACTAGTTCACAGAAGAATAAGCCTAAAGTTAAACAGGTTTAAACGTTATTGGGATTTGTTTATTCTTTTGTGTGTGTGTGCGTGTGTGTGTCTGTGTGTCTGGGTGCGAATGTGTATGAGTCACCGTGTTTGTGAGTGCTTTAGTACAGGGATATCTGTGAGTAACCCTACCCATAGCCTGCACAGGTGATAGTGTGCTGAATATAGAGTGGGATGGCCAGCTGGCCCTACTATTTAAAACCGAGAGAGGACCCATGAGCGGGCGTTGGGGGGCCGGGGGGGTGGGCTCGCAAGCATTCTGATGGTGCTAGAGTTGAGTCGGGTTTATGTGTGTGCGTGTGTGTATGTGTGTGTGTTTGTCTTGGTGTCTGTGTGTATGAGTTTGTTTGTTTTAAGCGCTTTCTCTCAAAGTGTACTGAGAGCTGCCGCCAGAGGAGTCTGACCTGTGTTTAACTCTGCGAAACCATTCCTCAGCTTTTTGGAGACCAGGGCTCCCCTTCAGAATGACGAGCCTTAGAAATAGACCATTTCAGGTTCTACTGTAATTCCATAGCTGGATAAAACAATGGTTGAACATTCTATCTTGGTCCCCAGCTACTTCCTGTTACATTAACATAACATATAGAATGTTAAACAGGAAGTGCTGGGGGAGCCGTTCTAGAACTAGAACCTGAAATGGTCTATACTTCAGGCATCACTGGATGGATTGACAAAGTTCTGTGAAGGACATGGAAAAAAAATGCCTTCTGATGATACCCTGCTGCACACATCATATTGAGAGGATCATTTCATGGTTTACACACTATGCTGAATATCATACTGATCCAGTTATGGTTGTATTTTATTAGACTATATCATTTGATTTTGAGCATATTGCCTGGTCATATGTTAGTCCTTAAGGTAATTCGATTAATGGCGGAGTGGACTAAGTCAGACAAGTAGAGAACTTGATGTTGAGGTTCGGTGGTTCGAGGTGAAGGGGAGGGGAGGCGAGGTGTAGAAGAGAAGGGTAGGGGGGGGGTGATTTTGGAAGGTGGGGGGGCAGGGGTGGTAGTGAGGGTCCTCCACTGTGGAGGTTGCAAGTGAATGAGAGGCAACAGCTGAGCCGGAGGAGGAGATGAGGAGTGCAGTCTATTGGCACTGCGTCGGACCCTCCTCTCATTTCATTGCCCCCCTATCTGCCTGAACGGGTCGGCACGGCAGTGGCCAGAGCAGGCTCTGTGCCGCAGCTCTCTGCTCTCACCTCGCCGTCACTCCTCCCTTTCTTCCTGTCTTTTGTTCAGAAAGTCGGTTTCCTCCTTCCTTGGGAGGTTGACCAGTCCAGTGCTTCAGAAACCTGGACAACAACCTGGACAAGGGGGACTTGACTTGAAGAAAGAATGAAGAGCGAGACCGTGTTGACCAGAGAACAGAAGAAAAGCAAGAAATAAGGGATCAAACTTTGGTGATGCCAAAGAAAATCTGCAAAGGACTCAAAAAAGCTGGTTATTGCAGATCAACTTTGGCCAGGTCTATGGACGTGATTTTGTCATTACAGATCAGAAGGGAGGAAGCTGTGAGCTCTGCATTGCTGATACTGAGTAGACCTGGAAGTCATCTGGAAAGAAATATCAGATGTTAAATATTTGTGCATAACTTGCACAAAGACAATTAATGGGGTTATCAATCGTAGTCTAATTTGTTGAACTTTTGAAAACGAGTTTGAATCATCATGCTGGATACCAATCACTGCCTGCACATTGACACTTCCTCCTTGGTGGCTCAACCAATCACAGAAGATAACAGCAAGCTGGGGATAACCATGGATTATGAGAGACACGCCTATCATAGCTTGAAAGAAGGTGGGCATGGAGTGACTCGGGCAGTAGGAGTTCTGTTATCCAGTAATGCCGAGCTTAACTGTATCTCTGTGTGTGTGTGTGTGTGTGTGTGTTGGGTGGGCTTGAATGTGGTTGTGTGACTGGAAGTGACTTCACCTCTCTCAGACTGCGTCTGTTGAGCAGATGACTCGCCCCTGTTCCCGCGTCAGGGCGGCCGGCCGGCTGGCTCTCAGCACTCACTGTCACAGTGTTCGTTCGCTCGTCGCCTGGTCTTGTGGCCAAATGTTGAGGTCATTCTTTTCGCCTCTCTGAGCGCGGGCGGGCTGGGCTGAATTGAAGTGGGTTGCCAGGTGCAAGTAGAGCATAGCGGAGCGGAGTGGTGCGAAAGCGGGGCTGACCCGACCCTGTCGCCGCGTGTGGCGTGGCAGCCCAGAGGCCTTTTGGGGACAGCTTTAATTATGCCCAGTGCCATGCAGGCCGAGGGATTAACCTAGTTGGCAACAACAGTACACTGACTGCTCCTCATTCTAGTTTTCGCTTATTTTTTTCTTCACGACTTTTCATTTGGTCTTTCGAACCTTAGGAAAGCTGCTACCGGTAGAACTAGGACGGCATCATACATTGCTGATATTCCAGCTCTTTCTCTCTATCTATCTATCTATCTATCTATCTATCTATCTATCTATCTACTCTATCTACTCTATCTACTCTATCTATCTTATCTACTCTACCTATCTTATCTACTCTACCTATCTCTCTCTCTCTCTCTCTCTCTCTCTCTCTCTCTCATACTCTCACTTGCTGATCGGTGGCTGCTTTGGGCAAGGGGAGCATATTAAAGTGTCTGTTTGATTTACAGTAATAGGGCCCAGCTTCACAAATAGGTGTGAGAGAGCTTGTGTTTCCTCGCTGCTGTGCCGTGGGCCTGAAATAGTCTGTGTATTGAGTGGGCGTGGTGGTGGCGGGCGGGGGGGGGGGGGGTGGTGGTGGTGGTGGTCCCGGAGGCTCAGCAGTAAAGCAAGAGAGCAGAGAATGAATGATGAGAATGTGACATGACACTGGGCAGCGGGAGGACAACCAAACGACGACCAGGCGTTTCGTGAGGGTTCACAAGCAAGACGGAGGCCTAGGCCAGAGTGAAGGAAAAGCGGTGAAGGTTCAAGGTTTTCGCCTCCTGAGAATAGATCCCTCTTTCACCAGTTTCGGCCTGTGCCAGGCTGTGTTTCACTAGTCCCCAGTGGCATATGCCCTTGTGAGCCGCCATGTAATCTTAGCACGTGAGCCATGTTAGAAAGTGTGTGTGTGTGTGTTGTTGTGCCAGTAAAGGCTGCTAAGTAATTGCTCCATTAATGTGGGGATTGGCTTTCCCCCCCGAGTCCCCGGTGAAGGTGACTGGCGGGTATGCGTCAGCAGCCTGTGTCGGAGGTGATGTCATGGGGGTCAACACCAACAGGTGTGTGCTGACCCCTCCGATGTCCCGGTGGGCGGGTGGCTGACAGCCGCTCTGGGCCTGGCAGAAGCCGAGTAGCATTACGAATCCAAATGAGTGGACTGCCTTGTCTGGCCTGCTTATTTTGTTGATTACTCCCTGATCAACTGGACACTCTTTGCCAAGACGAGTTTGTATTTATGAGTCAGGCTGTTTTTTTTGTTGTTGTTGTTGTTTTTTTATGGTGGTAAGTACAGGGTGGTTGTATTGTCCAGTATTTTGGAAAAGAAAACGGATAGAATTAGAAGAGAAGTGGAATGTGCATAACACTGTTATGATAACAGTAGACTGGACAGACACTAGACTGGACTCTCCTCCCACATCTAGAAGTTTCCAAATGAACAGTGCTTGTTGCTATGGACACTGCTGTGCACACGAACATATCTAATGCTCAGAATTTATTTAACTGTTGTAATTGAACATTAAAGAAAATGTGTCATCTGCTTCCCCATAGGTTAATTGACTTCTTTTTCCATGCTGGGGACAATCCGTCATTTTTAATTTGAATTTAATTTGATCACTCCTGTGACTCAGACATTTCTTGAAGTGACCGCAAAGGAAGGTGAACAGAAGCTGTTAAATGCTGTCTTCACCATCATGTTTGTCTGTAGTGGCATTTGCATCAAGTCATTAAAAAGGGCATGACCTTCCTTGCCCAATACCACAGTGAGCAAACAGTCCAATGCCACTTGTTGACATGTGGGCATTGCCCATGCCCATGTTGATGCCCATGTAGTTCTCAGGTGGTGAAGCTCCCCATGGTGGACTCACTCGTGTCATAACAGCTGCTGCTGCTTCTGCTTCTGTCGTGTTCTTTTCTGAAAGCACCAGAAGAGAACGAAGAATAAGGAAGTGTGTAACACCACCCCCTTCACACCCCAGACCGCTTCCCCTTCACTTCCTCCTTCAGTTCTGAGTATATAGTGTGTGGGGTAAGACCGAGGGCGAGAGAGCGAGAGAGACAGACAGAGAGAGAGAGAGGGTGGTTGCCATCAATCCTCTGCTTTCTCCCGCTCTGCTCAGAAACACTTAGGGTACATCAATGGGAGTTGCTCACTAAGAACAGCGGAGAGGCCGAGAGATCATCACTGCCACTGTCTGCAATGTCTGTGTGTTTCCTCTACACTCCGTCTGACCGAAGCTTGCTCTCTCTTTCTCTCGTTCTCTCTGTCTCTCCCTCTCTCCACATGCAGTGCTACAGCTCAAACTGCAGCAGCGACGCACGCGAGAGGAGCTGGTCAGCCAAGGGATCATGCCTCGTAAGTCTCCATCTCCGCCCGTCTCCACCTAACATCTTTCCTTTTTCTTTTTTTGTCTTTTTTTTTTTTTTTCTTCTCCTCCTCCTGTGTCTCCCTTGCCTCTCTGTTTGGGTGAGTCAATATCCAAAACAAACAGGCACCGTGGAAGCCAGACTGTCACCACACCAAAAAACTCCCAGTCGGCCAGTGGCGCAAGACAACACTGTCATTGGGCTATACTGGTTTTATTCCTCAATGTGTAACGATAGCATTCAGATGTTGACTTATGGAAATGAGGCAAAGAAAATTGCATGCAAATCCAGTATGTGTACTAGGCGTGCAAGAACAGTCCTCTTACTGATGCTCTGACCTTGTGGTTATTGCCCCTTCAATGGGCCTCAGTTTGCATGCCTGTGCTGTCATTAATGTAAATGATCTTTTATAGCACGTAGCAGTTTATATGTGTGTGTGTGCGTGTGTGTGTGTGTGTGTGTGTGTGTGTTTTGTTCTGTGACATTTCTGTATCAATGAGCCAATAACTCCCAAGACCTCACCTCATTTAAAAAAGCCTTGGTAAGGTCACTGTGCAGTAGCGATCCTCAAAGTATTACTGTTATTGTAGTGATGACAGGTCTATGTATGTTAGCTGTTATTGCATACGTTATTTTAAGATGTTCTGCTCATGCATAAATCTTTTGTGCTGTCATTCTTACTGGAGGTTTTGTGCAACTCATTGTGCAACACTTGCTTGAGGTTCTATAGTGGGTGTTGGAAATACACAGACGAGAAGCATACTGCTTCTCAATATAACATGCTCTGTGGCTGCCTCAGATTAAAACAGCCATAGTCTGTTATCAGGTAGGTCAGCTTCCCCTTCTGCTTCCACTTCCTTTTTTGTGCTCACTTCTGCCAAAACTAGGAGACACTTTGTCCAAGCACTGTACTCCGTTGACACTCAGTGTGCAAAAGAAGGAAGACCCTGTGAGGGAGATAGCACTGAGCTGTGCCATCTCTCGGCCAGAAGGCCCTCGAACTCAAAATGCCCACTGACTCTTGAGAGAGACCCAAAGCCAAATCCAATCGGTGCCAAACCAAGCTATGTCCTTTCAGCAGTCAGGACCATTTGTCCCTGGGCACAGGAAGCAATCGCCCAGTTGTTTCAGTGTAGTCTGTTTGTAGGGCTGGGTTAAAAAAATCGATTCAAGATTCGATATCGATTCTCGTTCGAAAAATGCGATATCGATTCATATTTCGTGAATCGATTCT
>JASCQY010000089.1:7428165-7444702 GCA_030264315.1 Sardinella tawilis | reverse complement strand
GTGAATCGAATCGAATCGTGACCTTGTGGATCGGAATCGAATCGATTCAGAAAATCTGGATCGATACCCAGCCCTATCTGTTTGTGCCCCCCCCCCATACCCATCACCCATCTAGTTGAATCAGATCGTGGCAAAGCAGTGAATGAGTAACTGTCTTTCACCAGATGCTCAGAAAGCATCAAATATGGGACTATGGGATGGTGACATGCTTGTTAATTAATCACTACATCAGCGTCTGTTCAATATCAAGCAGAAATTTAGTCTTTCATTGTGTCTTCAAAAACTAGTCTGAAGGACTTGTCATCTCTACACACCTTACCTCAGTAAAGTGCATTCAATTTTGTTCATTGAATTCACACAAATGGGCCGCAACAAAACCCTTAAGAACATGGTTGGGCTCATCTCCACCACGTTTGGCAGAAGAGAGGTATGGGTGGGAGGTGAGAACAGGTGAAGGCTCCGTTTCCGGTGTCACATGTTCCATACTGACCCGCTGCGCTATTAAAAGAGGTTGGGGAAGTGTTGCGCCGAGATTTGGGCATCGATCCACATATGCCAACATCAGGCTTCAGCAACCTTGCAAGAGTTACCCCAGCGTTGATTGTCAGATCACTAGTGTTTTCAACAGAGAGAGTTGGATGCCCCATAACTACCAGATGTTTCAAAGTAAACTGATCCTCTGCATAGTCTAGAGACTGTAAAGGATCACAGGGAGAGCTATGAGAGGGTCCCAGAGTCACGTCATAGCCTGCACCACCCACCCACCCACTGCCACTCCCCTGTGCACGCAACGGACTCCTGGGACACTGAGAGTCTTGACCTTCGACGGCCCGGCATAGCCTGGCCCAGCCCCTGTTCCTCTGGAGGTTTCATCACCCGCTCTTGCCCAATTGGGAGTTCTTACATCAGCTCCAACCGCCACGTCCTGCACCTCACACCTCCCTCTTCCACATCTGCAGCCATAGAACTCGGAAAACAACCAAAAACCATCTTGGTTCAGAAATATTTGGACAGATATGTGATGTTGCGGAGTCTTAGCCCCTGTACATAACACACATAACACACATGAAACGCAGAAGCCAGATCACCTCACTTTTTGAGACATATGATGTGTTAAACACGTCTTTGAAACCACGGCATAAGCCACACAATCGCCCTTGTCTCATGTTTCAGTAGATCAACTTGTCATACTGTACTTGTGCACTGATAGAGGATGTTCTTTTTTTTTACAGCTTGCTTGATAATAACCAGAGTGACATTTTCACAGGATAGCCAGTTCTGCTTTGACAATGTGTTGCTTCAAATCGCGAGCAGCAGTACAACGGCATGTCCGACTGTACGTTCGACCATCCTCACCTCTTGTCTCTCTCTCTGCCCTTGCAGCACTGAAGAGCCCGGCCGCTTTCCACGAGCAAAGGAAGAGTCTGGAGCGGGCACGGGTGAGTCTGCGCTGTTACGCTGTGTGACCGACAATTTGCCGAGTGCAGTTCCATACCCAGACTTCAGTGGGGTGAAGTGACATTAAATCTGTGATCGATTAAGTCCCATCAGCTCTGTAGAGAGGCTTTGAAAATGATTCTCATTTTATTGTTAATTGATTTATTTTTCAATGATTCGATGATTGTTTTGTTTTTTTGACTATATTCAGGGTTCTATAATTAACATGTCTGAAATCAGTTTGTGTTTGTGCCATCTGTCCTGCAGAAATGTCGCTTTTTTTACAGTTAACATTTAATGGTTATCTATTAACAAGTACATATGGTTGTGTTTAGCATGCTTTCTGCAGGCACTTTCAGTTCCCATGGCCTAACT
Organism: Sardinella tawilis; assembly: GCA_030264315.1. NCBI lineage: Eukaryota > Metazoa > Chordata > Actinopteri > Clupeiformes > Clupeidae > Sardinella > Sardinella tawilis. The sequence goes on along the minus strand of JASCQY010000089.1, from coordinate 7,442,890 downwards.
AGTCAGGGGGGGCGTTATCAGCATAGGTTCACACCCACCCACACACATACACACACACACACACACACACTCACACACACTGAAATTCCCTGTACTGAAATAATTTTAAGTGACCGAGTCTTTACTGTAACTGGGCTCTTGGTGTTCCTCAGACGGAGGACTATCTGAAGAGGAAGATCCGGAGCCGCCCTGAGAGGTCGGAACTGGTGAGGATGCACATACTAGAAGGTGAGTTGGAAGCGCCGCTCAGATGCTCAAACCCAAGTACACGACTTTGTTTGGTTTTGGTTTGACTGAAATAAATGCTCTGTACTAAATTTATAGTTTTGAAAAAGTTTCAAAATGTGGTTAAGATAGATACACTTGGCTCTTCATTGCTTTGACTGTTAACACCCCTTTTGAAGGAACTGTGGATATCACTTGATGGTTCAGACGAACTAAAGTTTCCATCAAGCAGTTGTAGCAAAGTGAAAATAGAACACGGTCAAAGGGTGTTTGTACTGTGAGCAATTGTGGTTTTACAGAAAGACTTGTTGCCACCGTTTAAAAGCATTTAGTGTCATGATAAAAAAATGATTCAACACCCTTTTGGTGATGGCAAACATGTAAACAGCTCCCCTCACCTCTCACTAACCACATCAGGGTTGTAGGACGCACACAATAAAGGTCATTGTTATGCTGTTGTGACTCTTTTATTCTTTAATTTGGAGACCACGTTTCATCCCTCTATCCAGAACACACCATCACACACAAAGCCTTGCATTCAAGTGGTCCGGATTGGATTGCAATTCACTTTAGAGGTTGTAAAACAACAAACACTGGAAGTGTTTTTTAATCATGTTCAAAACAACACAGTGGTACTTGAAAAACAAAACAAAGTGTACTTGACAGAGCAATAGCCTATATCAGGTATTTGTCATCATGTAAACATTTTGCTGCGATAGGCTTCTTATAAAAACATTATAAAATTGCTTATGTGTTTGTGCTTTTGAACCGAAAAGCTCACAGTAGCCTACAAATTAAACATAAGCAGAAATAAACTAGCAATAAGTGCTTGTTTATTTCTGTTTACCTCTGGTCACACTGTATGTGACCATTTCTCACGATGCACCATCTCGACTTCACTACAATGTGACTAGGTGCCGCTGACTTCATTTCCTCTTATGGTTTGCCAAACCTGCTTTTGAAGCATATATTGAAGTAGCTGTTGGTAGTGTTTGTGTTGTTTAAAGTACACCCACAGACTAAATAAAAGCTATGCTAGTAAGGTCAAATTAATGCTGATGCATTAAACTTGAGAGAATGAATAGTTACTTTATTTTGACAAAGGTTCAAATGGTAATTTTCAGTACTATAATTCTGGATTGTTGCATTTATTAATTTGTTTTTGTGTGTGTGTGTGTGTTTGTGTATGTGTGTGTGTGCAGAGACTTCGGCCGAGCCCTCGCTGCAGGCCAAGCAGCTGAAGCTGAAGAGAGCTCGCCTGGCCGATGACCTCAACGATAAGATCTCCCACCGGCCTGGCCCGATTGAGCTCATCCATAAGAACATCTTGCCTGTGCACACAATCATTGGTACATGTCTTTTCAAACTCACCCTGTCATTGATACACACACCTATTGCACTGTAATGCAAACACACAGCACCTGATTACAAGAGTGTAGGCGTTGTCCCAAGACCTGTTTGTTTTGTATAACATGACAACTTTATTCAGTGTTTTCATTATGTAATGCCAGAACTGCCATGCCATGTTGTGCCTTTGGATGAAGGACCCAAAATCTTTGAAATATACTGAATCCTTACAATCCTCCCTAGACTTTTTTCCTGGGCGTGTTTGTGTCAGGCAGTGTGGGCAGTTAGTCAGTTTTAAATGAGCTTTTGTTATGTTGAGTTTTACAGTACATCCCAAGGTGTTTTTACCAATGGCCAAAGGAGTTCAAGGAGTTATTATTAGCCCTGAGAAAATCTATGACAACACATCTCATTCAAACGGCGGGCTGTTGTGGCATGGCATTGTGTGGAAACCAACCTCACTATTGCACTCCAGTGCATCTCATGGGTGTTCACATGCAGATTGATGCCATTTGAGCCCCGGTGTTTCCACATTCTGCGGCATGTTGTGGAATGTTGAAGTGACCTTGTTGCAAAATAAAGTGGGTGGATGTTGTCACCATGAGCTTTTGTTTCTCATTGATCAGACTATACTGTTGTACCATCGTCTGTTTGTTTTGCACCGCTCAAATGTTTGCTCAGAACGGGCAGACGTCTGGTACCTTAAGTGGAAAAAAAAATGCTGTTGTGAAGCTGGATTAAATCGATGGCAGTGTTAACACATCTATTGCTCCCTCAGGTGCCACGTCCCCGAAGGGCGACAGCTCTTCCTTGGATGAGGACAGCAGTGACGCACTCTCGCCTGATCAGCCAGCCAATCACGACTCGCCCCTTGGCTCTGGCCAGCAGCACTCGCCGTCTGATATGCTCAATCTGAACGGCAACCCATCTCCTCCTCAGGTACCTCCTCTCCCTCTGACCGACTGAGGAAGGCACCTCTCAGACCACTCAGACATAAATAGCTTAGCTCTAGCTCGCTTGAATGTACTAGGTGGATGTTGAGGACTACTAATGGGGTGGAATAGCCGAGGGATTGCGAGATCCAAAAGCAGACTATAAGTCCAGGATTACTGTATATGAAATACTGACCAGATGCAAAGTTGTAACCTTTTAAGTGTTATGCATTGTAATGAATATCTTCCTTTCTTAATGAATCTTTCCCCTCAATTGATCTCCCCCTGCAGTTCCTTCCCCAAGCTCCTGTGCAGCTGAACGGTCCAGACGTGTCTCCCCCACGGACTCTGACCAATGGGGCCCTGACCACCACCGCACCACGTCTAGCCACTGGGCACACAAAGGTGGGCTGTCACCATCTAGGCTTTTACACCTCACTGAGTCCGAGGGCTTTTTATTAGGTTCCAGGAAACCAGGCCAGTAATTAAAGTAGAAATACAGTGAGCTAAGTGGAGACAATGTATGTGCCCTACTGAGTGCTATTCTAGGTTATGATGCAGCCCGGCACAGTATGTGTCCCAGAGGTCTTATGTGGCCTGAATAGGTTCTTTTCCTTTCCGTCCTCTCCTGTTTTTACTCCACAAGTACTGGCATATTCTTATTTATCTACTTTAAAAAACAACAACGCAACTCATTCATCTTTGTTAGGATTCTTGCATCACCCCCCTCGCCATCTTTTGTTTTCCTTTCAAGTCACCTCACCTTTTTAACCTTCCCTCTTCCTCCTCCTCCCTGCTCACAGTCGTCAAAGTCTGGCTCGGACCGGCCGTCCCAGCGGCCCAAGAAGCCCAAGGACAGCAAGCCCAAGGTGAAGAAGCTCAAGTACCACCAGTACATCCCGCCAGACCAGAAGGCGGAGCGCGAGCCACCGCCGCAGATGGACTCGTCCTACGCCAAGCTGCTCCAGCAGCAGCAGCTCTTCCTGCAGCTGCAGATCATTAGCCAGCAGCAGCAGCACTACAACTACCATACCATCCTGCCTGCGCCACCCAAGTGAGTGTGTGTGTGTGTGTGTATGTGTGTGTGCACACGCTGTATGAGATTTTTATTTATATGTTCTAAAGAGTTAATTAGACTTTAATTTATCATTTAAGTAAAATTACATGAATACAGAGAGTTTTTGGCGTGAAACTGAAAAGCCTAGAGGTGCAAGAATGTTCTACACTCGCAATTCCAAGTGAAGGCACAAGAGGGCACTCTAGACCCCTCTCATTGTCTTTGTGTTGTGGTCGCATGGTTATGTAACCTTGCTGGAGGAAGTCACAGGAAAACCTTTTCTCACTGCAGCTATTTCCTCTCTCTCTCTGTATTTCTCTCCCCCTCTCTCTCTTTCTCTCTCTCTCTTTCTTTCTTTCTCTCTCTCTCTCTTCCTCCTTCCTTCTCCAGACCCCCCAGTGAGCAGCAGCAACAGCCCCCGCCTGCTCCCCCTCTCCCGGCCAACCCCGGGCCCTCCCCGTCCCGTGCTGTGCCAACCCCCACCACCGCCTCAACCTCTACCACATCCTCCAGCCAGACCGGGCCCAGCCGGCAGAGCCAGCCTCCGTCCTCAGACGCCAAGCCAGGCACCCTGCCGGCTAACCTGGATGAGTTCAAAGTGAGCTGATGTTTTGAATGTGCAGCGCATAAACACATAAAATTGTTAAAGCCAGTGGTAAAATTTTAAGATGTTGGATGTTAAAACACTCTTATTTTGATTCTGATTGTGCTCCAGGTTGCTGAGCTCAAACAGGAGCTTAAACTGCGGGGCCTGACTGTGTCGGGCACTAAAAATGACCTGATCGAGAGGCTGAAGCACTACCAGGAGCAGAATGGCGGCGCTGTGGTAGCTGGTCAGAAACCGCAGTCCCAGGGGCAAATTAACGGTTCCATGGCTGTTGTTGCACAGACCAAGGAAGTCCCAATGAAAATGGGATCCATACCAGTTGTCAATGGCCTTACCACCCAGTTAACCACCACACCCAACATGATGCGCTTCAGCAGCACAAGCTCGTCTCCTCCAGTGTCTCCTGCCCCCTCTGACCGCTCATTGGCCGGAATGAGCCCAGACGAGACTAGCTGCAATGGCGACGTGTTTGGTGAAATGGTAAGCGCATATCTCTTGAACCATCTAGTTTAGATGTCCAAGTAAAGTTCTGAAGCTTTTAAGCGGGTTCTCTGGACTGCACTTCCATGAACTCCGAATGACACATTTTTAGTGGATAAACAGTTGAACTTGTGGTTTAAATATTAGTTCAACTTCAAAGTTCATGTTTGACAATCTCAAAACCCTCCACAAGAATCTCATTTTAAATCAATTTTTCTCTCTGTTCTGTTCCTTGTTTCTGTCTCTATTTTCCTGACTAGGTGAGTTCCCCACTCACTCAGCTCACCCTCCACCCTTCCCCGGAGCCCCTTGAAGCTGTGGTGAAGGAGGAGCCTCGTGGGCTTGCCCAGCTCCCCAGCTGCCTTGCTCGTTCTCAGCCTGTCACTCCAATGGTCACGCTCTCCCCCAACACAACCACCATCAATGGCCTGGAAGCCCAGCTGGACAAGGACCAGATGCTGCAGGAGAAGGACAAGCAGATCGAGGAGCTGACGCGCATGCTGCGGCAAAAGCAGCGGCTGGTGGAGACCCTGCGCTCACAGCTAGAGCAGGGCAAGCGGAATGGCGTTGCCGCCATGGACACACCAAACGGTTGCAACGAGCCCTCTCTTCTTCTTAACGGTGTTCAGCTCAACGGAGTGACCACTAGGGTGAAGGAGGAGGCCGAGGACGAGAAGATGGTGCTGACCTCGACAGTGGTGACCACAGCAGGTGCCCCTGTGGTGGCCATGGATACACAACAGACTCTGCCGCAGCAACAGCAGCAGCAGCAGCAGCAGACAGCCCAGAGGAAGGTGCAGATGCCCTGTTCCCAGCAGACTCTGCTCAAGCTGCAGCAGATTCACCGACTGCAGGCCCAACAGCAGCAGCAGCAACATCAACAGCAGCAGCATGTTGAGTTGACACAGCTGCAAAGGATAGACCTGCAGCAGCAGCAGCAACAACAGCAACAGAAACTGCAGCAGCTGATCCTACAGCAGAAACAACAGCAACAGCAGCACAGGAAGCATCAGAGGCCTCAAAAGCAGCAGCAGAAAAAGCAGGAGCCTCCTAAACCACAGCAGGTCAGTCAGCGATACCCCTAAATTGTAACAACTCTCTGCTGGGTCATTACATGGAGGTTAAATTGGGCTGACTTCTGTACATTTTGGTAATCAGAAAGCCTCATTTTTTTATTATTTTAGTAATAAGTCAAGCAACCTTTTTATTGCTACTCAGTAACTCTTAACTGTGTTAACAGTACAATGATTGGTATATGTGTATTTATTTTAGGTCCCGCAAGTGTTTGTTACCCAGCAGGCCAATACACAGGTCACAGCACCCTCAATCTCACTGGACCTCCTTAAAGCACACCCCGCCCCCACACTGGTGACGGACAGCAACGGTAACCACTATCTGATCACACTTACCAACAGCAGCACAGACGGCCAGCTGACCATTTCGCCCCAGAGCAAGACCAACGGACGCATCACACTTCAGGTATTGACGGGTTTCCACTGCTGATGTTCCACCATTGGTACCCCTAATTTACACCCTGGTTGATATCATAGTGCTAGCTTGAGTAAGGTTGTAGACCGATAATTGGATTAATTTTTAACATGGTATTGTTTTTAAATAGCGGCTACAGTCAACTCCTGTCAAGCTCCCCAGCCAAACACCTGTACAGACTGTCACCAACAACAACAACCAGTCAAAACCAAAGGAGCAGACAACATCTGTCAAACAGCCTGTGAAAAAGGTTTGTTTTGTTTGTTGTGAACTTGTATAAAGTGGGTCTCCCGCATGTGTTTTTGTCAAGCTCATGGTGTCTCTGTGTGTCTTTTTTTCTGGTGTTCAGAAGGCGGGGCTCCATCTGCAGACCAATGGCGTACAGGAGCCCAACATGCCTGCTACAGCACCACCCAATCTCCAGCCTTTCTTTTTCACTAAGGACTCGTCATTGGATCAGACCACTTCCCCTCTACCAATCAAGGTAGGGCGGTGAAACCTTAGCTCTCAAAATCCCCGTGCACTGAGTCATTCTGTCTCGATTTAACACTTCTTCTTATTCACTTCACCATATCCACCCATTTCCATTTCCTACATCCATATTCTTTTCGCATCTCAACTCTGTGTTCCTGTTTAGTTGACATTTAGTAGTTCAATCTCTTTCTCTTTCTCTCTCTTTTGCTCTCCTTGTTTCTCTCTCTCTCTCTCTCTCTCTCTCTCTCTCTCTCTCTCTCTCTCTCTCTCTCTCTGTCTCTCTCTCTGTTATCTTCCTTCTCTTCCCACAGCCGGAGGTGTGTCCAACCTTTGACCGGCACACCTTGTTTACCCCTCCCTCCCCTAAACAGACCTGTCACTCCACTTCACGCAAAGTATGACCTGTCATCTGTCTGTGTCCTTTTGCCCACTCCCATCTGTCATTCTATCTCTTTTCTTTTGTCTTTTATCCCACTGTTTACTCATGTCTGTGCCTCTAACCAGGTCAAGTTTTATTTTCCTGATAAACTTTGTCCATTGAGTAAATCTTTTTTTTTCTTTATCAGTTATCTTTATCAGTTATTGGATATTATGGTGAAGTTTTTATGCCTTTATGATTGTTAAGTACAATAGCGCACAGTGTGCGCTCATATCCTGGAAGTTGAGTGTTTGTTCTCATGGGAGGACTTGTTCATGTTTGACCACAGGAGAATGGTTCATGCAGTCAGCATATTGACGACTTGTTTGACATCCTCATCAAGAGTGGAGGTAAGACTGGAGTATTGGTGCTGTCTAGTTCTGTGTTTTACCAGGCATATACTTATACAGTGAATAAAGATTTTCTTTATTATTTCTTTATTATTTGATATAATGCATATTATTTATTATTATGTTTTAATGCTGCTTCTTCTTTCGGTTTTTGGTCCTTGTATTTTTTCAGAGATCTCCTCCAACTTCAAAGCCAATCCAGACCCGTCCCTCTCCGACCTGCATTCTAACCCGCCCACCCCTTCCCCCCCCTCCTCTCCCCTCCGCCTCTCCCCTCCCACGCCTCCTCCAGAACCGTCCTCCACCTCCTCCTCCCTCTCCTCCACCTCCTCCTCCTCTTCCCGGCATGCCTTGGGCAGCGGGCGTCTGGAGGACTTCCTGGAGAGCACCACGGGCACGCCGTTGCTGGGCGTCACCGACGGCGACGACACGGACGGCCCATTGACGCTCATCGATGAGCTGCACAGCCAGATGCTCAGCACGCCCAGCATCCTGGACCACCCGCCCTCGCCAATGGACACCAGCGAACTGGGCTTCACGCCACACCCCGCCGGCCTCGACTTTGGGGACCCCACCCTGGACGGCATGGACTGGTTGGACATATCCATGGGCGGGGGAGAGGGCGGTGTGGGGAACAGCAGTGTTGGCGGCAACAGGGATGGGACGGGGAGCGTAAACGGCGTCGGGGTCGGTGGGGGGAACGAGAGTGCCACCATCTTGGCTCCGTTGGGCTCACAGACGCCCCCCAGTGTCTTCTCAGCAGATTTTTTGGACAGCTCAGATCTGCAGCTGCACTGGGACTCCTGTTTGTAGCCCCACCCCCAATCCCTGCCCGCATGTGTGAGGTCTTTTACCCACCGCTGCTGCCAGGATGTGGACACGGGCCCGATGCTTTTGGAGGGGTCACGGCAGCTCCGGGGATTGACGGACGGACAGTGTGTCGTGTTGTACGCTAGCAGGCGTTAATGAAAGACATCCATAAACTGTGCACATATGCTGAAAAAAATACCCTGCTGGAAATGCAGCCACAGATGCAAAAACAGAAATTGGGGAGAGACCCTTTTCAGACAACCCCCCCACCCCTTCCCCCTTCCCCTTCGAACGAGTACACCCTACCTGCTGCACCATCTGTATCCCAAAGACTTTGCCAACAGTAATGAAAAGGCTCCTCCCCGTCTGGTGAAAGTCCCACTGCACCTCCACCCTCTTGTGTCTCCACCCTAGACTAGGCTAGGCTAGGCTGGCTAGGCTACACCCCGTAGGGCAGTGCTCTGAAAGCAGCTCTCCCAAGGCCATGCGTAGGCTTTCTCTGTCCTGTCAGGCTAAACACTCCATGGGTAGTTTCGCCCCAACGTATCTGTGGTCAGAGTTGGACTGCTGTGGCAAATTCAAAAAAGTTGAATTGGCAAGGAAGAGAGAAAAATGTAAAACCAAAGGCAGAGTCACTTTCACAAAGCATACTGTTTGCTTTTTTATTTTTAAATGATAAAAAGAGGTTATAGCATCTATGCTGGTCTTTAGACACCGACACACCAATAGCTTTAGTCGTCATCTAGCTACTCTCTTTAGTTAAATGGCTGAACACTGCTATTGAGCCTGCTAGCCTGCAGTGATGTGGTCCTTGGACATAAAGAAGATTTAAAGCCTGGTTCCAGTACAGTATATGTAATCTCATGGTCCATGCTGCATGGCTTCTTCGTAAGACACAGGGTTCATCACCGTCAGTAAGGCTATTTTCCATTTTTATTGCTGGTAATTGGTCAGGTCAAATGTGCCTTACAGTGTAAGGCCATCACAGTACTAAACATGGAAATAGTCATTTGTCCCATTTTACAGTGTTAAGGTTTTGAGGTTGTGTACATTCTACATCGATGGTTTAAATATCCCCATGGTTACTGAGGATGCCCTGTCACTTGATGCGCTGGGTGCAAGTTGGGCTTCTGTCACTCATGTACTGCTGTGCCCCTTGTATAGCACTGAGTCTATCCTTTCTCTGTTCCTTTTCTTTCTTTCTTTCTTTCTTTCTTTCTTTCTTTTACTTCTGTCATGTTCTTTTTTTCCTCTGTCTGTTCTTGACTATTATGCTGGTGGAATCTCAGTGTATCAGTTCTTCCAACTTTGCACTTAAGACTACCTGACCTGGTACCCTTGTATCAGAACAGGGCTTTCAAATACACACAGCCTCCTTGGAAAAATCGGTTTGGTGACGTTCATCGAATCACTATGCATTGCTATGAATTGGGGTATATATTATAAGTTGTGCTTTTTCTTTCTTCTCCCCTTGATTGTATAGTTTTAGCAGGTGGAGATTTGAGCTGGGCTTCCAGGTCAAAAAATATTTCAACCTTGTAATTTTTTTAAAAGAAGTAAAAAAAAAACAAAAAAACATGAACATGGAATGTGTCACGATTTATTTTTTTTGTTTGTGTCTTGAATGAAGGGATGTGTTTTCTCTGGAGAAAAAAGGACCTTTGATATATGAAGTGTTTTTTAAATTACTTTTAAATAGTGAGGGCTGTGTTAACACATGAGAGTGTCAGTACCTTTTTGAGTTATTACTGCGAAAGGACAATTGTTTTTGCAATAGCAAATTGTTGTTCTGTCCAAGTAGAGAAAATCAACATATCCACTATGGAAAGGCAGATCCTGTTAAGTCATAAAAAGTGGCATAATCAGCTGTAGTAAGTTGATTTTGTTGCTACTGTTTGCTTCAGTGACTTTGTTCTTGTGATACATAATTGAACAGATCACAGTCAACCTACAAGGTCAAGCATTGATGTGTGTGTGTGTGTGTATGTGTGTGCATGCGTGAGTGTGCTCTCTGATGGAAACTCCATGTCCAGCCTACCTTTTCAATGCTGATGTATTTGTAATGTAATGCTGGGAACTTAATTGAGTTCCCCAGAGTGGATTTGTAGCCTGGAGGCATATACAAGTCAGTGAAAACCAAAATCATTAAAGGGGGTTGTTTTGGGGCTCTTTCACTGGTAGTGAAGGCAAACATTTCACACACTTTCAAGCTGCCTATGGTCTTTCAACAGTATAATTGAACAACATGGGCAGCATGATGTACACACAGAAAACATGGTTGACATACTGTAGCTCTATGTAAATATTCAGCTTTTAAAGGTGCTGTATGGCACTGGACCTTTTTAGTGTCTTTGTGTCTTTAACACAACTTGCATGTACTTGCATTGCAGGCTATTAATGCAGTGGCCACGTGGTAAAAATGGGATCAAGAGCCGGCCCAGCGCTAGTTGGGTTGCAAACAGCAGTTGAGTATCTGGACAACACAGAGATCAGGTGTTTTTCACACCGGGTCAGTACTGTACAGGAGTTTCTTCACATTCTGTTGCTGTTTTGAGATCACTTATTTTTAAACATAATATGCATCCCTTTTGGCTCATTTAAAGCACATGAACAATTTATTAGCCTATGTAAAGGTTTACTGATGTCCTGATCATTCAGGAATTGCCCACCAGAGGGGGCTAATGTCTGTCCTGGAACCAGCCATACACAGCTTTGCGAAAAGATGCCTATAAAGTGCATTACCTCCACACTTCATTTTCATCCTGTACACACACAGGTCTGCCATAACCAGTAGATAGATCATCACAGAGAATCATGTAACATAGAAGATAAGAAGTCCTGGAATAGCTATTTTTAAGCTTAAAGGAGAAATTGTAGTGTAAAGAATCATAGCCCTGTTGACTGTGGCAACTGTGTCTCATTTGTAAGAAAAAGAAGAATTGGGTACAATGTTCTCCTTTAACAATTAGTATATCAGCACATTTTTAGATTAACTGCATGATCTTGACTAACAGAAAGAATGGAGAAGAGGTTTCGTAAAATAAGCTTTTTTTTTTATTCTCAAAAGAGTTTCTAGAAACAGATTTACAACAACTTTGTCCAATATACAAACAAGGTATATAGTAACAGGAAGTGTTTTTTTTTTTTTTTTCTTTTTTGCTCAACGTATTTGAATATTTTTACGCACGGATTGCTTTTGGTTATACAGAGACAAGCACAAATGCTCCAAAATGTTACGGTATCATCAAGCATTCTATTAAACTGTGCAAATACTGTATTTACAGGACATTGCCACAGGCTTTAGCGGGACGTCTGAATAAAAAGGAACAACCATCTTTCTTATAGAAAGCTCAACATGGTTGTTTATAGTCAGTGAGCTGAACACTGGTCTTTGTGCTTGTATTGCTTTTTTTTTTTTTTGCCCTGTCATGAGTCCAATTTTATAACCAGGTTTTGTTTTTAAATAACCCCCTTTTCTACCGCACATAATCACTTAGTCATAGCCAGCGAAACATAATTTTCTAAAAGGACAGCATCCACTCCTTGTCACCACATCAAACATTCATTTCACATGCCACGAGGTGACCTAAACAATTATTTCACCTTAAGCTGATTGCCATTGGTAAAACTCAAAGCAGTTAATAATAACAATAGTAATAATAGTAAAATTAATTTGTTTGAAAAGCCCTTCTATAAACATCATCGCATAAGGAAGAGACTGTCATTTGAAGACAAACGGATCAACTGCTATATGTAGCCTACTGTATGCATACTGCAAATAATTTGAGGTGCATTCCAGGTTGGTGATCCATGTGACATTTATGCTGGGGAGTTAAAACACTGAAATACAAATGATTACAAGGAGAAATAGAACATTTCCTTTGAGAGTAGTCAAGACATTGAAAACCACAACAGTTACGGTGGGTTTTGTTTGGGTGAGAAATATGCACAGTCTCCAGGAAAAAGAAATACTGGAAAAGGTACATAGAGTACACCCTTGAAAGAGTAACATTTTCAAAATAGATATATATCAGAGCTTCTTCAGGTATATAAACTAAATTCTGTGAAAGCAGGCCACAATTCCAAACATGTGCTTTTCATTCTAAACTACTGAACTCCGAACAAACATGTAGTCACATTGGACATCTCAGCCCGTTGGACATGTCAAGCTGAAACTGTGGACAGTTGTGCTAGCCTACATTTTACAAGCTGTGCCTAAAGTAATATCCAGTTTTCAGTAATGATCCCTCCCATTACACTGTTATTGCACACTACGTCTACTTCAACAGCCTGCAATTCAGCTGTCTTGAGCACACCAGTTGAATACGGTAGGTTTTTATGCTGACTTGAAAGCGAATAAAGGAAGATCACCCCCTCACGAAATGAAATAGTAGAATTGCTTTCGCCTGGCAACACATTGATTTCTCATCTGTCTCATAAAAAAGTCCTGTGTGAGACACATGAAATTACTAGTGCAGTGGTCAGCATGAAATACCAAGAATGGAGACGGTTATGGAACTCTAGATCCTTTGATTCTTTCTTCCAGCTGGTGATCAAACCGAGTTAAAGGCATGGTGATCAGCATGTTGTATATCTGCTACACTTCAAGCTTTATGGCTCACCTTCAAATAGGCAGTGGCCACAATCTGTGTATGTGAAGCATACAGCAAACCACCAAAAACCTTGGTCTTGTGAACATCACAACTCGTAATTAAAGCTATGATAAATCAGAGTCTACACTGAAGCTGATTATCAATCTGGGCCTGAAGGCAGTGGCTGTTGAGAGGGGCAGAAATACATAGCCTATCAAGACGACTCGATTATGGCTACATTTGTCTTCATAGTCGCTTCATGCACTTATTCTGCTGCTGACAATTAGACATAATTAGCCATTAAGATGGTATTTTGTATGAAGTGATTTATAAACTTAATATCAGTAACCACAGTAAGAGATTCATCAATCTGCACTTCAACCGTGCCCTTGTTCTCATGTTTACCAGAGTAAAACAGGGTTTAGACTACTATAAACTTTGTATTAAAAAGGGATTAGTCAGTTATAAACTTTGTAATAGATAGGGATTTGTCAGTTATAAACTTTGTCTATCCATCTACCACTCAAGTCCAATAGACTACAAACTAAATCCCCAGTGGAGTATTGCCTGACCTTATTTACAAAATGTATTTGGGTCTTCATCTTGGCTATCAGGCAAGGATAAATCTGTTGACCAGGTGGATCTCCTCTGATTTTGCACTGATACCTGTCTTGCTAAATGTATTAAATGCATTCTGATCATTATTTCATCTATCATGTTCATGTGTTATTGTACTTTGGATAATGCAGTCTTTGTCAGTCGTGCACCCTTAGAGGTTTGGGGAACAACATTGGAAATCTGACCCACCATCTGACCTCCCATTCTGAGTCAGCTGTACCAGAGTCTTCTACGGTTCAGGCCCTTATGCTCTGGACTGGAGTTCTAGAGAACTTAACCAACACTGACTCGAACGTGTAGGAAAGCTGTAAATGCTTAGCTTTGTGGCTAACTCATCTTCCCCCTAAAGTAATCATCCTTAGCCTGCAGTCCTAGCCATCTTACCTCAGTTACAGTACATGTGGAAGTGTGAGAGTGGGATGTGCAAGACAGGAGACGGAAGCACCACATGCTTTCAGGTACACAGCCCCGTGCTCACAGTACACTAAACATAGCAAATACTCTGACAAGGAAGACATTAGAGATGCTGTCTAATAACCCTCCAAAGATAGTATGTAAAAAGGACTCTATGATGGTCCAAAGTGTCCCGTCTTCTCTGATGGCACATGATGAATGATGATTCGTGAATCCTGCTTTTGCTTGGCTGTTTCTCCCTTTTAAGCCTGCTGCATTGTTGTAGTCATAGTAGATGTTGTTGACATGCTGTACCTTGTCCTCCACTTGTTTAGTCTACAAAAGTGGCCACCCTGACACCCCCTCGTATGCCCTTGCAGTGACAACTCATTACAATAAACAAACAAACAAACAAACAAACAATTAATAAATGAATAAACAAATAAGTACAATAATAAATAAATTAGTAAATAAATAAATTGATCCACAGACATCTCTGACACTGTTTCAAAGGACCAAAAAATAAAAATAGCACATCAGGTCCTCACTGTCCAGCTCACAGAGCTGCAGCAGTCAAACTCCGAGAAGCAGACAAGCTTGACTAGATGTACCAATGCTACTGTTCTCTCTGTCTCCAACCATTGAAAGGAAGACAAGAGGGTATTTTAAAATTAATAATCTCCCTTTTTTGTGGGGACAGTCAGCAAATGTGAGTGTTCTGCCTGTCTTTCTCTCTCTGTCTCCTGTGTGTGTGTGTGTGTGTGTGTGTGTGTGTGTGTGCGCGTGTGTATCTGATTGAAGCTGATGTGATGGTGGCGTCATCCTCATTGAGTTGGCCCCAGGGGGGAACTGCCTCACGTGGCGCCAGACGACCTGAAAACGCACCTCGCCACAGCGAGGGGGGGGGGGGGGGGGGGGTTGGCCCGTTGGGTTG